>OX401410.1:28534452-28767522 GCA_947846245.1 Cerastoderma edule
TTCAAATTTTGCATGCTTTAATATATGTGGAAATGGTACACAAAGAAAGTCCCTCGATCTGTCCTGTATATGATTCACTGGGTAACATTGGGGAAATCAATTATTTAAACATTATTGAACACAAACGCCATTAAAGGTGCTTCTTTACAGGTAAGAGAAAATGTAAAAGTTGAAACTTAATTTCCTATAAATGAAAACACAATTTTTTTTTGTAAGACGCGCTGGGGAGGAGCAATCAGGAGCAAAATAAATTCGTATTTAAGAGCGTGTATACAGTGACTTAATATGTATTATAATCCAAAAGGGTAGCAACGATTTTGAGATCGTTCGCATATAAACTGTGCACACTTAGGTATATTAACATGTCATGACTTGATTATGCTCTCAATACCTTCTTTTAATTGCAAATCAAACAACAACAACACAAACCGTATCGTTTCAACCAACATTCAAGTTCAGCTTTCGACCTTTCTAATCTGTGAAGAAGCACCTTTGGTAGTCATTGAGTTGTATGGCGTCGACATAACACTGATATTTGGGCTTGATAGGCTTACTATAAATGTTGATCATGAACCTGACTTTAATAGGGTTACTATAAATGTTGATCATGAACCTGACTTTGATAGGCTTACTATAAATTTTGATCATGAACCTGACTTTAATAGGGTTACTATAAATGTTGATCATGAACCTGACTTTGATAGGCTTACTATAAATTTTGATCGTGAACCTGACTTTGATAGGCTTACTATAAATGTTGATCATGGACCTGACTTTGATAGGCTTACTTCAAATGTTGATTATGAACCTGACTTTGATAGGGTTACTATAAATGTTGATCATGAACCTGACTTTGATAGGCTTTCTATAAATGTTGATCATGAACCTGACTTTGATAAGCTTACTACAAATGTTGATCATGGACCTGACTTTGATAGGCTTACTATAAATGTTGATCATGAACCTGACTTTGATAAGCTTACTACAAATGTTGATCATGGACCTGACTTTGATAGGCTTACTATAAATGTTGATCATGGACCTGACTTTGATAGGCCTACTATGAAGTTGATCATGAACCTGACTTTATTAGGCTTACCATAAATGTTGATCATGAACCTGACTTTGATAGGCTTACTATAAATGTTGATCATGAACCTGACTTTGATAGGCTAACTATAAATGTTGATCATGAACCTGACTTTGATTGGCTTGCTATAAAGTTTGATCATGAACCTGACTTTAATAAGCTTTCTATAAATGTTGATCATGAACCTGACTTTAATAAGCTTACTATAAATGTTGATCATGAACCTGGCTTTGATAGGCTAACTATAAATGTTGATCATGAACCTGACTTTGATTGGCTTGCTATAAAGTTTGATCATGAACCTGACTTTAATAAGCTTTCTATAAATGTTGATCATGAACCTGACTTTAATAAGCTTACTATAAATGTTGATCATGAACCTGGCTTTGATAGGCTAACTATAAATTTTGGAAATGAACCTGACTTTGATAGGCTTACTATAAATGTTGATCATGAACCTAACTTTGATAGGCTTACTATAAATATTGATTTGTCTTCTGCCGAATAATAGATCTGTATTATTATTTTGTGAGTAGACGACATTCAATTTTATGTCAACGACGGCCATATGCAATATTTGATTGGAATGACACGAACATAGAAGTGATGAAATGTGTTTTATTCGAACGAGAAAAAACTTCATTGTGCCACAAACTGAAAACAATGGTAAATATGGAATTAGATAAAAGCACGACTTCATGCATCAGGCACTTTAGGGAATTCGAATTGATTGAGCTTAGGGAAATAGCCGTTAATCACAAATGTTGATCACAAAGGAGATATTGTTCAAACGCAATGCCTTGATTGCTTTCACTGACAGGTCATGGGTTTTGATCTAATGTGAATAGAAACTATTTTTCTTTTATTATTTTATTTTAAAGAATTTATGTACAAAAACGAATATAAACTAGTCTATCGTTGGTTTTTATTTAAGATTTGTGCACTGAAAAACGTAGTACTAATTTCATAACCGTTTTAATAGAGACACTCTAAAACTGTACTTTGTATAGCCCTTAACCGTCTTCAGTGTTGTTCTTAAGGGTATACGAGCGTTTTATATGAAGACATTTTTCAGTAAGCGACCACCCAATGAGACGCCATCAAAGAGGACGCTGTTGCCAGGGCAATATACAGAAGAACAAAGCAATAACAATCAAAGGTCTTTCCGACGGAGTTCCAAGAACATATCCAGCCAGGCGAATCACCATGTTGTTGTTGTGGAACGTTATCATCCTCTCCCATTTCAATGTTTTTATAACTTTCCTCAGCTGTTATTTGGTCCCCATGTATATCGGCCATTCCATGGGCATCTTGTTTGTTAATTGTCGGGAAAGGGTCGCTATTTTTCTTTGCAGACCTCACAAAATGAAAGCCTACGATCCAAACAGCTGTTTGAAGCCGAATCGGAACAGCATCTGTTCGATCGTAGATTCTCAGCGATACAATACACAGGAACATGATGGTGGAACTATATATAAGCAGAGCCGTGATGTAAAAAAACATCAACGCCATTGGTCGAGAACTTTGTGGCACGACGTCGTTTACCATGTTCATATACACGACAAACGACAAGAATGTTGTCACAGCAACCGATGTTCTCTCACCGGAAGTAGGTGGCATGATGAAGACCAGGTTATTGATTAATCCGAGAAAGAGAAGAGGTATTATGATATAGAACATGAAAAACTCGCTTCGGCGTTTGAGGACTATTGTCATATTCAAACAGGGTGCAGGTTCATAACCTGCACAATTTTCAACCGTGCTCGGTTTCAATTCCCATTGGCTGTTTTCGGAATAGTAAAGTGTTTGTACATACGCATGTTGTGGATATATTAGTAATGTCGACCTCCTATGTGACCAGTTTAAGAGTACCATTTCACAGGATTGAGTGTCAAAGGGAAACTTCTCAACATTCACAGAACATGCTACCTTCAGTACTCTTGACGAAATCCACACCACATAGCCGTTGTTGTGGATGAAAGGTTGAATTAATGTGTTACATACATCGGTGACTTTTTCCGATGATTGTAAAAGAAACATTCGAGGTCTCCAAATGTCTTCCGTGTAGACCGTCATTTGGGATATACCTCCATAGTCTGATACGTTCCATGATATTCGTTTTTCCGTCCAACCCATTGTAAAGGCCAAGGTCAAGGAGAGTTCTCCATACAGCTCGTTGAAGTTGTTCACGTTTACTATGTACGCAGATATCTCGATAACAACCGGTTCTGTTGCGTTAAGTACAGGCAGTGTTTTGTGGTTGTACTTATGAAACATGTCTGCATATAGGCGGTCCATCTCTGTATCCTGTCCCGCGAGTGTATATGGATTATTCGAGAGCAAAAGCGCCAGATGTAACACCGCATTTGTTGACATTGTTCGCTTACTTGTTTGAAAATAAGCCATGCTGCTTGAACTGAAAACGGAAAAATGGAGATACTTGAATGCTTTGCAACTTAAGTTTTGATTTTATTTTATTTTTGCATTTTACAGCATTTCGATTGCATATATACTAGTGCAGTCAGTGAACATAGCAAGATGTCGGATACTTTCGCCATAATAATACACTTTGTTTCAAGAGGGCCTTTTTTAGACGATTCTGAAAAATTATCTTTACCTCTATAAGTAAAGAATTTGCTTACTTACCTACTTACATTCTTACTTTCATTCTGTTTTACTTACTTGATGACTTGACATTGATTGAATTGCAAAGTAACTCTTCCATCACGCTCGCCTTTTACTCCAGTGTGAATCCCTTTATTGCGTATGTCGTTGAACACAATAGAAACATGTGCAAATAGTCCAGCTGATATGTGCCAAAACTGTGGGTTTGATGATAAAAGCATCAAATTTGGCATGGTGGTAGCGATTGACATCCTTAACAATATAAGATAGAGACCCAACTTGAAAAAACAAAATGGCGACCACTTTTCAAGATGGCCACAAATACATAAAAAATCACATATTTTACTCTTTTGTTTGCATCCAGAATTGATGGTTTCGTGAAAAGACAATCAAGGTTTGCATGGTGTTAGCGATGGACATGCTTAACAATATAAGATAGAGACCCAAGATGGCCGCCAATATAATTCTTTTTTTCACCCAAAATTGATTCGTTGATGATAACAGCATCAAATTTTGCATGATGTTAGCGAAGGACATCTTTAACAGTAAAAGATAGGGACTCACCTTGTAAAAAAACAAAATGGTAGCCATTTTTCAAGATGGCCGCCAACATATCAAAAATCACATATTCTATTCTTTTTAAAATGCCAAAAGTGTGGTTTAATAGATAAAAGCATCACCTTTTGCATGGTGGTAGCCATGGGCATCCTCAACAATTTTAGATAAAGACCCATCTTGAAAATAAAAATGGCGGCCATTTTGCGAGATAACCGCCAATTCAATAAATAAAAAAACCCACATATTTTATTTTTTCAGCGTCAAACGGCTTCCTTGTTCTGTCTTCTCTTTTTTTTAATAATACCTTAATTTGTTAACAGTTTATTACAATTTAGTGTCTAGAACCTCACTGAAAGTATTAGGGAATATCATTCGTTCAGTCATATACAAAAGTTATTGCAATTAGTTTACATTTGGACTTTCTATTCGTTTTACGTTCACTAATCTATAGAAATCACATCTCTCTGAATTTATGGCGTGTTTAAAAGTCGCTCTGTTAGTACTTGATTTTAGTGCTATTTATTCAGTTTTGACGGCTTCTTTATTTATACAGAAATGTTTTCTTTTTTACGCATGTCAAAAAAGTGTCTAATCATCATCTGCATTCAGTTTGTTATTAGAAATAGAAGCAGGTAGATTTAATGGAATACCAAGAGAAAACAGACATTGCAAAATTTGCTCGTCATGATTAGTTGAAAATGAATACCATTTTCTATTAGAATGTTCCAAGTACATTCAGATACGTAGAAAGCATCTTTGTAGCGTTCTACGGGCTAATTCAAATATTTTTATACACTTAATGTCGTCGTCAAAAAGAAAGACTATACTAAGCATTTGTAAATATCTTTCGGAGAGCTCTGCTATTCGTGATGAAACTTTAAACACTATTGCTGTTCCTTAACCACCGACTTTCTCAATTCTTATAGTATCACCATTCTTGAAATGTCATTTTTTGTTTATTGTGCTCAATGTTTGTTGATCATCTTTTTTTTGTCTTAGCCATATTCTATGTTATTGTAAATGGTCATAGACAAATTTTGTCGATGATTGCCAATAAAGAATTGAATTGAATTGCTATAAATGGCTTGTAGGAATGTCGCTACGTTTCGTTACGTTTCCCAAAGACCACATATACTCTTCAGTGTCTCGCTAATGGTAAAATACCATATGAATATGTAGCATCAGGTTACAAACCTTTTGAAACTACCTTTGAGAAATGCAAAAATATTGACTGGTTTCCGATTAAAGTTCTATTTGTTAATCAACAACACATTGCTAAGGGGCACAAATCATGCAGAAATAATTTTTCTGACATTAAGATTGAAAGACATGAAAAACAAAAGAGAAAACGGAAAGGATCGAACATCAGGACTAAACAACCTAGTAAGATAACACGGAGAAGTGAATGTGATTAAACAATGAAATGACAAAAGATTGTTTCTTCTGTGGTGACGCTTCAGGAGATCTACACAAAGCACTTTACCATCAAACATGTTAGTTGCTCTGTACAACAAATCTAAGCCTTTTATACGCTGAAGTTACCCCTAACAGGCTAAGTATGAGTTCCCTTTTTGTCACAATGGTTTCATCCAAAAGTCATCGTTGGTTTGTTTTTGTTTTTGTATTTATTGAAGTCAATCCCCTTTTCCAAAATGGGGAATTTTTGTTTAAAAGATAATTGTTAAAGTCGGAGATCGAACTCAGGATCTCTGATAATTAAGCAGTATTGGCTCGCCGGTGACTGAGGTATAAATGCCAAGTAAACTGGACGTTTGGAAGGCTTAAAAAGTTGGATACATTTAATATCTTTTCCTTACAAACAAATAGGAATTTTGTTCCGAGAAGCGTTTTACCAAATGACTTTAGGAATTGTTTGCGTAAATCAAAACCGATATACATGTACATGAATAGCATCTAACACACCAATAAAATATTGAAATCTGACATGTCATTGGATGCGTCACAAAATTGCTTTTCCCGATATCGGAATTAGAGAAATTGCTGAATTGATTTTACACAAGTTTTTTGCATAAGATACTTAGTGAAATGAAATCCTAACCAATTTCAGTCGACAACAAATTAAAAGGACAGCAGATAAACATTCCATTCTTTGTAATATTGGGATGAATCAATCATGATGCAGGATATATTGCTCATTTTGGGGAATTCACCGCTTTGTGACAATTCTTTAGTGACGATTACGTAAACGTGTTGTTTTGAGAATGACCGACAGGTGCGAATTTGATTATAAAAGACGAATTAAAGGTTCCTTGTAAGTAAACGAATTTCTCATACCTGAAGAAAAATATCCGCTCTCTCTATACCGACCATAGGCCCACAGAGTAATAAATGGTGGCTGGCGTTTAATCACAGCCAAATAACGATCGCCAACCCCTCACTCCATACCTGCCCTCAATGCTTTACTCGGTTACTCTGAAAGGCTTTAGAAAACACTGTTATAAAAGGATAAGTTGCTCATGATGAGCAACTAGCTTATCCTTTTATGACAGAGGTTCATAACAGACATCATAAATAAAGAAAATGTTTTTTTGTCATGCTGATCTTTGGTGACCGTTGTTGTGTCATTTTCGGTCAGTAATAAATATCCATGTTGGTAATGAGTTAAAACATTCATTGATCTATCCCAGGATTTGTTACAGATATTTCATTTATGTGATTAACTAAAGCAAGTATAAAGAAAAAAAAATGAAAAATTCTTACAAAAATACATTCGTCCAAAACACTGGCACCAAACTTTAATTTTCGTCTGCAATACGTTTAACTGATTTCTTCATTAGGGAATGGTTATTTGGCTAATATTGAAAGCAATGAAATAGGCCAAAAAAATAACATACATGTTATGATTTGATATGATTTGGATAAAACGTTTATCCCGCGCACTAGCGGGTAGGTATATTCTGCAGACATTTCTCTGCCTACTGCTGACCAACTGACCAGAAAGGTACAAAAACAGCACATACAAAGTAGCTGGCTTGCTTATCTTTTTCATTTGTCAAGTTTTAGTTTATTTTGTAATTATCATTTATTCATAAGAAATTACTCTTTTGCGTAATTGTGCTTTGGGAGCAGTTCAACATTTTATATTATCATTGGGTTTTTTTGCCTCGAAAATTTAAATTTTTCCTTCATCATACATTGAAATTCTTGATTGAAGAAATATTGATATGTGAAAAAGGAGAAATGTTTATTTTCTTGGTTTTGCAAATTTGAAAATCTTGACTAAAGACTACGAATAATTTTCTTTCTTTTTCTTCACAGAAAATAAATTGTTTGATGCTTTCGGCCAGTGTGTCACTTTTATTGTATATGAAACAGGTACTTGCTTACCCAAAATGGTCCGAGCCCTTTGTTGGAGCATTATATCAGTTAATGTGAGTAAATCTGGCACTTTCAAGTATCAGCTTTCTCAATTGCGTCTGTACTGTTTTCTTTTTAAAATTAATCCATATAGTATATTTATCAAAAGAAATCAAAGAACACATAAATTTTGTCACTAGTGTTTTATATCAATAATTTAAAGCAGAAGTGTTTATTAATCCAAGAAATTGGTCAGCTATTTCTTGACATGCCATTAGCCAAATCGGTCACCAATGATGTAGAAGGGCTCTGTCAGTATTCAAACAGGATTGAATAACCAGTAAAACGTAAGTTTAATGCAAATCAAGCATTTAACCTTCTACTTTCATCATAGTAGCAATCGCAATTTGTTTTCTAAGTTTCCTTTCCCGTTTTATGTGTTGGTCAGCAATTTGTTGGTGTGAAAAGCTAATAAGTGCTTTGCTGACCCGAAGACCTAGGTCTTTGGCTGACCAGGGTGACTTTAAAAAAAACCAACTGACTGATTGATAAGAACTGAAAGGCCATAATCATCCCCCGCTTATCAAAACACAGAAAAGATGCTGTTTTCATCATAATGCCTCAAGGAAAAAATATTTTCTCGTCTCAAGATTGTATTACAATAAAGTTTTATTATCATTTATTTATTAGTAATTATTTACTTTTGAGAAATTGTGCTTTTTGTGCAGTTGTCAAAATTCGCTACTGGCATGGTATCTTTTTGAATTCCACACCACTTTTGATTGTTTTCCTTCATTACAAGATAGAACTTAAAATTCTAAAATAAGTCATCTGACAAACATTTGGGGCGGGGCTTCGTCGACGGATCTATTACAAGTATTTTTCTGTACTGACATCACTACTTACACTTGTCATGATACATAGTCCCCAGATTGAGTTACGGTTGCCAATGGTTTTACCCACCTTGACTAGTCCTTATGGGTAGCTGAATATGAGGTTTCCATCACAAGGAGTTGGGCATCGCAAAATAAGTGAAATAATGTTAACGTGATGTAATTACCCATATAATTGAAATGAATACTTACATTCGACTGATTAATAGCATTGCGTTAAATCACAACGCTAGTCAAGTCTCTTCGGGCAACACATGGTACAAAAGAGATTGTGAAACATAAAGAGTATTTCTTTACCGAAAACCCACATGAAAATGTTTGATTAAAAGGGTCTATCTCACAGAACGTGTGAGTAGCGAATGTAAAAAAATGGTTTCAGCACACCTCACCACTAAAAATATGACAATTTTCTATATATAAAATTAATTTTAAAGCTGCTCGAAATCTGTGTTCTAATCTATTAATTGTAAATCAACCATTAGGGACGTCTGTATTTTAATCGGTAAACTTGGTTTATAAAAAGTAATGTGTTGCTCTCCGACGTACTTTGCTAGTGTCGTGTGATAAGGGAAGTCGATCCATTGCACAATCTGTGTTTTAAACATTCATGACCAGTTCAATTAATTCGCAGCACAGATGAAAATAGCATCGTTTACGAAATAAACCATTTTAAACACTTTGCTAAATCTGAATTCAAAATGTGTTACATTTCAACAATACGATCATGAAAGGAGATGAGAGGGGTATCAATAATCTAGTTTTCTGTAGCATCATTTTATTACAACATTCAATTTAAAAAAAAGCTTAAATATATCAAAATGTAAGATAGCCATTTAACACAACACAATCATTCTTATCATGAAACCTTTACTAGCAGAATATAATGTGTGGTGGAAAATAACAAATACAGAGTTTAAGTGTCTAGCATTGAACCAGTTGCCTACATTATTGCATACTAGTAAACTATGGTCATTTCCATGGTTATATTATCGCATTTGACCAGACAACCAGTGTTAAAATACATACACAGCCAAAGGATGACATTTGAAAACATATGAAGATAAATTGGATTTCTCTTGTCATTGCACGCATGTTTCATGATCGCACATAAGTTAAACTCCTTTGAGAAAAAGTAATGTATACACACTATAATGTCACTTTATAAACACCAGATCATGTCAACGACAGTCATATGCAATATTTGATTGGAACGACATGAACATAGAATTGATCAAAAGGTGTTTTTTTCAAACGAGAACAATCTTCATTGTGCCACAAACCAAATACAATAGTAAATATAGAATTAGACAAAAGCACGACTCATACATCAGGCACTATTGGGAATTCGAATCGATTTAGCTTAGGAAAATGACCGTTAATCACAAATGAATAACAAACGTTGATCACAAAGAGGACATTGTTCAATCGAAAAGCCTTAATTGCTTTCACTGACATGTAATGGCTTTTGATCCAATGTGAATAGAAATTTATTTACCCTTAACCTAGATATATCGTCTCTGGTAAACAGTTATAAACAGTATGTATATGTATGAAGCATGTCCTGATGAAATAGGCGATTTCCTGCGATGCATTTTAACCGCCCCCACCTGATCTTATTGAACTTGTTCTGTTTTATTACATAAACATGTTCAACTAGGGAACACTAGCAGCTTGATTTTGTGTAAAACTTGACGTTGTTGTGAGTCGATGCCCAACTTATTCAAACCTGCGCCTTTTTTGTTCGTAGGCGATCGCTCACCCTTACCAAGGTCAAATCGTTAGACTCAACTAAGGTGGATACGGAGTGAGCTAAGGTGATTAGGTAAACATCATCTATTGATATACACACATAGGTCCTAACAATTGTTCGTTTTGAAGAATGTGTTTCTATTTTAGATTTGAAAAATATATAAATTCTTTTTGGTACCCATAAGAATAGTCGCAACGAGTTGATTATAAACGGCTCGCATAATGATGAAGGGTAAGGAGATAGAGAAGTTGGTATGAAAAAAAATAATTCTAACCCGACCTTTGGCCATTATTATCGACATTTTTGATAAACATTATTTCGTTTTTTATTTTGTTGAATTTGTTTACAAAAAAAAAATATATATAAAGTAGTCAATTGTTAGTTTTAATTCAAAATTTGTACACTGAAGAAGATAACAATTTAATATTGACACCTAAACTGGGTTCCTTGTACATATATGCCTCCTAACATGATATAAGCGTTTGTAGTGTTGCCCTTAAGCTGATACGAGCATTCTATCTGCAGACATTACTTTCAGTAAGCGACCATCCAATGGGACGCCATCAAAGAGGACGCTGTTGCCAGGGCAATATACAGAAGAACAAAGCAGTACAAATCAAAGGTCTTTCCGACGGAATTCCATGAACATATCCATCCAGGCGGCGAATTGCCAAGTTGTTGTTGTTGTGGAACGTCATCATCTCCTTCTATTTGATTCTTTTTATTGCTTTCCTCAACTGTTATTTGGTCCCCATGTCTATCGACCAATCCAATGGCATCATGTTTGTTATTTTTCGGGAAAGGGTCGCTATTTTTCTTTGTAGACCTCACAAAATGAAAACCTGCAATCCAAACAGCAATTTGAAGCCGAATCGGAACAGCATTTGTTCGATCGTAGATTCTCAGCGATACAATACATAGGAACATAATGGTGGAACTATATATAAGCAGAGCTGTGATGTAAAAATACATCAACGCCATTGGTCGAGAGCTTTGTGGCACGACGTCGTTTACCATGTTCATATACACGACAAACGACAAGAATGTTGTCACGGCAACCGATGTTCTCTCACCGGAAGTAGGTGGCATGATGAAGACCAGGTTATTGATTAATCCGAGAAAGAGAAGAGGTATTATGATATAGAACATGAAAAACTCGCTTCGGCGTTTGAGGACAATTGTCATATTCAAACAGGGTGCAGTGTCATAACCTTCACAGATTTCTACCAAGCTCGGTTTCAATGCCCATTGGCTGTTTTCGGAATAGTAAAGTGTTTGTACATACGCATGTTGTGGATATAATAGTAATGTCGACCTCCTATGTGACCAGTTTAAGAGTACCATTTCACAGGATTGTGTGTCAAACGGAAACTTCTCAACATTCACAGAACATGATACCTTCAGTACTCTCGTTGAAGTCCACATCACATAGCCGTTATAAAAGATGACAGGTTGTATTAAAGCGTTACAGACTTCGGCGACTTTTTCCGATGCTTGTAACAGAAACATTCGAGGTCTCCAAATGTCTTCCGTGTAGACCGCCATTTCGGATATACCCCCATAGTCGGATACGTTCCATGATATTCTTTTTTCCGTCCAACCCATTGCAAAGGCCAAGGTCAAGGAGAGTTCTCCATACAGCTCGTTGAAGTTGTTCACATTTACTATGTACGCAGATATCTCGATAACAACCGGTTCTGTTGCGTTAAGTACAGGCAGTGTTTTGTGGTTGTAATTTAGAAACATGTCCGTATACAGGCGGTCCATCTCTGTATCCTGTCCCGCTAGTGCATATGGAATATTCGAGAGCAAAAGCGCCAGATGTAACACCGCAATTGTTGACATTATTCGCTTACTTGTTTGACAATAAGCCATGCTGCTTGATCTGAAAACGGAAAATTGGAGATAATTGAATGCTTTGAAACTTAAGTTTTGATTAGATTTTCTCTATGCGGTCTTTTAAATGCATTTCAGTTGAGTATATACTAGTGCAGTCAGTGAACATGGTAAGACATCGGATACTTTTGCCATTATCATGCACATAGTTTGAAGAGGACTTTTGGTAGATTAGTTTTAAAATAAATATCTTAACCTCTCTATATAAAGGATTTATTGACTTACTTATTTACTTTCGTACTTTATTACTTACTTGATTACTTGATATTGATTGAATTGCTTAGTAACTCTTTCATTCGACTCGCCTTTCACTCCAGTATGATTCCCTTTATTGCATATGTCGTTGAACACTATAAAACATGTGCAAACAGGATAGCGTGTTTGTTAACATCAGGTCACTTTTTGTCCCAATGGTTTCATCAAAATATCACCGTTGATTTGTTGTTGTGTTGTTGCATATATTCCAGGCTAGTTTCTGTCGTCTTTTGATAATACCGTTGAACTCAATCCCCTTTTCATAAATGGGATCGGAGATCAAACTCAGGATCTCTGATAAGCAAGCAGAATGGGCTCGCCGGTGACTGATGTATAAATGCTAAGCGAACTGGACTGTTGGAAGGCTTGAGTATTTTCATACATTTAATATCTTTTCCTTACAAACAAATAGGAATTTTGCTTCAGTTGCTTCAGAAGGAACCTTACTAAATGACTTAAGGAAATTGTTTGCGTAAGTCAAAATCGATATACATGTACATGAATATCATCTAAACCAAAAATAAAATATTGAAATCTGATATGTCATTAGATGCGTCACAAAATTGCTTTTCCCAATATCGAAATAAGAGGAAATGCTGAATTGATTTTTACACAAGTTATTTGCATAAGATGCTTAGTGAAATGAAATCCTAACCAATTTCAGTCGACAACAAATTAAAAGGACAGCAGATAAACATTCCATTCTTTGTAATATTGGGTTGAATCCATCATGATGAAGCATATATTACTCATTTTTGGGAATATACCGCTTTGTGACAATTCTTTTGTGACAGGTGTGTATTCGATTAAAAAAGACGAATAAAAGGATCCTTGTAAGTAAAGGAATTTCTCATACCTGAAGAAAAATATCCGCTCTCTCTATACCGACCATAGGCACACAGAGTAATAAACGGTGGCTGGCGTTTAATCACAGCCAACTAACGATCGCCAACCCCTCACTCCATACCTACCCTCCATGCGTTACTCGGTTACTCTGAAAGGCTTTAGAGACCACTGTTATAAAAGGATAAGTTGCTCATAATGAGAAGCTTATCCTTTTATCACAGTGCCTTATATAACAAGCATTATTAAGAAAATGTATTTTTGCCATGCTTCTTGTTTATTGCTCATAGGCATAATGCATTTAGCTAATCCATGCTGACATAATATGTATTGTTCTTACAATGCATAAACCCTTTACCAAACGCCAAATGTTCGACTGTCCCAAATTGAAAGAGTTTGCAGATGATATTTCAGAATGTGATTAAAATAAAAAAAACAATCATCTGATAGAGTCGAAAACATTGTGGGAAAAGCAGAAATTGCTCGTCGGAGCAATTTCTCCTTTTCCGACAAAGTTTTCCAGAGTCGTATGGAACAAACTCGTCAAATGTCATAATTGTTTGGTAATGGGTTAAAGAAGCATATTTACATGTTTTGCGTAACAATATTATGCTTTTAAATTTATACTTTGATTTATCTTCCTTAATGGAGGAAATACATAGATTTTATTGAATTGTGTTTAACCCTTTTAGTGCAGGAACCGACTTCATGCTTATGCAAACAGGTTAGATCAAAGGCTGATCTAACCTGTTTGCTACCCTGAGTATTTTTCCTCATTAAAATTATGGAGGTACTTAAGCTTTCGGAAAGCAGACGACACGAAAATATATTTTTGGAAAATTACCCAGAATTTTATGGGTTAACAAAGAGGGGTCTTAATGGAATGCAAACAAGATCAGACGACACATTTGAAAACTATCAGGAGCATTAACTTTTAAACATATTATAAGTTTTTACAAGTTTTTACATTACAAATACAAAAATTATACAAGTTATAACAAAAGGGTCTCGCCACAAGGTATCATAGCATTGAAAATGGCCATTCCCTTTTGGAATACGTACTTAAGAATATGTTTCCATTGCACTTCCGATGATACACAGTGAAAGTTATAAACACACAAAAGAAGACATAATTCTAAGTTCTTCGTCCGGCTATTTGAAGATAATGCGTACGACGATCGGTTGGCAAGATGTGTGTAAGTTGGTGGAAGAGAGACAAGTAAATCGGTTTCAAAATAGGTAAAATGATAAAAAAAAAAGAGAAAAGGGAAAGATAAAATAGAGACAGAATTATGGGAGGGAGGTTCTGTTGCATACCATGTGGTTTTGATGCATGGATAGTGTCACTGACTGTCATCATATAACTGATATCTGTTGAAAACAGCTTCAATCCTTTACCAAACGCCAAATTTTAGACTGTCTGTAATTGAAAGAACTTGCAGGCGACATTTCAAAATGTGATGGAATTGAACAATAATCTTCTGATAGGGCAGAAAATTTTGTGAGAAAAGGAGAAATTGCTCGTAAAGAGCAATTTCTCCTTTTCCCACAATATTTTCCAGAGTCGTCTGCAACAAACTGGTCAAATGTCGTCACTGTTTGGTAATGGGTTAAACGTCCAGCCAAGATAGAAACCACTAGTTTCAAAAGAGTGTCGCTCCCTCCGACAGGTAACCTGGGACTTGAATTGAACAAACTTTGTGTTTTCGCTTAAGGTGCTTGGTCAAAGATTTGAGAAATGTTTGTTATCAAAATTTTACTTCTTTGTATTACAGCTGTTTGAGACGTACTGGAGGATAGCTATTGGAAATAAAATAAGTTTGTATTTAAGGATTGATAGTCTATATACAATGAATAAAGATGTATTCAGATCCAAAAGCGTTGCAACGGGTTTGAAATCCATCACATTGTTTATACGCATACATATATGTATTGACGAAATCGGAATTAATTTTGCGTGCAGTAACTATTTTTCATTAAATTTTATACCGAAATACATAAATTGTACAGTGTTGTTTGGCTCGGTCTCAATGCTAGGGGTATACACACGGGCCCGGACTCAATGTTAGGGGTATACGCACGGGTCAGGACCAAATGTTCGAGGTATACGCACGGACCTGGACCGAATGCTAGGGGTATACGCACGGACCCGGACTCAATGCTAGGGGCGTACGCACTTTCCAGGACCGAATGCTAGGGGTATACACTCCGGTCAGGACCAAATGTTCGGAGTATACGCATGGGTCCGCTTTGGATATATGCACAGGCCTAGATTCAGTGCTTTTAGATATAAACGCTCTAACCTGGACTCAATGCTTTGGGTATACGCATTGGCTTAGACCCAATGCTAGGTTTATAAGCACGGGCATGGACCCAATGATTTGGGTATACGTATTGACTTAGACAAAATGCTAAGTTTACACGTACTGGCATAGCCCCAATGCTTTAAGTAAACGCGCTGGCCTGGACCAAATGCTTTAGGTAAACGTACTGGCCTAGAACCAATGCTTTATGTAAACGCACTGGCCTGGACCCAATGCTTTAAGGAAACGCACTGGCCTGAACCCAGTGCTTTATGTAAACGCACTGGCCTGGAGCCAATGCTTGAAGTAAACGCGCTGACCTGGACCAAATGCTTTAGGTAAACGCACTGGCCTGGACCCAATGCTATGGAAATACACACGGGCCTGTACCCAATGCTTTGGGTATACGCACTGGCCTGGACCCTATCTTTAGGTAAACGCATTGGCCTGGAGCCAATGCTTTAGGTAAACGCACTGGCCTGGACCCTATGCTTTAGGTAAACGCATTGGCCTGGACCCAATGCTATGAGTATACACACGGGCCTGGACCCAATTCTTTGGTGTACGCACGGGCTTGGACCACCCAATACTTTGGGTATACGCAATGGCCTAGACCAAATGCTTTGGGTATACGCACTGGCCTGGACCCAATGCTATGAGTATACGCACTGGCCTAGACCAAAGTGAACGCACGTAGAAATTTGTTCCGGGCCGCTCCACATCGGTTTTTTTATTACCAAAGTTTAAAACTAACTTCCGGTCAGTTTTAGGTGATATATATATTTAAGTATTCTTTATGTATTTGATGGGGGCTTCTTAGTTGATAACATAATGGATACGGTTTAGAGTGTACACACATCTCAGGTGAATCCAAGCGGATAGGGCTCTTTGTAGCCCGAGAGTCTACCTAGCCTGGGATCCTGGCCCATGCGTATACCCAGCACTATAGGGCTGTGTGTATGCCTATACTAGGGTAGCCTCAATCGGAACTACTCGGGTATTTCCGTGAGCTGACCTCGGATGTCATACGGAACACCTCGGCCATTTCTTAAAATAACCTCGGAGGTAATGGGGGAGGATTGAGGAGCCATTTTTGAAAGTAGGTCAGCAACGAAGGGCCAATCGTATCTACTCGGCAATCCCCGTAACAAGCCGGGGATTTCCGAAAAGATAAAATAATCAGCATCCGGCAATTAACACATTTTCTTAGCGTGCAAGTTAAGTAGTTCAATGTGCATGGAAGTGTTGGACATCCTTTTAAGTCATTTTCTATCAGTAACTCATAACAAATGGCGAAATTGTTGTTGTAACATGTATAGTTGTTTCCTCAGTCAAATTTAACGACTTTTAACATTTCACATTTAAGATCTATTTTCAAAAATTAAGTAAAGTGACGTCATTCTCGCGGGAAACAATATGGCGTCATCCCTATTATTTCAGAGGTGTTTTCATTGGATAAACCCGATGTGTTCAGATTGGGGTAGCCTGTGATCATGCAAACTGAGCGTATTACCCTACCTGGTATTAGCCTGGGACCCTTGCCCGTTCGTATACCACTGGTGGGATATACCAGAGACATAGTCCGAATGATCCAGACGTAGATATTTCACTCTACGTCTGGATGCATTCGATATAAAAGCGCGTCAAGCAGATATCGGTTTTTCGAGGTAGTGCATGTCGGGAAATCTGTAGAAAGGGGCGGAGTTAAAATTACAGGTAAAGTTTGGCGGGAATATAATATCGGCTCCTTTTCGTTTGGTAGAATATATATATATATATATATATATTTACATTAAAACCGAGATGCCCTTTCCCTCATATGAATTTCGTCAATTGCCAAAGTATTGCAACAGTTGATTTCAATTGAATACGTAGATTTTCATTCATAAAGTAAAGATATTTGTGACTCTATTGCGAGAATCTAGACAACACTCAAACCATCAGAGAATTTTTTTATGGAAACTTTAGCCACACAAAAAGCCTTTAGCTTATCATTTCTGATGGCCGATTCTATGGGAAAATGGACTCTCAATTTGATATTTTCTTGAATTATAGAAATCTGCAGTATGTGTCTAATCTGAGATATAAATCTATTTCTTTACTATTACTTTTACCAGAGACATAGATAACAGAGATTGGCAACTCCTTCTTTACCTATTGCCGGTTTCTGCGATATCTCGCATGACGCGTTATTTAGCGAGACCTTTCGAGATCTGTCTATCGACGCCGTTTTCAACTAAATGCGAAATAGGCAACACACATATAAGCGTGTTTTAAGTCATAAATAAATTATTTTCTTGCCGAATTCACTATATTGTTATTGTTAGAAAGTTTCTCCATCCAACAAGACCGATCAGCAAGCGATTATCAAAGA
The DNA here is from genome assembly GCA_947846245.1 of Cerastoderma edule. NCBI lineage: Eukaryota > Metazoa > Mollusca > Bivalvia > Cardiida > Cardiidae > Cerastoderma > Cerastoderma edule. The sequence goes on from OX401410.1 coordinate 28,552,358, forward strand.
AATAAACATGGCAAACTGCGACAAACTTGATTGAATTGTTTGCAATTTCGTGGTTGGGTGCGATAAACGTTATAATTGAGTAGTTTTAGATTCAAATTGTTCTAAAGGAAGGTTTTTCAAACATTTCCAATTCAAGTCCATTTTAAAGAAAGGGTTTGTTTTTCTACATTTCCAAATTTTCAGTTTGATATTCCTTGTCATTTAGAAGTTATTCCGTACTGAATATGTCCATTTTACGACCCTAATGAGTTTAACCATCTTGATTTACAAGCAAAAATTAACAAAGTTGTGCACAGTAAAACTAAAATACTATGCACTGGATCATATCATACTTGACATATTCCTGAAGTGTAATTTTTGTTTTGTGGTTGCCCGCATTTTTATGGTAATCTTCGCTTCCATAACGAAGTTATGCCAGGTTAACTTAACCACACAAGCATGACCATGATTTCGGCCATTTTATTTTCAACCAAAATATTTCATACTTGTACAAAGTAAAATGTTTTAATAGAGGATTATTCAAACATTTCTGATTTATGTCCATTTTAATGGGATAAAATGATTTTGTCGATTTCCAAATTTTCAGTTTGATATTCTTTGTCATTTAGAAGTTATTGCGTACTAAATATATCTCATTTACTACCTTAATGAGTTCAGCCTTCTTGATTTCCAATCAAAAATTAACAAAGTTGTGCACAGTAAAACTAAAAAACTATGCACTGGATCATATCATACTTGACATTTTCCTGAAGTGTTATTTTTGTTTTATGGTTGCCCGCATTTTTAAAGTAATCTTCGCTTCCATAACGAAGTTATATCAGGTTTACTGAACCACACACGCATGATCATGATTTCGGCCATTTTATTTTCAACCAAAATATTTCATACTTGTACAAAGTAAAATGTTTTAACAGAGGATTATTCAAACATTTCTGATTTATGTCCACTTTAATGGGATAATATGATTTTGTTAATTTCCAAATTTCAGTCTGGTATTCTTTGTCATTTAGAAGTTATTGCGTACTAAATATGTCCCATTTACTACCTTATTGAGTTCAGCCATCTTGATTTCCAACCAAAAATTAACAAAGTTGTGCACAGTAAAACTAAAAAACTATGCACTGGATCATATCATACTTGATATTTTCCTGAAGTGTTATTTTTGTTTTATAGTTACCCACTTTTTTTATGGTGATTGTCGTGTTTATAACAATTCAAGTCAATTCAATTCTTTATTTGGCAAAAACCAGCATATAAATGCCTTTGGCCAAGACAACATTTACAAATATGGTACAGACATATATATAATATACGTAAACATGTTAATATATACAAAGAAAGAAATAACAAAGATTATCAAATTACGAAAACATACAAGTCAAGAATTTAGTTGATCTATCACATACTGGTATATAATAAAGGTAAATACATTAAATAATTTCATTTCGACATTTAAAGCTCTCTTTTAGATAATATGCAGTTTTAGTTAGAATACAATGACGTTTTGAAGATAAGATGTTAACAAATGTATTAGTGTTTGGCCATGGTAGATGTCCAAAATATTTATTACGAATGTTTGCATAGGCCGGACAGCACAATAAAAAATGGTATTCAGATTCAATCTGATTTAGAGAGCAAAGTCTACATATTCGATCACTTCTATCAATTCCATTAAATCTACCTGTTTCAATATCTAAAGAGTGGGAACTTAATCTAAAACATGTCATCTGCTTTCTTAAACTATCTCCTTTTAAAAGATCAATATATTTCTCAAAACAGAAATCAGTCTTATACATTTTATAAAAATCTAGCTTTGGTGAAGTTTGTAATGAACTATGCCAGTTTTGGATATACTGGTCTCTAATTCTTTGTTTTAATAGAGGAAAATAGTTAACGTTCTTATCAAAATTTGTGAAAATATCGTTAAAACCAAGATTGCTTAACAATTGTTTAATACTCATGGCCCAGCAACTTTTACTATTACCGTTGATCTGTTCTAGTAGTATTTGATGCATAGGAGAATTTTCATTACTCATTATTTTTACCCAATATTTTAAAGTTCTCTCCTTACAAATAACCGAAAGCGGAAATCTCCCAAGTTCACCATACACAGCTATATTGGGAGTTTGTTTCCGCACACCCAAAATATGCTTACAAAATTTTAAGTGGAGTCTATCAATTTCTTTATAATCATATATTCCCCAAACATCCGAACAATACAATATTATTGGAACAACCAAAGAGTCAAATATAGATAATTTTGTTTTTACATCAATTGTAATGCGGGAAAATAAAGTTAAAACAGAATTGTAGGCTCTTAAAGCTTGTTCAGACAAAACTTCAACAGCATTTTTCATATTACCAGTATACTTAAAATCTACTCCAAGGTACTTAAAATGATCTACAACTTCAATTAGTTCTCCATTGATAAACCAATCAATGTTATGGGTGCTTTTTCTTTTTTCAAAAATACAAACTTTTGTTTTAGAAACATTTATTTTCAAACCCCATTTATTTGAATAATTAGAAATTGTATCTAGCTGAGCTTGTAAACTAATTGGGTCTGTCGTAAAAAGTGCAATATCATCAGCAAAAAGTAGCATATACATTGATAAAAAATTTAAATCATTTTCACTTAAATGATTTATATCGATATTATTGTTGATATCGTTGATAAACAATATAAAAAGTATTGGGGAGAGTGGTTCCCCTTGTTTCAAGCCAAGTGTGACATCAAAAAACTCTGAGAAGTTCGTGCCAGCTGTTAGTTTGACACAAGATTTTACTTTACTATAAATAGATTTGAGTATGTTTATCATTTTACAGCTAATCTCTGTATCTAAAAGCTTTACCCAAAGTGCATCTCTTATAACGGTATCAAATGCCATCTGAAAATCAATGAAAGCACAATACAATTTACATTTTTTGTTAAGGATATTTTGAATAATAGAATGTAATAAAAAGACACAGTCAGTAGTACTTCGATTATCTCGAAATCCAAACTGGGCATCACTAAAAACTTCATTGTTTTCACACCACTTATTCAATCTATTTCGAAGAAGCAGAGAAAATATCTTCGCCATGACGTTAATAAGAGTAATGCCCCGATAGTTGGATGCATTTAGTGTGTCACCCTTTTTATGTATTGGGACAATCACACCTTTACACCAAGCTTCAGGATAGATTCCTGTTTCAAATATTTTGTTGAAAATAGTAGTTAAGTAAGGGGATATAAAGTCAGATGATTCAATAAAAAAGTCAGCAACATTGTTACTAAAATCGGAGCCTTTATGTCTCTGAAGAGACCTTAATGTTTTGGCTATTTCAAAAATAGTAAAAGGCTTATCTAGTTCATCAATAAGTAAAGGGTCAGACCTAGCAGACGAATTATCGTTTGGCACGTAATGGCCTTGCGTAGTATTAGAAATATTCTTGAAATGGTCAACAAAATCATTCAAGGATAGGCCGTCAGCTGTTTCAGAGTGTTTCTTTTTAAATTTGTTAATATATTTCCAAAATTTGCGTGGATTCTTCTTACTCAACTTAGACATTTTACACTTTTCGCTAATATAATACTTATGTTTTGCATTGCGCTTGATTTTGCAGAAAGCTTTTCTGTTTTCAAGGAAAACATTTCTGTTTTCATCTGATCTCACTGATCTAAAGACTCTTTTACTTTCTAAAAATACTGTTTTGCTTTTCTTACAGTCTTTATCAAACCATTCAGACTTACGACATTTGGGTAATCGTGGTCCATTTCTACATGATTTACCGTGTAATTTAAAAGAAATATCATACACAATACATGAAAAATCATCAACAAACGTATCTATGTCAATCTCCTTAGAAATGAGCTTATTCGACAAGTCATCAAATAAATGTTTATTCTTATCTAATGAATCAAGCAATAAAGAAGGGTCTGAATCCTCCCAAAAGATTTTGTCGTAAGTTAGTACATCGGAATGGTAAAGCACACTTTGCTCGTAATTAAGTGCAAATTCAATAGGGCAATGATCTGAAAATTCAGTAAGATCAATAATATTCATAAAAGAAATAACAGCAAAATTGACATGGTTCGTTATTAAATAATCAACAACACTGGATGCTCTGTTATTTTTGATTGTATTAAAACTGGTATAGTTCCCCGGTTCGAGACGCCCGTTAACAATAGACAAACTATTTTCCTTACAAAGGGAGAGCAATCTGTTACCAAAACGATTCACGTTACTATCTTGAGAAGCACGTGGAGGGATCAAACTAAGTGACTCGTGATCAGTGAAGGGCATCGACACATAACGGTCGAGATTAATGTTTTCAACATAGTCCGCACATTGACCTACTCTAGAGTTAAAATCACCATTTAAAAACACTTCCCCAAGTGAACTATACCGTATTATATCAGTATTAAGTTGATCAAAGAAATCAAACTCATAAAGAAAAGACGATTGGTTTTTATAGACGCTAGAGTCTTCAGGCGGTATGTAGCACGTGCAAATATACAAACGAAGTTATACCAGGTTTTTACCACACAAGCATAATCATGATTTCAGCCATTTTATTTTCAATCAAAATCTTTCATTTTTGCATCAATTAAAACTTAAATTGTGTGACTTGGGTTTTATCAAACGTGTTATTACTGAAAACGTCTGAATGAGTTCGAATTGATCCCGCATTAAATGCTGACTAAGTTCTATAGTTTCCCGTATTTTCAAAGTGATATTCCTATATAAGAAGAAGAAAATCCATTCAATTAATAGACAAAAGAATGGATAGATCTTCTTAATCAGAAACACCACGATATATCCTTTTTCGTCATACTTCTTAATTCGGTATCGCGATTCGATCGCTTGCAAATATGTCAAGTGAAATGTGGCATTTGAAGAACGAAGGGTGAAAGAGTCAATCACGGTAGTGGACAATACAGGCTATGATTGTAAATTGCCACCCAATAAAATATGTAGTTTGATGTCATAAAACCTTCTGATGCTAGGGCGATTACACAAGAAGTGTGTGGCGCTAACACTGTGTCCATCAAAAGCCCCCCCCTATCAAAAGCCCCCCTATCAAAAGCCCCCCCCTATGAAAAGCCCCCCCGTTCAAAAGCCCCCCTCAATATAATTTTGTTCCATAAGTTTAAACCAATTGAAGAATGTTGTCATATTTTATAGAGTAGATCCAGATCAGACATTTTAACCCTATTTTACGTTAATTTCCTGCACTAATTCGATAAATTAGGCTACTTTAGTGCTTTAGTGCTTTCTGGTCAATTTTTTGTTGGAAATCTTATTCCTGACGAAACACCGAGTAGCTTGGAGTTTCATTTGGATAGAATATTAGCATATTGATAGAATATTAGCATATTGACTTGGTAATCAGCAAGTGAACGGTGTGTTTGATCTGGCTCAACTCAACTCGGACAAGGACTCATACAAGGACTCATACAAGGATAAGGAATTGAAAGGATAACAGTGTAAGACAATTAAATGAATAAATATCTTTAATTTGATTATTAACATTTATAAGTACCTTTATGTATCTATACTGTTTTTCCCTATATATATTCTATATATTCTGGTGGAAAAATGAGCATCATATTTTGTATGGAGTTCACATCAAATTATGTCTACATTGCATATAAAAGGCTATATTTAAGCTGTTAATAAAATGTTACTCTTCACTCTAAATCATACATCAGCACAGACTTATTTACATGCAAGAAAACACCAAGTGACACATAGTGATGTACAAACATCAACCATTCAGTATGTTATGCTTCTTTCAAAGTGTTGCTTTGCTTTGCCAGCACCGTTTACACCTTCCATCGAATGGTTCGTCCGACTGCTCGAAGGAATTCCTCCATCCCCTTAATCCTGTCCACATAGTCAGTGCATAGGTTTTGGAGGCGCTCTTGAAGTTCGGTGGTAGACTTTTTTACCCTTTTCTTGGGTGGCACACCGTTGGCGTTGTTGAAGAGTGCAGTCTCAACCACTGACTGGTCCTTCCTGAAGGCCTCAATCGCAACCCAGACAGTCGGATGATTGTACCCAAGGAGCTTCTGGAACTGTTGATTCCAACTTTCACATAGATTGTTGGTGCGGTCAGAGTTGGTGAGCGTTGCTTGGTGTACATTCCATAGTGTTGGTGGATAGAGAGGCTGGATGCGTCGCACTCTGATTGGCTGGCCATCTTGCTGCTGGATCCTTCGGAATGTTCCTGAGACATAGGTCTTGTCGAAGTAGGCTATCACATCTTCAATTTCCTCTGGTGCAGTCTGTTTAAGAAATTCCATGCCCTCAGAAACGTCCTCAATTGGGAGAAATGCTAATGCATCGAGCATACCACAGTACAACTTGATTTCATCATCTCTCTTGTACCGCTCTACAAGCCCAAGGCGTTGGATGCACCTCCAAGTGTTCTGTGTGAGATGAAATGTTATAAATATATATATATATGTATTTATTCTTTTAGTGGGGGGGGGCTTTTGAACCACTTGCCCATTTTGAGGGGGGGGGGCTTTTGAACGGGGGGCTTTTGATAGGGGGCTTTTGAACGGGGGGCTTTTGATAGGGGGGGGGCTTTTGAGTGTACCCCTCTCTGACACCTCATTCAAATTTAATGACCTAAAGCTCCCGAAAACAAACTAGGGAGGATTTGTTGTTTTAAGCGTCTGTCTGGGTTAAAAGTAGTGTGCTTTGACTTATTTTCTCGTTCAGAAATGATAATAAAAACGAAGGTGCAAGACACACTATTTGCTTTAGCTTAACATTCAAAAAGCTCACATTTCTTTTTTCTAAAATCATTTCGGTCAGCAGCATGATAAGACCAGACCGTTACGTGTTTAAGAATAATTATGTACTTATTGATTTGCAATCAATATTAGAGGAATCTACGGTAAAAGGTGTATTCGAAACTTTGCACGTCAGTTTTTTCTTACGTGCCCTTTCGTTTACTAAAACCGCTTTTACAAAAATTCTCATCACATGCATTTTAACATCATAAAAATACTTTTAATTTTCTTAAATTGAAACATTTGGCTTGAAATAATGTCATGATGTAAAACGTGTTTTGTTTTGACAAAATAAGCACTGTAAACAGTTTTACGACACAAAATAAATGAAATGAAGTTAGAAAGCATTTTTTTAATATTAACGAAAACTATCATGTCTTAGTGGAAAGTTCATGCTTTGGTTATTAACTGCAACTAAATAGAGTCACTTGATTTATTTCAAAATATTATTTGAACCTTTGCTTGAAAGACATTGTCGTTATATAAGTACAAAAACATGGTAATCAAGCCTGTCATTGAAAAAGAAGGCCTACCGGAACTCTTTGTTTTGTTTTTAACGTAAAATCAATTTAATAAAATGAAAATAAAACAAAATGTTCAGAAGTTGTTTCAGATAACCAATCAGATAACCAAAACATAGCTATTTTACTGTAATAAAGAAGTATCAATTTCGCTTGACATCTCCCGTGGCAACGGATAAACAGGTACGCGTTTTCCTTATCTCGCAGAACCTCGCGGCACGCGAGAGTTTGGCGATAATTCCGGAGTTGCCAATCTCTGTTATCTATGTCTCTGCTTTTACACATACTGTTTGCAGGTTGGGCGAGCGCGAATGGAAACAAATCAGAGACATAGATAACAGCTATGTCTTTTAAACGAAGTATTCAAAAAGCTTAAATAAGCTACAGCTTTGGGCATGTTATAAAGGGGGAGTATCAAATAGTACATCTTTCGGGTTGTTGGTCTAAATATCAAACGCCTAGTTTTATTACCCCAGACGGGAGCGACGCGCGTGACACAGACACTAATACAGACACCGCCGTACATCACACAACACGTGCCTTACCCTTTATCCTGTTAATAGCATAATAGTTTTGTCCTCAAAGAATACGCATTTGACATAGATTTTTATTTCTAAAGTATATTGATATTAATAAAACTTACAGATTTAAGAGCAAGTTTCTTCTGAATAACATCTATGTTTGCAGCGAAATGGTAGTCGTTAAAACCAAATCCCTTTTACCAATACAATATCGATTACTTTCTTGATATAGTTAATAGTTGGTATTTTACCTAATCGACTAGTTTGTGTTTTATTGCAGTTTGAATTTTAGAGTGGTAACGACCTTGTCTGGGGAACAGAAGGATAACTAAATGTTGAAAGCTTAACAAAACTGATTACCTTTTAAAAGATTCAATATTTTTTGAAAACTAAAATGGTACGGGAAAAGGTATTGCTCAATGCTTTCATGCATGGAAACCGATTTTGATTATCACTAGATTGGTTAATGGGCTATTGTTTTAATGGTGCCTCAATATCCACGGTTTTTTAGCGCTCATATAACAAGAGGTGACTATCTTTTTACCAACACAAATAACCACATAGGATTGATTTCGAAATAAGTGTGGCGAAGCAAAACACTTCAACACCAAAATGATGACACTGTCTTAACCCTTTCCCAAACACCAAATTTTGACTGTCACGCAGTTACAGCTTGGGTCATCCGAGTTACCAGAGTCTCTGGATATACGCACGGACCTGGACTCCAGACTCAATCGGAACTACTCGGGTATTTCCGTGAGCTGTGAAATACACCTCGGATATAAGTGTAGGGTTACAATTTTTCGGGTAAATCGGCATCCGCCAATTAACACATTTTCTAAGCGTGCACGTTAAGTAGTTCAATGTGTATGGAAGTGTTGGACATCCTTTTTAATCACTTTTGATCAGTAACTCATACCAAATGGCGAACTTGTTGTTGTGACATGTATTTTTGTTTCCTCAATCTATTTTAACGACTTTTTTTATTGTACATTCAAGATCTATTTTTAGAAACGAAAGAAAATGACGTCATTCTCGCGGGAAACAATATGGCGTCATCCCTATTATTTCAGAGGTGTTTTCTATTGGATAAACCCGATGTGTTCAGATTGCTCCAGACTGTGTTCTTTGGTGGTATCATCGTTTACATCTTTATGAGTTCAAATGACTTCTATGTCTCTGCATAAGTATGGCAGACAAATCGAACAACGGCGCTATTCTAAATGAGAATGGATTCGCGGATCCACTGCAGGCGATTTCAATCATTTTGATTTCTCAGGGTTTATCCGAAGTAGTCAGAGACATAGATAATGTTATCTATGTCTTAGAAGTAGTCAAGGAGGGTAGTCTCAATGTTGATCTGTAAACGAAGCTTTTTTCAACATTTATTTTAAGTTGTCAATCAATATAGTTATAGCCTTCGAGACCAGATATCTGGACTATCAAAGTGGGCTGCTTGGGAAATGTCAGACGGGAACTTTCGCGACTTATCAAAATGATGTCAAAACAATATATCTTTCATCGATTAAATTATACTTAGAATATTTGGAACTACTTGAGTATTTCCGTGAGCTGAGAAATAGACTCGCTAGATAAATCCGATGAGTTCAGATAGTACTTAGAATTCCTTGTTTTGCACAGAGACATAGATCTATGTCTTTGTTTTGCATAAATGATCTGGATTAATCGTTTATCCGCCTACTAGCATGTTGACGAAATAGACAGAAGGTCACGTGCTGTTCAACAAGTCACATGATCAATACATTTGTAATTTACGTTCTATAAATAGTAACACGATTGAGCAAAGTAAATAAAGGGATTTTCCGAAAAGAAAAAAAAAACAGACAGCCATAAATTTCCTGGTCGGTCGCTTCATTTCTTTTTCCAAAAAGGGTCAAATACGCAAGATGTAAGTTTATTTCATTAATATAGTATGTTGGTCTGTATTGTATCTACCCTTAGTACCCTATGAAAAATAATTCGACGTGAAGTTTGACTTTTATTTTCTGATATATAACTAATATAGTAGTTTGGACCTTTTATTTTATATTTAGTGTTATTCATATATTTTTCTTTTATGTTCTCTTTTATTCTATTGTATTAACTTCTTTCAGACGTGACTAACGTACATGAATGGTGGTGAGTGATTTGGTTGATGTTTGTTGTTTGTTTTGTTCTTTTGTTTTTCCGTTAATGTACAGGACTCAGTCTTGAGTATTATAGTACATGTTCCCTTGATGACTACCAGTACTAGGCTAGGAAATGTGTCTTGCCCAATGACACTCCACGGTGAAATGATTGGCCACCTTTCGGGGATCGAACCCGGGGTGACCGGACTCTAGTCCCCGACGCTAACCACTACACCACCGCGGATCCAACCTAGTTAACCTAGGTGTCATATTCATAACCAGGATGTTTATTCAACTTTCACAATATGGTCATTTCACAAGTAATATTGTTCATAGAAAATGTAAAATAGTCATGAATGACTAATTTTGTAATTTCTATATAGATATACTATATATAAAACACCTATATAATAAGATTGCTAGATAAATAAACTTCGGGGAAACGACTCCTCAATTACTATATAATTAATATTGGGGAAACGACTGCACGGGGAAACAACTGCCACCCTCATAGACCAAGAAACTCTCCAAGAAAATCTAAGGAAGCAGGATGACACATGGGAAATGACATTTAAAAAGTTAATGCAAAGAAGTGTATTATTAACATCTTGAGCATAACTCACTGAGAAATACAACAAATTCTATCAGCTTGACAATCACATACATGAAAGAACTGAAATAAAGCTTACACATCACAAAGATCTCTTAGAAAGCAAACTCAATCTTAGGCTATCTCCACAGGAACTTGAAGAACTGCCCACCAAAATGCCACAAAATCACTTATATACCTGTCACTTGTACGTTCTACCATTGAGTTGACTCCATTGTCTGGGACTCTCGCCTCAAGAATTTCGGTAACTCTTATTGTGCGGAACTAAATTCATGCTTATGTAAACAGGTTAGATCACAGGCCAGCCCCAAATAAGTTGACGGCTGGCATGTGATCTAACCTGTTTGCTACTCTGAGTATCTTTCCTCTTGAAAATTATATCGAAGCAGATATTGAAGGTTTTGGAAAGCAGACGTCACAAAAATTTACATGTATTTTTGGAAAATTACCCAGCATTCTAAGGGTCAAAGACATTGGCAAGATAGAGAGAACCCAGCAGAAAGCAGCAAGATTCGGCACGGGTAACTACTTGACCATGACAATAGGCTGTATTGCTCACAGGGACATATGATATTTACAGTCAAACTTATTTGATGCGATCGGAAAATAGTGAGATATTTTTGCATCAGGCAATATCTCCCGTCATGTCAAACTTTTTAACAATTCATTTAATGGAGGATGGCTTGATGTCCTCTTTGGCGCAACATTTGAAGACCTCCATTTATACCTGTAAAATATCAAACAAACTTTACTCACAGTTGTAAATTAATGCTTTTTAAATTGATCCATGTAATTATGTAACTTGTCGGTATTTTGCATATTAACATCGTAAGAATGGTTTAATCAACTCTAGGTGATGATTTTTTGTTCCAAATAAATTTTCTCTGTGTATGCACATTAGAATGGGAAACAACTAAGTGGGTTTTTTCAATGAAAATAATTCACAAGCATTCACCACCAATCACCCGAGAAAAGGAGGTAGCCCATGCCACAGGGACATGAGCGTGTCATTTCTCAATGAATCCATTTAACCACTGAAGGGAATTGATTGAAACTTCACATATGTGAACGGGTCTTCATAAAATAAGGCCACTGACCAGACTGTTATATGGACAGCTATTGTTTAATTTATAAAACCCTAAATTCCTGGAACTCATATAAGAATCTTCATTTAGAGATCATTGTGCTAAAAATCCATTAAAAAAGATTTATTGAATAATAAAAAATTTTGAATACTGAATGGTTAAGACATTGTTGAACTTTGTTATCTCATGCTATTTGTTAACCCTTTCCCAAACAACAACAAATTTTCGACTGTCCCAAATTGAATGAGTTTGCAGACGACATTTCAAAATGTGATGAAATTGGAAAATAATCTACTGATAGGGCAGAAAACATTGTGGAAAAAGGAAAAATTGCTCATTACAAGCAATTTTTCCTTTTCCCATAATGTTTTCTAAAGTTGTCTGCAACAAAGTCGTCAAATGTCGTTATTGTTTGGTAAAGGGTTAAGATCCTAATGATTATACTCATTTAAGTCTGTCCTGCTTATGCTGATATTCTAACTGAATAGATTAAATCATATTATCGAGTTTGTCCTTGTGTTTTAAATTTGTGGAGCTTTTAGAAAAGTCAATAGGAAATCTTGGAATTGAGCGATTTTTTTTACGCAATGTCTTTTACTCAAAATAGGTTTTACTTATTAGTAATAGATCAATATTTGCCAAATGTTATTATGTGTATTGTGTCATGTGTCTAAGTATGTCGGGGTACAGACAATTCCCCACTAGGACAATAACCCACTAGGACAATAACCCAGAGGACAATTACCCACTGGACAATTACCCACTGGACAATACCCCACATTTGTGTCAAATAGGACAATTCCCCACTGGTAAAATGAAATGGTCATAAAACAATTTTTTTTTCAAGAATCTGAATTAAAGAAGTATTAAAATATATTTTCAAACCATTATCTTCAATTCACACATGAAAGTTTATTTATATTACAATAGCCAAACAAATAACACATGGTTGAAAAAAGGTCAAAAGATTGGTCTATTCACAAATCTTTTTGTAATGAGAATGAGGACAATTCCCCTCTTTTAATAAATAATAGTAATAAAATATATCTTTTGATATGTTCATGAATCTTTACTATTGAGGCAATGAATCAAAACTAATCAAACATCAGTGATCATGGATTTAAGCATATTATTTGTGCATAATGTAAATGTAGAAAAGAATGAATTGCAATTTAATTATCCTTTCAATAATTAGTAACCCATTTATTAATTTATGGATTGAAAACAGATTTATTGATAAATTTATATTTTGGTAAGCTTTATAATTTTGGATTTGGATTGAATAAACGGTTGCTTTGCTTCACACCTTTAAACATCCTTTAGCTACACCTTGCTAACGAGTTCTTAAATTGATATTTGATATATCAATAATGTACATGTTTTTCAGTTTGTGTTTTTTTCACATATTAGTTCTTCATTTCTTATTTTTTTTTGAACTGCTTTATTATCCCTATGCTTCCTTATATTTCATTCCATTAGACCCCACAGTCCATCTACTTGAAATATGTAAGCATTTAAAAATCAATATCATCAAAAAATACAAAAAGTCTTTTAATTAGAATCTTCAATATATGCAAAGTAAAGTATTTCATAGAAGGTTAAAATTTTTAATCAACAGTCCAATTAATTGGTCATTGATATTAACTTGACTTTTGCAATACTACTGATAATAAATTGTTACATGCTTTCTGTACAATTCTTTTATCTGTATATATTTTTGTAGAAAAAAAGGAACAAATTTATTGCTTCAAATCTCTATTTTGATAATTTTACACCCTTATTTTCATTATTAATTATTACAGATAACGTAAATAATGCAAAGTCTATGTTTTAAATAAAAAAACATTATTTATTTGAATATATGTTTTATATCAAATAGTGGGTAATTGTCCCAGTGGGCAATTTTCCAAGTGGGTAATTGTCCTAGTGGGGAATCGTCCTGTGGGTTATTGTCCTAATGGGGAATCGTCCTAGTGGGGAATTGTCCTACACCCAATTATGTCCATCCTCTATATGTGTATGTAATGTGATTGTAACTGCTTTCATACATTCTTTCTGACCTTTAGAATTGTAAATATGTTCATTTTTGTACGTAACTAGAAAATTTGTAAAGTTTAGGTTACTGAATAAAGTATTTATCTATCCATCTTTTAAACATGTACATCTAGACAGGAAATGATGTTGAACTAAATAATGTCCCCATAAAGCAGTCAACACTTCATTATGAATATAACAACATTTTTCTTCTTAACAAAGCAGACAAAGACAAAAGAAATATTCTTAACAAATGAGAATTAACTTGTTTAAAAAGTAATATTCTTAAAAAGCAATTTATCCTTTTCCCACAATGTTTTCTGCCCTATCAGAAGATAATTTTTTTAATTTCATCACATTTTGAAATGTCTTCTGCACACTTGTTCAATTTGGAACAGTCGAAAATGTGGTGTTTGGTAAAGGATGAAACTTGTGTTACAAAGCATTTGAATTATTTGAGATATACTGGTAGATATTATTGTGAAAAAAAAGAACACAGGAATTGTTTTGGGGGAGCTAATTCCTTTCTCTGCCAAATTTCTTTTTGTTTTGTCTGCTTCAGGTGCGTTGAAACAGGTATGTTTTTAGGAAACAGTTAAACAAGTTTCTTGAAAAGATACCTTTAATGTTTGGTTTCCTTCATATAAAGATTAATAGAATAAAGAATAACATTGTACTTAAGTGTATATTATGTGAGTGTTGTTGAATTGTTTGCAGCCAACCTTTATATGTAGATGAAACCAAAATACATCTCCCATCGGAGGCTGTGATGTACAAATCATGAATTGAGATGATCCTTTTCCTGCATTTATTCTAACTTTAAAGTTCAAACAGCTTTTACCAAAGAAGCAATTGATCATAGCTTGATGGGCTCTTCCCAAATTGAGAGAAGAATTTCAAAAAATGCGATGCAAGAAAATTGTTTAATCCTATCACAGCTGTCACTTATCTATTTCTTTATTTCTTTTTAGAAAATTTCAATTAGATCTAGTGTTGAGGAGACTTCAAAATGGTGAGGCCAACACAGATTTTGTTCTTGGTTGTCACCCTCATTTTACTTGAATCATTACAAGCAAAGAGTCCAGGCTTCAAGGCAAGAATCACAGACAGAGGCTTGAAATATGGTGAGTATACAGTGATTTTTCTTTTAATTTTCGGAATCCGTCCCATATCAGATAAACTGGGGAAAGTCACACTGTTTTCTCTTAAATTAGGAATTTTTCAGGTATAACTGAATTCAAACAAACTTTCTTTTATTTTGAGGAAGGATTTGTGAATGGTTTAAGTTTTTTCATGTAGAATTTGCTGTTTTGAGACATATTTCTTTATAAACTGAACCATTTTCAAGTCATTATGAGAATTTTGTATTAAGAAATTGGGAAAATCGTCACTTTTATTTGCCAGGGAGCGGATATGGAAATCTGTCTGCGGATATGAAATTTATTTGTAATATAAAACAATTGGTATGGTAATTTCAATACAATAATCATTCAGAATTATAAGTAAGAATTAATTGACACCTAAAATATACTTTAGAAGAAATTCGAGACTTTGATGCTGTTTTAGTTGAACTTTCACACAGCGGATATGGCCCGTTACCGCGTATATGGAAATCAGTCTGCGGATATGACATTTATTTGGGAAATAAATCATTAAGTATGGCAAATTTTCAAACAATATTTACTTAGAATAGTATATAGGTATATATACCATCCTTAGATGAACGTAAGAAGAAATTTGAAACGTTGATGCTGTTTTCGTTGTTCTATTGGAGCGGATATGGTAAAACAACTACAACATAACTGAATACAGTAATAGTTACATCTGACAACAAGATGTATGTTATTCATTAGTCATTGCTAAAAATATATATCAAATTATAAAACAAGGTGCATTAAAGAAAAACAACCCTCTTATGTTTATTACTTAGAAAAAAGATGCCATATCCGCAAACCAATATATACGCGGATATGGAAAAATTACAATGTAACTCGAATATACTAAAAAATATATGTGAAAATAAGATTATTTGGTTTATTATTGTTAAAGATATATCTCAAGTTATGGTTATAAGGCATAGTAAATATATTTATCCGCATAAGTCAATTATTCGAAATATAAAAGTCATATCCACAGACTGATTTTCATATCCGCAGATATGGGCAATATCTGCTGTTTAGCTGTACCGCCAAATATATAGGGAAAAAAATCACTGGTATATCCTGTGTCTGTACATGTCTCCTATCAAAGTATTTCCATAACCCATTATCAAACAATAATAACATTTGACTAGTTTGTTTCAGATGACTCTGGAAAACATTGGGTGAAAAGGAGAAATTGCTCCTAATGAGCAATTACTCCTTTTCCCACAAGGTTTTCTGCTCTATCAGAAGATTATTTTCCAATTTCATCACATTTTGAAATGTCGTCTGCAAACTCTTTCAATTTGGGACAGTCGAAAACTTTGGGTTTGGTAAAGGGTTAAATCTTTTGCAAAGCATGTTTTGACAAATTGAGTTTATATCCAGACAACTTAGTACCATTAGAGCAGGGTATATTTCAAAATCCTTTAACCCTTTCCCAAACAACAAATTTTTCACTGTCCCAAATTCAAAGAGTTTGCAGACGACATTTCAAAATGTGATGAAATTGGAAAATAATCTTCTGATAGAGCAGAAAACCTTGTGGGAAAAGGAAAAATTGCTCGTTAGGAGCAATTTCTCCTTTTCCCACAATGTTTTCTGAAGTCGTCTGCAGCAAAGTCGTCAAATGTCACTATTAATTGGGAAAGGGTTAATTCAAATGATAGTTTAAATCAAAAAATGAAGTTAACCTATCATTGCAATAATGGTTTTTATTGATTACCAAAAGCATATTGAGAGTTCCATGCTAGACAAAACAAAAAGTCAAGAACTTATTTCAGCCTGACATTGAACCCTAATTATGTTTGCAGAAAACTCATGCAATTTAAGGACCTCTTTCATTCTTTAGCTTTGTTGGTTGGACATCTGAATTTGAAAATACGATTCTATAGTTAAACACACAGTTTGGGAATACATTTCCCACATTTGATGAAGTATCTTCCCACTGAAGAACTGTGTGTTTATGGGAAAGCAGTCATTGGATTGGAAATAATTGTCTTGCAGTACTGGTGAGGAAATACCAGGAGCATGGATAGGTTCTTTGGGGCCGCCCCTCACCACCTCCCCCCCACCTCCCCCACCTCCTCCCCCCATCATTATGTCTGATGTACTGTTGAAAAAAAGTAAAGTTTTTTCCAATTAATTTTGCCTTTTAAATGTTTACTTTTCACAGCAAACACTGTGGCCATGGCAGCTTTGGAAAAGAGTGTCAAGACCATAAAGATCCCAGATCAGTCAGGAAAAGCTTCAGGTGTCCATTATGAAGTAAAGAAGTAAGGATAATAACCCCCCCTCCCCCCATACAAAATTCATAATCCAGCTACCCTTATCCCTTTCCCAAACAATAATAACATTTGACAACTTTGTTGCAGACCACTTAAGAAAACCTTGTGGGAAAAGGAGAAATTGCTCATAACAAGCAATTTTTCCTTTTCCCACAAGGTTTTCTGCTCTTCTTGAAGAATATTGTTCAATTTCAGCACTTTTTGAAATGTCGTCTGCAAACTCTTTCAATTTGGGACAGTCAAAATTTGTTGGGGAAAGAGTTATAGTGTTGGAACCGACGTCATGCTTATGCAAACAGGTTAGGCCTTTGATCTAACCTGTTTGCTACTCTGAGTATGTTTCCTCATCAAAATATAGCAGACATTTAAGGATTTGGAAAGCGGACAACATACAAATATATTTTTAGAAAATTGCAGTGCTCTCTAAGGTTTAAAGGTCTGATGTGGAAGATAACTGAGATTATAGTGTGAAAAGGAGAAATTGCTCTTTTAAGAACATTAATTAAGTACCAGGGAATTTTGCTTTGACAATTCTACTTTGAGTTTTGTTTTGCAAATCTTTTAAATTGAAAAACTATTTATTTGTCATCTATTTTTTTATTGTCTTTTATAAAAACTAGCAATTGGTTCATTGAAAAGAGTAAAATGATCTGTTTAAGTAGTTGTGTGTGCATAAGTTTTGTGTGCATTTTGTTCCTCTCAAGACGGTAGAAACAGGAGTACAAATACATCAAACAAAATACTCCTGTGTAGTTTAACCCATTACCAAACAATAATGACAGTTGACCAGTTTGTTGCATACGACTCAGGAAAACATTGCGGGTAAAGGCACTTAACAAGCAATTTCTCCTTTTCACATTTTCTGCCCTATCACTAGATTATTTTTCAATTTCATCACATTTTGAAATGTCGTCTGCAAACTCTTTGAATTTGGGATAGTCGAAAATTTGGCGTTTGGTAAAAGGTTAAGCTACCATGAAGTATGTCATCACTGTATTGTTTTGTTTCCTAAGGCTCTATATCAATCATAATTTCTAATTACAGGAGAAACATCATCTTTGACACATACCCGGTAATGATTCAGTTATTAGTATCTCAAATGTTTTATATTTGTTCTTCCATCAAACCCATCCCTATGTTGAATAATTTGTAGCATTATCTCACAGATTGGGATTTTAACGAAAAATGACAGCATAGATTTATAAAGAAACCTAAGAATAAATTATTGATAGATTTCCAACCCCATTTATGATAAGTCTTTTCCAAGCTCAAGTAGTATTTGGTGCATATGTCTATCTAAAGCTATATTCACCAGTGAAGTTGATAACCCATTACCAAACAATGACGATATTTGACCAGTCTGTTTCAGACAAATCTTAACGAGCAATTTTTCCTTTTCCCACAATGCTTTCTGCCCTACCAGAAGATTGTTTTCCAATTTAATCTTGTTTTCAAATGTTGTCTGCAAACTCTTTCAATTTGGGACTGTCAAAAACTTGGTTTGGTTTGGTAAAGGGTTAAAACCTAGTTTTGTATGTTCTCACTAGATTTGTCTACCTTTATCTTCGCTGTTTTTCTCTCGTTATAGCATGCGGGTGACTAGATTTGCCACATCAAATAGTGCGATGAGCACCAATCCTGGTAAAGGGCTCAAGTGGAAGGCAACGATAGATGAATTTAAGGTGGAAGGGGACTTCAAAGTAAAAAAATCGTAAGTTTTTACTCTGTTATACAACACTTTGACCCATCTGCCACAAAAGAGTTTGAAAACCACTTTAACACATAACCACCTAATGGCACATTTTTGCGTCTTGCAGCAGACGACTTTCAAAAGCATTGAGGCAAAAAGAGAAATTGCTTGTCCCAAGCAATTTCTCCGTTTGCCACAATGCTTTTTTTAATCTATTCACATATCAAAACAGGAGAACTGGGTGTTTTTTCACATGTTTACAAGGCTTTTCTAAAGTCGTCTGCTTCAAGTTAGTAAATGTTGTCTGCAGGTGGTAAAGAGTTAACAAAAGGATTAATTACATTTTTCTTTTTTCCATTTCCCTTTGTGGCTTAATTCTTTACCAAACTCATTATTTTCGACTGTCCCAGATTGAAAGAGTTTGCAGACGACATTTCAAAATGTGATGAAATTAAAAAACAATCTTCTGATAGGGGAGAAAATATTGTGGATAAAGATGAAATTGCTCAACAACAGCAATTTCTTGTTTCCCACAATGTTTTCCAGAGTCATCTGCAACAAACTGGTCAAATGTGGTTATTCTTTGGCAATTGGTTAAGTATTTACCTCTGCAAAAGTGTCTTATAAAGCATGCAAAACAGGTTGAAAGGAGGCACCATTACTTGTCCATATGAGGAATTTTGTCTTCTTCTTTTTCTTAATGAAACTTTTCCTATTCCATCTTAATTATAATCAATTCCTATTTGAAATAAGTATAGATATGTAACAACAATTTGTTATTGTGACCAGGGGTCAGGAAATGTCCGAATCCAAATCTGTCAGGGAAATGGTAAAAATTCTTTTGATACCAATTTACTTGGCGGCTGGCCTTGATCTAACCTGTTTGCATAAGCATGAAGACGGTTTCAGCACTGTAAGGGTTAATATCTATGCTCATGTAGACCTAATTAGTTGGTTGTTTTTACCTCTAGGTTTGTTAGAGATAGTGGGAGCATTGAAGCAAGACTTACAAGTGTAAACTTCAATCTGGCGTTCAATATTGGTAAGAAATTTGAGATTGACTCTCCATTCATCTATCTTTGACACATATGTCTAAAATCAAAACCTGAATAGATCACTGAGTACATTGTAAAGTGTATCTCTATTTTCCATCCAGCATTAGATTTTTACTGTCCCAATTTGAAAGAGTTTGCAGACGACATTTCAAAATGTGATGAAATTGGAAAATGGTTTTCTGATAGGGCAGAAAACAACAGTGTTTTTGAAAGTTGTCTGCATCAAAGTGGTCAAATGTCGTTTTTGTTGGTAATGGTTTAAGAACGTTTAACATTTGATAAACACAATTATTGTCACTAAACCAAATATTATTTTCGATTTCTTTAATTCTTAGCTGCTGAGTTGCGGGTTGTATGTTTAACCCATTACCAAACAATAAAAACATTTGACCAGTTTGTGGCAGACGACTCTGGAAAACATTGCAGGAAAAGGAGATATTGCTTTTAATGAGCAATTTCTCATTTTCTCACAATGTTTTCTGTCCTATCAGAAGATTATTTTTTAATTTCATCACATTTTGAAATGTCGTCTGTAAACTATTTCAATTTAGGACAGTCGAAAATTGAAATAGTTTGGTAAAGGGTTAATAATATGAAGCAAGCACCTGTTTTTTAGATAGAAGCAGAAATTCTTTCTTGCGCTCCTTGCTAAGGTCACCTGACAAGAGCTGTTAAATGTTCCAAAAACCGACTTGGCAATTGTTTCTAAAAATACCACCTCTTATTCTAAGGTTAGATTGTTGATTACGAAAAAACTCATTGAACCAATTTTCAATGTCTGCTATATTCTATATATTTTCCAAATGATTTTGAACAGTATTGGAAAGCTGTCAATATTCTAGTCCTTTGTTACCGTACTATAAAAATCTATGTTGTCATTTTATTGTTAGAAGACAATTTATTTTTAAAAAAGTCAAAAACCAAATCTGTGAGGTTGTCCTTTTAAAAACACTTTGACAAGACATTAGATTGCTCAGTATGCTCAATTTTCTTAATATTACAACAGTGTCTGTCCTATATCATTGAGAAAAAGTTATTTCTATATTTTACGCTGTTTGTTTCAATTATAGAATTTATAAGTTTGATAAAATGTATTCATTTAGAGATTTGTACATATAAGTTTGGTTTAAACTTATTTATTTTACATCAATTGTGACAGCAGCTTGAAGCTTATTGAATTCTCTCTCAATGACTGCTTCCTGGATGTTTAACCAGTACGTGTGCTAATTTCTGGGTTAGTCCTGGCAATTTTCACCTTGCCTAACGGGGATTTGAACCCCAGACCCTGGGTACAAGAGGCCAATGCTCTTCCATTGCACCATTGTCGCCTACATACAAGTTTGATACACATATAAACATTAAGAGAATAGATATTATGTTTGATATACAAGTATACATACATTTGAAAATGGGTTATAAGTTAAGAGCAAATGTGTGCATTTAGAGAATTATTTTCAAGTATGGTACACACATATATATTTAGACATTGGCTCATATAACTTTGATGCACATGTGAGCATTTAGAGATAGGTGATATATTTGATATACATTAATGTTAGAGAATAGTCTATTAGTTTGATACACAAGTATACATTTAGAGATAGGTACATATAAGTTTTATAAACATGTGAACATTTAAAGATTGGTACATATAAGTTTGATAAACATGTGAACATTTAGAGATTGGTACATATAACTTTGATACACAAGTATACATTTAGAGATTGGTACATATAAGTTTTATAAACATGTGAACATTTAGATATTGGAATGAAATTTTGATAAATATTAAGAGATTGAATTAAAAGTTTATTTAGAGATTCGGTAAAGTTTAATGCATACGCTTATAGTTGAGTAATAGGTTATAAGTTTAATACACATTCATACATCTTAATAATGGGTTATAAATCTAGCACATACTTTTATAGAATTGTAAATAATTTTGATACTTATATATAAATTAAACAGGCAGTGACAGCAATGGGCGCCCAAACATATCCTCTCAGAACTGTGACAGTAGTATTGGAGGTGTTGACATCAAGTTTCATGGAAGAATGGCTTGGCTCTATAATCTTTTTCGTCATAAAGTTGGAGATGCCATAAAGAAGCTGCTGGATGGCCAGGTGGGAGACTGTCAACACTTGTTGATGATTCTGTGATTGCTAGTAAATTATTATCTGACGGACAGCTTCACAGATCAAATAGCTATTTGGCTTTTCTAAATGTAAAGCAAAGTTCTAGATCAGAAGAATTTGCCTAATATGTATTTCAGTTTTATGTTAATATCTCTAAAGTGTATAAAAGTGTATATTGTGGAGAATCTTTAAAATCATTTCAGTGACAATTCTAATGAGCACTCAGCAAATAAGTTGTATCCAGGGATCAGGAAAATGGGGATTTGTCCATTTTATACTGATTTTGGTTGAACGTTTACTTGGATTATTGGAAAAAGAGAATTATGGTCCATACATTTTAGACAGATCTGTCATTCTACACGCTAACAATACTAATGAAAACCTTTAATTAATCTTTTTATTGTTAACACTGTGTCAAACAATGCACATGGCTTGTTGAAATCAGGTGTTTAACCCTTAAAGTGCTGTAACCAACTTCCATGCTTATAAAAACAGTTTGGATCCAGACCAGCCTCCAAGTAAATCGGCAGCTGGTCTGTGATCTAACCTGTTTGCTACTCTGTGTATCTTTCCGCATCAAAGTTAAGCAGATACTTAAGGTTATGAAAAGCAGACGACACAAAAATATATACCCTTGATTCACAAAACAGATAATATTAGCCACAGTTGGTCCAATTTGTAAAACTGCATGGTAGATTTGGGGAATTTAAGATGTGTGAGTTTATTTAGTATAGTAATAATGTACTGGTTATTTTTTGTTCAGTATAATACACCACAGTGGCAATTTACTTCCCTTGCTGATTCCATATTAAACAAATTAAACATACTAAGCACACATATCTTTTACATCAAATGGGAGATATAAAGAGTTAAAACAAGCAAGCCTCAAAACCTGTTTACCCTTCCATTATCAATTGTACATTTCCAAAGTGATAAATGCCACAATGAATTCAGACATACAATTGAATTGATATTTTATGTCGTCTCAAATAATGTATCAAGTTTGAAAATTTTCACCTTACTTAAATTGAATTAATAAATGTATGAAGGGATGAAAGATACTCTTGTTGAGGTTGTTGATTATCCAATTACCGAACAATATTGACATTTAACCACTTTGTTGTAGACGACTCTGGAAAACATTGTGGGAAAAGGAGAAATTGCTCGTAACGAGCAATTTTTCATTTTCCCACAATATTTTCTGCCCTATCAGAATATTATTTTCCAATTTTGAAATGTCGTCTGCAAGCTCTTTCAATTTGGGACAGTCCAAAATTTAGCGTTTGGTAAAGGGTTATTTGTTGGGGAGAGGCGGGGGCAGAACGAATGCCATCTGTAAAAGGTATGGGAGGGTCTTTGGCGGACATTTCAACTAAGTATGATTTGTTGATTTACTGATCCCTGGCTTTATTTTAATTTTTTGAAAACTGCCTACACAAAGCTTTAACCCTTTACCAAACGCCAAATTTTCGACGGTCCCAAATTGAAATGTTATTGTTTGGTAATGGGTTAACTTGACTGTAGGGAAATCCCTTTATTCAAAATGGCATCATGGAAGGGGAACATTCAAGATCACACACTTTCTAATAATCGACTCATTTATTTGCACAACTATTTATACATAATTTGATATAACTTATCTGTGCTTGACTTTTTGGTACATCTTGGTCAATGATTTGTTCAATACAAGTTAAAGTGTATCAGTCAAGGTTAAGAAAATGGTTTTACTCCAACAGATATATTTTTATTTGATATTCTGTTGTCATTTCAAATATTCCAACATCCTCTAAGCATTTTGGATAGCATAGCAACTGTAAAGCCCATTATGACAAGTAAACTGAATGGTTGTTGACAACTGTAGCAAGAAAATCTTAATAAATATAAAAATTTATTTACAGATGTGTCCTCTGATAACCAAGGAGGTGAATGTAGACGGAGCAGCAAAACTGGCTAAACTCAAAGGTAAGGGTTGCACCAGTTATATGGGAGTTATGTTACAGTCCATTTGATAAATTCCTCGGGTTATTTCTCTGATTACTTTATCTATCCTACCAGACACTTATCCTAGAATCATATTTACATGAAGTACTTAACATTTGCACTGAAGTATAGAACAATAGGCAGAATGAATGAAGCTTTACATTTTTTTTTATCGTATATTAACCCAAAGAATTGACAAAACATCAGTAAAATACAGGTACATGAATATCCTTATATCTCATGGCTTTATATGGATGTTATTAATTCAAACATTCAAAATGCTACAGTTAAATATCAAGTGATGCGAAAAACGGGGGCCTTTCTCCATTAAAAATGAGCAGGGCATTGTAGTACAACTGAAAAATTGTTGATGTGATGTAAAAACAAAAAAGCAGATTAAAAACAAATTCAAATTCAAAACAACATGAACTATGTCACTAACCATGATGGTAGACCTTTATGTCTCCGGTATTTTTTTTTCGTATCATGTTTTATTTCCAGTGATGACAAACCTAGGGAAGGACTTTCTTCTGGATTACAGACTGAGTAAAAGTCCAGAATTTACCCCGGGCTATCTAGAAACATTTCACAAGGTAAGTGAGAGTTTCAATGCAATACTACAGTACATGTATATCTTTTAAGTAAGAGAAGATCTTGCTATTAAATAGTCCTGTTTTAACGCATTAAAGCCATACTGCAAATTTACACTTAAATTATGAAAGTTTTAGAATAATTAAAAATTAACTTAAAAGTACTTTAGATTCCCTTTTACAGAGGAATTGAGACTGTAACACGTTCACATGATGCTTTTAAAAGAGTGAACTATAAGGTTTGTTTACAATAAGCGATAAAACAAGGTCAGCTGAGAAACGTTGGGAACCAATAAAACCATAGAAATTCTCCATTTTGAATGTTCACATTGTTGATATTGGATAAATGACAGTATTTTTATGTGTTTCATGTGATTTTTCTAACCAGGTGAAACCCAATTTGTTAATCTTAGTGCTTCTTGATATTTTAGATGTTACGCGAATGTAAACAATGAAGTTAAATTGGTGGGCACCAAATTTGTGAAAATAGCACTTTGAAAAATAGATAATAAATAGTGTAGATGTTATATTGTCATGATCCTGTGGTTTTTTGCTATGTTTCAACATATTCTATTATAATTTATAACCCATAATACCTAGTTTTGCAGTTTTTCTGAGCGCTAGTATCCTTTTAACTTTTCTTTCCAGGGTGAGATATATTGGGAGAAGGACCAGAAAGAGGCTCCGCTTGTGGTACCCCCAATGTCGGATATGGTTGGCTCTGACCACATGATATACCTATGGGTGTCTGACTATATGTGTAATACAATGATGTACAATGCCCAGAAATACAATGTTCTGGTTTATAACCTTACCAGCAATGATGTAAGTATAGTTTTGTTAAAACTTATTTATTTTACCTAGATTGTGACGGAAGGTTGATGCTTATTAAATTCACTATCAATGGCTACTTCCTGGATACGAAACCAGTGTTGCGCTGAAAGCCTATATTGAGGGCTATTCCGGCAAATTTTTACATTGCCTAATCGAGGGTTCAATGCAAGACTATAGTAAGTGCACTTACTCTAGTATTGCATTGAACCCTTGTAATGGGGATTGAACCCCAAAACCTAAGGTAGACACTCTATGTCTTCATCACTGTCCTTGTAAGTATAGAAGTCTGACTTATCAACCAAGGGTGGTTAGTCTCTTACTCAGCCCCTATGTTTAACCCTTTACCAAATGTTAAATTTTCGATTGTCCCAAATTGGATGAGTTTAAAGACAACATTTCAAAGTGTGATGAAATTGAAAAGTATCTTCTGATAGGACAGAAAACACTCATGAAGAGCAATTTCTCCTTTTCCCACAATGCTTTTCAGATACGTCTGCAACAGAGTGATCAAATGGCTTTATTGTTTGGTAATGGGTTAAAGTCAAGGCTCAGCCTTGTTGTTTTTTCAGGCTGCATTTTTAGTCAAAGATGGTAAAATAAGAAGAGTTTGCTTTCATTGAGCGTCACAATGAATAAAATGTTTGCTAACCAAAACTTCCTTTTTAATGGCTAGTATAATTGCTTGATAGATGAATGTTTCATTTTAATGGCTAGTATAATTGCTTGATAGATGAATGTTTCATTACTCATTTTACTGTCCTTATCCATGTGATTAAGATTGAATATTTTGAATGGTGGAAATCGTGGAAATGGAACATTTTCTCCACAAATTAAACAACATTGTAAGATTTAATTCAATATTTTTTTACCCATTTGCTCATAGACAACTTAATTTTAGTTGAAAGCCAAATTAGACAACAATTTACAAGTATGACATTTTCCTTGTGAAAGATCTCATTGTTATATCGGGACAAAAGAACTGCTTTTTCTTTTGTCACATTTGTTTGTTAAGTTCCTTTTACTGATTGAAACATGTGTTAACCCTTTCCCAAACCCCAAATTTTCAACTGTCCAAATTTGAAAGAGTTTTCAGACGACATTTCAAAATGTGATGAATTGGAAAATAATCTTCTAAAGGGTCAGAAAACATTGTGGTAAAAGGAGAAATTGCTCGTTCAGAGCAATTTCTATTTTCCCCACAATGTTTTCCAGAGTCGTCTGCAACAAACTGGTCAAATGTCGTTACTGTTTGGGAAAGGGTTGTTAATAAAGGAAATTGTTAAAAACCTCTTCGTTCTCTCATTCAAACATTTTCTTACTAATATGTTTTCCGAGTAGATGGATGCTACTTACAAAGTCTATCAGTCCATTGGTAAGAGACAACATTTTTCTTTACTTGTCTGTCAGTAGCAACAAAAAGAGACTTAAGATGGGACTAAGATAGTGGCTTAAGAAACTTGGTCCAAAAAATGATGCTGAGCTTTAACTTTAAAGAAAATTGCTAAGCAAATGGCTTAAAAACCTCAGGCCAAAAAAAGAAAATGTTGGGCTTTAAGAAAAAGCCAAGTAAATAATGGCTAAATAACCTTTTGCAAAAAATGATGCTGAGCTTTAATTTTGAATAAAGTGGCTAGCAAAAAAAACCCAGATGATGCCATGCTTTAACTTTAGATAAAGTGGCTAAGTAAAAGGCTAAATCACCCATGCAAAAGAATGATGCCAAGATAAAGTGGCTAAGTATATGGCTAAATAACCTCACTTTAAAAATACTGACTAAGTAAATGGCTAAATCACCCATGCAAAAGAATGATGCCAATATAAAGTGGCTAAGTAAAAGGCTAAATAACCTCACTTTAAAAATACTGACTAAGTAAATGGCTAAATCACCCATGCAAAAGAATGATGCCAAGATAAAGTGGCTAAGTAAAAGGCTAAATAACCTCACTTTAAAAATACTGACTAAGTAAATGGCTAAATCACCCATGCAAAAGAATGATGCCAAGATAGAGTGGCTAAGTAAAAGGCTAAATAACCTCACTTTAAAAATACTGACTAAGTAAATGGCTAAATCGCCCATGCAAAAGAATGATGCCAAGATAAAGTGGCTAAGTAAATGGCTAAATAAGCTCAGTTTGAATAAATGATGCTGAGCGTTAACTTCAGATAAAGTGGCTAAGTTAATGGCTAAATAACCTCATTTAAAAAATCAATGCTGAGCATTAAATTTGAAATTGGTGACTAAGTAAATGGCTAGATCACCCCATGCAAAAAAATGATGCCAAGCTTTAACTTTAGATAAAGTGGCTAAGTAAATGGCTAAATAACCTCAGTTTAAATAAATGATGCTGAGCGTTAACTTTAGATAAAGTGGCTAAGTTTATGGCTAAATAACCTCATGAAAAAAATGGTGATGCTGTGCTTTAACTTTAAATAAAGGGTCTTCTCTCTAAAGAGCTTTCATTCCCCACTTGTGATGCATTACTCCCCTCCCTCATGAACCATTTCCCAAACAATAATGACATTTGACATGTTTGTTGCAGAAGACTTTGGAAAACACTGTGGAAAAAGGAGAAATTGCTCATTAGAAATTGCTCATGATGAGCAATTTCTCCTTTTCCCACAATGTTTTCTGCCCTACCAGAAGATTTTTTTTCAATTTCATTCACGTTTTGAAATGTCGTCTTCAAACTCTTTCAAATTGGGACAGTTGAAAATTTGCTGTTTGGTAAAGGGTTAAAGAGGTTTTATTTCCCACATTATGAAGCACAATATTGGCGCACCTCGAACCCCCTCCTACACATCAATTTAACTGATGCAAAAACTTCTAATCGAAACCAAAACATTGCCTGTTACAATGTAAGACCTATTCAAAGGCATGATATTGTGCCTTTAATATTTTTTTTCTTTTAAGAGAGGATAAACCTTAATATGTATAATTTATTTCAGCTGCCAGCCAAGGATAGGGATGTGATGAATACATCTTGTACAGGGGCCATACCTAAATGTGTGGGTCGATTGATACCTGGGGTAAGTATATGTGTGATGAATACATCTTGTACAGGGCCCATACCTAAAGGTGTGGGTCGATTGATACCTGGGGTAAGTATGGGTGTGATGAATACAATTTGTGCTGGGCCCACACCTAAATGTGTGGGTGGATTTATACCTGGGGTAAGTATCAATGTGATGAAAACATCTTGTACTGGGGCCATGTCTTTTTTGGAACCTAAAGTAGGGATTTTTGACAAAGGCTTTAAAGGTACTTTCTCACAGAATGTGCTGTGTGGCCGCAATGTGGGCAACATATGTTAAAAAGATGATTTAACAATTCTCATCACTAGATAAATAATATTTTTCAATATCTACATTTTAAAAATCCTGAAAACGTGTGTTTTCATTAAATAATTTTGAAAGAGCATTATGGCCTTCAGTTCTTTATACGAAAAGCTTTTGAATAGTAAAGAGCTTATCTTGTGTGCACTTTGCTTTTGTCAAGTGATTAGAGTGTCAACCCATTTCATAATCAAGGTCTTAGAAACTCATTTCAATTACTTGTCAGAAAGGAAATAATAGAACTATGTTTACAACATACTGGTAAAATGTTTAAACAGTTTACCGAATTTGTACCATAAATATTCTTTACCTTTGTTATGTGGTTATGAAAGGAGAAGAGAAGTGTATCAATGATCTAAGATTCTGTAACTTAAAAGATCTGTGATTTCTTATTGATTGATAAAACATGTTTTAGTTTATCCCTTTACCAAACACGAAATTTTAGACTGTCCCAAACAGAAAGAGTTTGCAGACGACATTTCATAATGTGATGAAATTGGAAAATAATCTTGTGAAGGGGCAGAAAACATTGTGGGAATTTCAGAACAATTTCTACTTTTCCCACAATGTTTTCCAGAGTTGTCTGCAACAAAGTGGTTAAATGTCGTTATTGTTTGGTAATGGGTTAAGAAGAATAAGATCTCAATCTGCGAGATAGTCCCCATGTACATATCTATACCTCTGTATCATGTTGCTGTATACCAGAAGATAGTCACCATGTATATATCTATATACCTCTGTATCATGTTGATGTATACCAGAAGATAGTCACCATGTATATATCTATACCTCTGTATCATGTTGCTGTATACCAGAATATAGTCACCATGTATATATCTATACCTGTGTATCATGTTGATGTATACCAGAAGATAGTCACCATGTGTATATCTATATACCTCTGTATCATGTTGATGTATACCAGAAGATAGTCACCATGTATATATCTATACCTCTGTATCATGTTGATGTATACCAGAAGATAGTCACCATGTATATATCTATTCCTCTGTATCATGTTGCTGTATACCAGAAGATAGTCACCATGTATATATCTATACCTCTGTATCATGTTGCTGTATACCAGAAGATAGTCACCATGTATATATCTATATACCTCTGTATCATGTTGATGTATACCAGAAGATAGTCACCATGTATATATCTATATACCTCTGTATCATGTTGATGTATACCAGAAGATAGTCACCATGTATATATCTATACCTCTGTATCGTGTTGATGTATACCAGAAGATAGTCACCATGTATATATCTATACCTCTGTATCGTGTTGATGTATACCAGAAGATAGTCACCATGTATATATCTATACCTGTGTATCATGTTGATGTATACCAGAAGATAGTCACCATGTATATATCTATATACCTCTGTATCATGTTGATGTACAGCAGAAGATAGTCCCCATGTATATATCTATACCTCTGTATCATGTTGATGTATACCAGAAGATAGTCACCATGTATATATCTATACCTCTGTATCATGTTGATGTATACCAGAAGATAGTCACCATGTATATATCTATACCCTCATGTTGATGTGTATCATGTTGTATCGTGTTGATGTATACCAGAAGATAGTCACCATGTATATATCTATACCTCTGTATCATGTTGATGTATACCAGAAGATAGTCACCATGTATATATCTATACCTCTGTATCATGTTGATGTATACCAGAAGATAGTCACCTATTATTTCCCTACTACAGACCACAGGGGCCTATAGTTATTGTGGGGTCAATACTTATTATTATGGTACATAGTACTGACCCCAAGATAGGCCCCTGTGCTAGAAATAACTTCAACTCATTTTATAGCAGATGGTTTCTTCAATCGGAGTGATTTGGGTCTTGGGTCGTGATGAAACAGAATCCAGCAAACTCTCTGATTGTTAGTTTTTCATAGATTTATAAAATAATGAATACGTCATACAGTGATAAACCAAATAACCCATTGTAGTAATGACTTTCTTCCATGACACTTGAGAAAATTGGGATAACTTTACAATATGAAAATAAATACCTCTTCTAGATCACAACATATAAGTGCTTGTTTGGATGAAGGAAACACCCTGATATAATATGAAAAATGTTGAAAACTGTATAAAACCACAACTCAACTCAGTATGTTGATGATGGCACATCAAACTCATGCATTGTGATTTTGTATTCACCTTTTTTTGTAGATAAGCCAGAATTTTCCAAATGGAGTTGTTGAAATGCACATGAACAGCACCAAGATGCCACAGATGAAGATCTCTACTGACGGTATTTCCATGACCTTCCAAGGTCGGATCAATATGTATGCCAATGTGAAGGACAAACCACTGGCTTTCTTAGTGACACTGGATGCTGTAAGTACATCCTCAACCTTTAACCCAGTCCCCTACTTGGGAATTTTGTTGGTTGGACTGAAAAGCAACAGCAGACGACAAAAAGTATGAAACTAAATTATTGTTTTTCTTTGATGTTTGGTAGAAAAGATTTTGACAGAAGTATGAATTGCTCATTATGTTTATTAAAAGCTTTTTTAAAAGCCTCCTGCAGCAGATGCCGCAAATTGTGGAGTATGAGGTTAATCCATTACCAAACAATAACGACATTTGATCAGTTTGTTGCAAACGACTCTGAAAAACATTGTTGAAAAGGGGAAATTGCTTTTAAAGAGCAATTTCTCCTTTTCCCACAATTTTTTCTGTCCTATCAGAAGATTACTTTTCAATTTCATCACATTTTGAAGTGTCATCTGCAATTTGGGACTGTCGAAAATTTGACGTTTGGTAAAACATTAAGTAAATTACTTTAATACTAGTTTAATAATAGCTC
Organism: Cerastoderma edule; assembly: GCA_947846245.1. Taxonomy (NCBI): domain Eukaryota; kingdom Metazoa; phylum Mollusca; class Bivalvia; order Cardiida; family Cardiidae; genus Cerastoderma; species Cerastoderma edule. The sequence goes on from OX401410.1 coordinate 28,583,943, forward strand.
AATCCTGATTCAAAATTTAGATTTAAATCCTTTTCTCAATTATAGCGCATTTTGATGCAGCATTTTGATGCATGTCTAACAAAGGATTCCAGAAAAGCATTGTGAAAGCTGTGAGAGATGAGTAGATTTCCTTCTGTTATGGTGTTGAAAATATTTGCCAGTTGCAAAAAGATTAAGTTGTTTGTTTTAGACAAATGGTTTATAAAGAGCCTTTTTTAGTTTCTTAAACAGAATTATTATTTAAAGAAAAAAACTTCTTCCCTTTTTACACACTGAAATATTGAACAATCTGCTACAGGGAAGCAATGAAATGATTATGAATCCCGGAATAAACCCCCGCCAGGATAAACCCCCACCCTTAAAATCGGCATAGCCAAAGAAATCCCCACTCCCTGTTTGCACACACGGAAGAAACCCCCACTCCCTGTTTGCACACATGGAATAAACCGCCACCCATAGTGGAATAAACACCCACCTTGGTCACATTCCCAACGCTGGCTAACCAATGACTTGGACTTCTTCGGGCAGCAGTTCCCCTTGTAACATAACTTCTGCCCTACCTTGTTATTCTTTATAATCACCATGTGGTATGATATGATATGCAAGATGCAATGACGGAGATCTACGATTTTGTTATTTATGTATACCTTTTCTAAAAACAAGCATTAACTAAAATCAATGCTATCGAATTAATGCGCCATTACAAGCAATTGTCTGTGTTAGTACACTGAAAGGGGTCCGCTTTTGAAGGAAATATACATGTTTACATCATGGAAGGTAATGAACTCATCACCAATGCAAACAATTACCTGTGGTTTTCACTGTTAGTACAGTATGAAAGGGATCCGCTGTTAAAGGGATTATACTTGTCTGCATCCAATTTCCATCAAAGAAAGGTAATTATCGTAGCTATCGAGTTAACACTTTCATCAAAACAAACAGATTACCTGTAATTTTTCATTACAATATTCCAAATAAATATGAGTGTGGGTTTATTCCGCTTGTGCAAAATATGAGTGGGGGTTTATTCCGCTGTGCTGTTTTTTAGGGTGGGGGTATTCCAGCGGGGGTTTATTCCGTACCCCAATGATTATAGATATTTTTTTTTTCAGAACATGTCTGTGAAAGTCGATACCACACTACAGAATGAGCTGTTATATGCCAATATAAAAGATTTGAGGTATAATTTGCTAATCATAGTACTCAGGGATCAGGAAAATGCCGGTTTTGTCAGTTTTGGACAAATTTTGGTTGTACTGGACCAATTACAAGTTAAGATTTTATGAACAAATCGGTCCGTATAATAGACAGATATGACACTTTACACCTAGCACTACCTCCAGAATCACATAATTAAGCCATTAATTGTTATCCCCATGTCAGACAATGCCCGAGGTGTAAATAAATTGGGGGTTTAATTGTAAACAAAGAGGCACACTTGATTGAGAAGTAACATGTGACACCCTTATACCGCAAAAACGGATCATAATTTGCACATTCAGTCCGAAGTGTAAAGTTACTTGTTAGATTGCGAGAAATCACAGAGTTTTAATGTGTAAAGTATGATAAAATGAAAAAAATGCTCAATTGCCGAAGCAATACGATTTTTAAACATTGAACAAATTGGGGGAAGAGATATGAAGGGTTTTCGGCCGATTCTCGGACCAATTGGGAAATCGGATATTTCCTGATCCCTGCAAGTACTATGTTTAACAAGTAGATGTATTTTGTCATCATCATCCATGCCATTACAATATATAATGTTGTCTAAAATATAGCTTTTATATCAAACAGACATCTTAATTCTTTTGTTTGTTGCATATGTGGTCTGTGAAGACTAATGCAAAAAGATTTTACATCATATTTGTTTTGGAGAAAAAGGACTATTAATTAGTATTGATTTTGAAACATGTTTATATGTTTTTTTCAGTGTTACTTTGAAGGCTGTCAATTCAAAGGTTGGTCCCGTAAGTGTAAGTAAATTACAACATTCCAAAGTCTATATTTTGAGTCCTTAGTGTTAGATCAGAATAAGGCCTATCTTTAAAAGGGATTTTGTAGACTTGCAAAAGTTTCATCTTTAGGCGATTCTTTGTTCTAATATGACATTGCCAATATTCTTACATTTTTTTTGTGAAGTGGTTGTGACATGATTATTTGTCTTTCACAACTGAACACATGCTAACACAAAACAGTCAATAGCTTGGAGAGAATATATGTCTGGACCAGAAGCATGTTCAGGTTTCAATGCAAGACTATAGTACACATACATGTATGTTCAGGTTTCAATGCAAGACTATAGTACACATACATGTATGTTCAGGTTTCAATGCAAGACTATAGTACACATACATGTATGTTCAGGTTTCAATGCAAGACTATAGTACACATACATGTATGTTCAGGTTTCAATGCAAGACTATAGTACACATACATGTATGTTCAGGTTTCAATGCAAGACTATAGTACACATACATGTATGTTCAGGTTTCAATGCAAGACTATAGTACACATACATGTATGTTCAGGTTTCAATGCAAGACTATAGTACACATACATGTATGTTCAGGTTTCAATGCAAGACTATAGTACACATACATGTATGTTCAGGTTTCAATGCAAGACTATAGTACACACACATGTATGTTCAGGTTTCAATGCAAGACTATAGTACACATACATGTATGTTCAGGTTTCAATGCAAGACTATAGTACACATACATGTATGTTCAGGTTTCAATGCAAGACTATAGTACACATACATGTATGTTCAGGTTTCAATACAAGACTATAGTACACATACATGTATGTTCAGGTTTCAATGCAAGACTATAGTACACATACATGTATGTTCAGGTTTCAGTGCAAGACTATAGTACACATACATGTATGTTCAGGTTTCAGTGCAAGACTATAGTACACATACATGTATGTTCAGGTTTCAGTGCAAGACTATAGTACACATACATGTATGTTCAGGTTTCAATGCAAGACTATAGTACACATACATGTATGTTCAGGTTTCAATACAAGACTATAGTACACATACATTTATGTTCAGGTTTCAATGCAAGACTATAGTACACATACATGTATGTTCAGGTTTCAAGGTTTACAATCAGGCAAGACTATAGTACACATACATGTATGTTCAGGTTTCAATGCAAGACTATAGTACACATACATGTATGTTCAGGTTTCAATGCAAGACTATAGTACACATACATGTATGTTCAGGTTTCAATGCAAGACTATAGTACACATACATGTATGTTCAGGTTTCAATGCAAGACTATAGTACACACACATGTATGTTCAGGTTTCAATGCAAGACTATAGTACACATACATGTATGTTCAGGTTTCAATGCAAGACTATAGTACACACATGTATGTTCAGGTTTCAATGCAAGACTATAGTACACATACATGTATGTTCAGGTTTCAATGCAAGACTATAGTACACACACATGTATGTTCAGGTTTCAATGCAAGACTATAGTACACATACATGTATGTTCAGGTTTCAATGCAAGACTATAGTACACATACATGTATGTTCAGGTTTCAATGCAAGACTATAGTACACATACATGTATGTTCAGGTTTCAATGCAAGACTATAGTACACATACATGTATGTTCAGGTTTCAATGCAAGACTATAGTACACATACATGTATGTTCAGGTTTCAATGCAAGACTATAGTACACATACATGTATGTTCAGGTTTCAATACAAGACTATAGTACACATACATTTATGTTCAGGTTTCAATGCAAGACTATAGTACACATACATGTATGTTCAGGTTTCAATGCAAGACTATAGTACACATACATGTATGTTCAGGTTTCAATGCAAGACTATAGTACACATACATGTATGTCTTTCACTTTTATGATAAGGTTAGAAAAGAAAAAAAGAATTCAAATACACAAAGTCAAACAATAACAACCATCGTAGAGGGTAGAAAAATGCAAGTTTAACATACGTCAAATTGAGCTTAAGGTGAGGTTGAATTGATTCTTAATCTTTTCCACAGACCCTTGGACGCACGAAATGCAATGCTTAAACTAAATATGTGGTACATTTACAAATGGTGTACTTTTAAAAAATTCTTCTCTTGATCAAAAGAGAACACAGCTGTGGATACAAACAGACAACTCATACATAGATATATAACTGATAGAAGAAGGTTAATGGTCATATTGGCTACAAAAACATCATGGGGGTCCAGTGTGTGGGTCCATAAGAGGTTAATATGGCAGATTTAAAACTCTGGGGTCTTGGGTCCGAGCCCAACTGACACCTCTGGTTTCATGGGAGTGTTCTCTGGCAAGTCACTTTATGCCCTAGCCTAGTACTGGTGGATCCAGGAAAGTCATTTTATAACTGAAATTTTTTGAAACAAAAACATCAGACTCTAATTCCTAAAAATTTGATAAAGGATTGAATATCACATTTGTCCCAAAAGAAATGCTTCCAAATTGATATTTGTTCAAGAATTTATCATTACATAATATGTATTTGACCCTTAGAATGCTTGGTAATTTTCTAAAAATAAATTTTTGTGGTGTTTGCTTTTAAAAACCTTAAATATCTGCTTCATTTTGTTGAGGAAAGATACTCAGAGTTGCTAACAGTAAAAGGGTTAATTTATTTTAGGTACTTTGGAATGTGATAAATTAATGGTTCATTGTGGAAAGTATTGCTTCTTTCATTTGATTATGTAACAAAAATCTCATTGAAACAATAGAGAATTATCTGCAAAGTTGAATAGCACAAAGTGCAGAATTTGAATATCATTTGCATTATGTGAACTTAATGGAGTTATATTTCTTTTAGTAATTGGTAAATCATGTTTACAATCCAGAGAATGCTGTATATTGACACAGAGTTTATGATTGTACATCTTTTTAACCCTTTACCAATCACCAAATTTCAACTGTCCCAAATTGAAAGATTTTGCCGATGACATTTCAAAATGTGATGAAATTTGAAACTAATTTTCTGATATGGCATAAAACATTGTGTGATAAGGAAAAATTGCTCCTTACGAGCCATTTTTCCTTTTCCCACAATGTTTTCAAGAGTCAACTGCAACAAAGAGGTCAAATATCGTTATTGTTCGGTAATGGGTTAATTCATAAGCATTGTGATTTTTTGTATTTCTTTCCAGGACCCAATGCTGAATTTCATAGTTAAGCAAGTTCTCGACGTATTTCTGCTTCCCAAGCTGAATGGTAATGCTCTTTGGTTTACTCTTATTTTGTCCTGCATGATTTAGTTCAAGACATGGATAAATAGCACATTACCATTAGATGAAAAATGGATTTTTTTCTTACATCTAAACCATTAACTGACAGATATCATCTGCTTGATAGATACAAGTGATTTCTGGTCAATGCATCTTGCAAATTCATCACAGTCATGGTAAGAAATTCCTGCTTGATGGCTTTAACCCTTTCCCAAACAATAACAATATTTGACTACTTTGTTGCAGAGCAAATTATCCTTTTTAAGGTTTTCTGCTCTATCTGAAGAATATTTTTCAATTTCATCACATTTTTGAATGTCATCTGCAAACTTGTTCAATTTGGGACAGTCCAAAATTTGTTGTTTGGGAAAGGGTTAAAGCATTATCTCACAGATTTAGATTTTAACTTTTTAAAATGAATTGTCTTCTACCGATAAAATCATTAAGCTTTTGAAGGTCCTTCAAACTTCACATGTTTGTGTATCTGCATGATATTGACTATATATGTATATGCTTTTATGTCATTTTTTCCAAGTCCAAGCATTAACCTTGCTCATGTGAGGTCAATGCTTCTGTGTTTACTGAAACACATCTCTTTCATCACTCTGTTGCTATGACAATAACAAAGTAAATTGTGCAACTCTATTGTTTTTTTCCCCTTTTGGTCAGTCAGTTTAATAATGGTATTTTTCTTATTGAAAGAACTATTGATTGATATACACTATATTTTACAGAAGATAAACCTGTACTCCCATATATGCAAATTTGTGACTGATCCAAATTAAAAGCAATAGCACTTGATAAAGAAAAAAACATGAAAAAAATCTTCATGTAATTAGGTAGAAAGTTTTGTAGCACAAGGATAAATTGTTCATAAGAAGCAATTCATTTTTGTCACATAAGTTTCTTTAGACATTTGCAGCAGATGTACCAAATCTGTGTATGATGGAGCAAGAGGGTTGAGTTGTTATTCACTGCACAGGGGTCTATAGTTATCCCTCAGTCAGTACTATGTACCATATCTTTGTACGATGGAGCAAGAGGGTTGAGTTGTTATTCACCGCACAGGGGTCTATAGTTATCCTCGAGTCAGTACTATGTACCAAATCTGTGTGTGATGGAGCAAGAGGGTTGAGTTGTTATTCACTGCACAGGGGTCTATAGTTATCCCTCAGTCAGCACTATGTACCATATCTTTGTATGATGGAGCAAAAGGGTTGAGTTGTTATTTACGGCACAGGGGTCTATAGTTATCCTCGAGTCAGTACCATATCTTTGTATGATGGAGCAAGAGGGTCGAGTTATTATTCAAGGCACAGGGGTCTATAGTTATCCCTCACTCAGTCAGCACTATGTACCATATCTTTGTATGATGGAGCAAGAGGGTTGAGTTGTTATTCACGGCACAGGGGTCTATAGTTATCCTTGAGTCAGTACTGTGTACCATATCTTTGTATGACGGAGCATGAGGGTTGAGTTGTTATACACGGCACAGGGGTCTATAGTTATCCTTGTGTCAGTACTATGTACCATATCTTTGTATGATGGAGCAAGAGGGTTGAGTTGTTATTCACGGCAAAGGGGTCTATAGTTATTCTTGAGTCAGTACTGTGTACCATATCTTTGTATGACGGAGCATGAGGGTTGGGTTGTTGTTCACGGCACAGGGGTCTATAGTTATCCTTGGGTCAGTACTATGTACCATATCTTTGTATGATGGAGCAAGATGGTTGAGTTGTTATTCATGGCACAGGGGTCTTAAGTAATCCTTGAGTCAGTAATATGTAATACATTGTACCATGTAATACCTGTGCCGTGAATCACAACTCAACCCCATGCTCCGTATTACACAGATATGATATATTGCACTGACCCAAGGATAACTTTAAACCCCTGTGATTCACTGTTCAATCACTACCTTATTTCAGAGCTTGGTGATAGAGGTTTCCCCCTACCAATTACAGGAGATATCAAATTCCAAAACACCAAACTGTCACTAGTGGAGGTAAATAATTATATATCTTGTTTCTTATTGCATGTGAATTATCTCCTATTATCATGGATGAAAGTTTTCAGGATTATTCCTGATTTTAAGGTTTTTAACCCTTTAAGGTATAGAGATAAGGCTTATCAGTGACACTATAGGTATAAACCATCCGATTATCAAAGACCATTAACGCATACATAATTAGTCACCCTGGGTACCTATTTGCACAGGATTATCTCCAATAATTGTTATTGATTGGGTTACTGTTAATCAAACCCAAATTAATGCATTTTACATTCATCTAATAGATTTTCGCAAAGGATAAAAGACGAAAAGAACAAAATTTCCTTAAAGTTGATGTTTTTTTCTTTATTTAGTGATACATTCATATCAGGATTAAGGTGTAGAAAATTAAACAAACAATGAAAATGTATATTACGGTGTTAATTATACAAAATCAAAAATAATAAAATGACTTATGTGTTCTCCCTGAGAGATCCCTAATTTGTTTTTCTGTTTTGTCATCAATTGCAGGGTTCTGTTGCCAAAAAATACCATTCATGACTGGAGATACATACTTTGTCTTTGCATATTTCTCAACAAAGCTGAATCGTTTTACTTCAATTCCCATTAAAACCGTTTCCAAATTGAAGAAAGGAATGTTTTTCAACGCAATATTGCTTTGTAAAGAAGTTTAACTTGGTCCTTCTTATAAATGCAAAACAGTAAAATCAATTCATTTTGGCAAAAACATGCTAATATTTCCGTAAAATACGTGTCCACGGGTGATGAATTTACCAAAAGCTCGTAGTTGAAGTCAAAGTCGGAGGAATGATCTAATTTGCTTGTCCGTGAATTGGTAATATTATCAACATTTCATCATCTTCAGGCTTAAAAAACGATCAAATTACTGCTCTGAATCTACATTGATGTCTTACTTGCAATCGGAAACACCAAATTGGCTAAATATTTTAAAAAAGCCGTCTTTATAATGTCAATTATTTGACGGCTTTATTTTCAATCGCCTTTAAACTTTGAACAATAGCTCCGTGTCATAAACATCCTTTACAGGTCGCGTGCCGTATGCTCTCGTTTAAATTTGATAGTATTTTTAGAAATGTGTTAAGTTACTAAAGAATTGCATGAAATCCTTATCGAGTCTTTACAAATCGGCATTGTTTTGATCTTTTATTACCGGAAGGCTTCTCATTAATTGGGTTGGTAATTTGGATTCCCTTCATCTCAATTTGATAGCGTTATTTTGCATAAGCGTGTCGTGAGACCATTATCAAAAGATTCTCTCTAGAGCAAAAGTTAAAACTTTGACCCTATGATTTTATCATCGGAAATCAAAGAACACATATTTATTTTAGAGGAAAATAAAATTTGGAGAAAATGACATGTGTGCAAAGATGTGTTATTAAGGGCTAAAGTTGAATCAATTTTTCAGCTGTCAAAAAGCTTTCTATGCAGTCATCGATAGAACGTCAAAATAGGTTTTATACGGTAATAGGTATAACAGCGAAAAGGGTTTTATACGGTTATCGATAAGGCGGCGAATGGCGCTATATACCGTAAAGGGTTAAGACTGTTTGTCCCTATATAAAGATATAGCAAACATGCCTTTTCAGGATCAAGAACTAGAGATTTCAGGTTTTTGAAATTCTTCAACTTTCATCCGTGTATTATGTTTGCTATTATTGTGATATCCATACAGATGAGATAGCCTCTCAATGTCTGGAGATATCTTGCCTAGTATGCATTTAACCTTCATTTTTCACCTTGAGTTTCCTATATCTGAATTTACTTGTCATTCATTCTTATTTACTTCTAGCTAAGGATTTTCAGCTCTGAGGAAGATAAATCCCATGAAACACATGGGAATCTCCTTGCTAATACAGAAGTACATCACTATACCACAGTATTATAATGGGCAGATATTTAAAAATCCCACAATCTGAAATGAGCCTCTTTATATGAAGATTCTGTCCATTTGCATGAAGATCATAGTAATTGTGGAGACTCAAGGCAGAAGCTTTCAACCCTTTACCAAACAACAAATTTTCAACTGTCCCAAAGTTAATTTTGAAATCAGCTGCACATGTATGCTTTTATCAATCATTTATCTAATCAATTTCAGAATGCTTTGGTCCTGGCCTCCGATTTGAATTATTCTCCGACTGATGAAGATGATAACACTCTCAGATACAGACCGCAGAAATACTAGTCTGACGACAATAATGGTTTAAAATCTGTTACCTGCCTGATTGATTAAGATTTTAATTGGACAGTTTAAAGCTAAATTTTCGTTATTAAAAGCTCATGAAAGGACATTAATGTTTTATCAAACTATATTATTTGGTAAACTTTTAGTCAGATTCAAATAGTTATCACCAAAAATACCCATCAGCACAACTTAGACATGAAAGCCAATGATCAGTAACCCATACTTGCCATATTGATACCTGTATACTTTCAAGATGGTTTTCACCATAACTCTTTCCCTTGTTATCGTGTTTTAATGCACGCATAACAGGTGACTCAAGAAGAAATGTGTCAAAATGAGTAAGTTCTATTTTTGTCACAATGATCATATAACCAACCTTAAGATTGTAATTTTTCCCTTTAAACTTTATAATTGCTGCTTGCTGGTACTTTCAATTTGGACATCTTGTAACTACATGTACCAGGATGAAGTAATGGGTTTTAGAGGCTAAAATATTGACTTTTGATGAATTAAAGTCAGACATTTTGTAAATGACTAAAGTCATGATAAAGAATGGAAATTAAGGAGAAAGTGCACAATAAATAAACAAACCTTGAAATCATACTGATAAATGGGGTGTCAGGGTGTGTATACATTTAACCCTTTACAAAACCACAAAAAATCAACAGTCCCAAATTAAGAGTTTGCAGACGACATATCAATATGTGATGAAATTTGAAAATAATCTTCGGATGGGGCAGAAAACGTGGGAAAAGGAAAAATTGCTTGTCACAAGCAATTTCTCATTTTCCCACAATTTTTTACGGAGTCGTCTGCAACAAAGTGATTAAATGTTGTTCTTGTTTGGGAAAGGGTTAAAGATGTTTGGATAAGGCAAACCGCGGCTTTTGCTACTTTGTGTAACCGAATTTTGAGTTTCTGATCTAAAATCAATTGTCTCTACTTAAGATCTAGTGTTTTGTTTATGTTACGAAAAGTCTTTATTCCCATAATTTGGGATAGGAACTTAGAAATAAATGGATTTATGCAGGGTAATGAAGACATATAATATATAAAACTGTCATGTTTGCATGCTCTTTTTTCAATACATTCCAACAGGAGGTTTATTTCTCAACAGCATAACAAATATAATGGGCTGTATAGGGTTTGATGTTGAGGGGAATTATCTCTGTTTATTTTTTCATAATTTCCCTGTAATATTGTCTTGGCAAATTTTATTCTAATTTTAAGCATGACATGAAGCTGACATTTTAAAAGAAGTTTGACGAAGTACATCTTCAATATATGACAGAGGAAATGTTATTTTTGGTACCTGCCGTTTCTGTCTATTTGAACCATTGTATGAGGAAACTTGTTTGTCCCTGAAGTCAATTATCTAAATTTATCACATTCGCTAGAATCTCATATAATAAAAGTTCTAGAATTTCTAGATCCTATCATGGTGTTAAGTTAAGCTCATATAGTTTTTGATAATTCCTGCTTCTGAATGAAGAATTCTTGCACTTATATATCCCTTGTAATGCTGGGTAATTTTCTAAAAATACATATTTGTGTCGTTTGGTTTCCAAAACTTTAAATATCTGCTAAATTTTAATCAGGAAAGATACTCAAAGTAGCAAACAGGTTAGATCACAGGCCAGCCACCAATTTACTTGGCGGCTGGCCTTGATCTAACCTGTTTGAATAAGCATGAAGTCGGTTCAAGCACTATTAAGGTTATCATTCCAAATTAAAAGTTTACTCAAGAAAATTGTGACAAGATTGACAGGCATTCCCCATTTAGGAGTAGAAATATTGCATGAATCCATAAGTGTCTACCATTTTACTTGTTTTACTGTTAAGTGCTTGCTCGAGTGTTCCAATCCACAGGTACCTAAGTAACAAGAAAAAGAAAAAAAATGTGTATTGTACTACTACTGTGTATATATCTAGTGCAATGCACAACTGTTTTATGTTACTTGCACCTCTGTTCCAATCAACCACAATCCATTGGTCTTTTAACCCTTTACAAAATGCCAAATTTTTGACTGTCCCAAATTGAAAGAGTTTGCAGATTACTATTCAAAATGTGATGTATTAAAAAGTTATCTTCTGGTAATGCAGAAAACATTATTGGAAGAGGAGAAATTGCTTTTCAAGAGTCTGCAACAAACTGGTCAAATGTTGTTATTGTTTGGTAATGGGTTATAAGTCTTTTATTTTCATAGCATACTATCCCAAATAATCTGCTAATAAGATTTGCTGTGGGATAGTGATAATTATGATAAGTGTTATTGGATATGAAACCTAGCATCCCGCGTTCATTCTCCTCTGTTAAATGCTTATTCCATCATCATGGAAGGTTGAGCAAGGCGTTTATTTCCTGTAAATTACCCAGGAAATTACCCAGGATGCATTGAGATGTCTACTGCTGATGCTATTATTTGCTTGTCATTTGTTACAGAAACTATTAGATGTGCAGGGCTGCTGTAACAATGTCAAATTTTATGCTGAATAATTTTCTAAAAATAGATTTTTAGTGTTGTCTGCTGTCAAAACTCTTAAATATCTGCATAATGCTGATGAAAAAAGATACTCAGAGTAACAACAGGTAAAATCACAGGCCAGAGATCAATTTTCTTGGCAGCTGGCCTGGATTTAACCTGTTTGCATAATCCTGATGTTGGTTCCCAGGTAAGGGTTAAGTTTTATCTCATTTACAATCATTATCATACTGAAATCTCTTTAGTATATTTGTGCTCTTTTAAGAATCTCCAAACTGCTTTTCCAACTTGAATTTCAGCCTAGGAAGAGAAAGGAGACATCATCTATTACATTCATTAGTCAATGACAGGTTCTCAGTGGTATATTTTTAGCTCACCTGAGCACGTAGTGCTCAAGGTGAGCTTTTGTGATACCGAGATGTCCGTCGTCCGTGCATGTGTCAACAATTGCTTGTGAACACTCTAGAGGCTACATTTATGATCCAATTTTTATCAAAATTGGTCAGAATGATTGTCTCAATAAAATCTTGGCCAAGTTCGAAACTGGGTCATGTGGGGTCAAAAACTAGGTCACTAGGTCAAATAATTTAAAAAGTTTGTCAACACTCTAGAGGCCACATTTTTGGTCCAATTTTGATGAAAGTTGGTCAGAATGATTGTCTCAATAAAATCTTGGCCAAGTTCGAAACTGGGTCATTTGGGGTCAAAAACTAGGTCACTAGGTCAAATAATTTAAGAAGTTTGTGAACACTCTAGAGGCCACATTTATGGTCCAATTTTGATGAAAGTTGGTCAGAATGATTGTCTCAATAAAATCTTGGCCAAGTTTGAAACTGGGTCATGTGGGGTCAATAACTAGGTCACTAGGTCAAATAATTTAAAAAGCTTGTGAACACTCTAGAGACCACAATTATGGTCCAATTTTTATCAAAATTGGTCAGAATGATTGTCTCAATAAAATCTTGGCCAAGTTCGAAACTGGGTCATGTGGGGTCAAAAACTAGGTCACTAGGTCAAATAATTTAAAAAGTTTGTGAACACTCTAGAGGCCACATTTATGTTCCAATTTTGATGAAAGTTCATCAGAATGATGGTCTTAATGAAATCTTGGCCAAGTTTGAAACTGGTTCACGTGGGGTCAAAAACTAGGTCACTAGGTCAAATAATTTAAAAAGCTTGTGAACACTCTAGAGGCCACATTTATGGTCCAATTTTGATGAAAGTTGGTCAGAATGATTGTCTCAATAAAAATGTTGGCCAAGTTTGAAACTGGGTCATGTGGGGTCAATAACTAGGTCACTAGGTCATATAATTTAAAAAGCTTGTGAACACTCTAGAGACCACAATTATGGTCCAATTTTTATCAAAGTTGGTCAGAATGATTGTCTCAATGAAATCTTGGCGAAACCAATAAACGACTTTGAGATACATTTTCCAATTGTTATTATTTTAATTTGCCCAACCAATTGTTACTGTCCCTGCTTTCACAAACCTAAATTTCCTTCATCTGAATTCTCTTTGTCTTGGTGAACATTAACTCAAGAAGACAAATACAATACACATAAAAAAATGTTAACAAGCAAGAGCATTGGCTTAGAGTATTCAATGCAATTAGCACTTAGAAGAGTTTGAAACATACCAACCACTCTGTCTTAAATATACCTCTTTTTCAAACAGAACTCAGGTGAGCGATAAAGGGCCATTATGGCCCTCTTGTTTATCATTGAGCTGGGTACTATTTACAAAACATTTTACGCTAAGTGTGTATACAGTTAATTAACATGTATTTTATTCCCAAAGGATGACTTTGATTTTGAGGTCTACCATATGTAAACTGTTTATGTTAAGATAAATTGACGCTTCCTGAATTAATTATGCTTTCAATAGCTGGTTTTGATAACTACTTTCAATTGTATATCAATTAACAATACAAAATATGGATTGTTTCAACATTCTATTTTGACTTTCAAATGGTCTCTTCGGTGAACAAGCACCTTTGAAGAAAAAGTCATGAAAAGTATTTGCATGTACACTTTATCTATATAAGAGCACAAGGACATTTTCTTTAAAAAGAGATTAATGACCACAAAGAATGAGTGGTGTATGGAACAGTTATAATTATGGATTGTTTTCAATTTGGACCTGTTACGAAATTTCTTTGCAAAGAATCCATGTAATACTATAGTAAGTCCTTCCCAGACTTTTTCTGGGAAGGACTTACTAGATAGTTTCGCACCAATAGCTTTTGTCTTTACTTTTTACGAAATAAATAACTAAATGACAACCATTAAAATTATCAATATGGGGTGTCCTTGGATAGCTCTTGTAGTATTTCTTTTCAATTCCTGTCTTTCACTGCTTTCAGATCATATAAAATAAAGTTATATTTCATAATACCGGTACATCTTGTTGCTTTGTTATTAACCATGTTCTACTAGGGCTTTTTAAAACAAAGTCCTGTGAAAAACTTAAAAGTTTAAAGAATTTGGCAACCATTGTGACAGGTGATTTTGCTTTGAATGATTAGATGGTTTTGTGTTTTACTGATATTTCAAAATAAAAATTGGGACAAGTCACATGGATAGCTCTCCTCTATGTTCACATGTACCAGTATTAAGCTTCTCTAAAAACTTCCCTTTGATGTATTTGCTTCAGAAAGTCTTAAGAAAATGTGATAAAAGGAGAAATTGCCCAAAAACCTTTTGTCCCAATGCCTTCTTACTAGTAATAACCCCAAAACAATGTTATCTTTCCCCATTACTGAAGATAAGAGGGGCCCTTTGTTGGTTGGTCTGTCTTAATTGGAACTCACCGGAATTATTCAATGAAAACACCTCTGACATAATATGGAAGCTGCCATATTGCTTCTTACAGGACTACTTCCATACTTCTGTTTTCATTGAAAATGTCAAATGCAGTATATAATAAGTCATCCAATTTGATTTAGGAAACATACATCACAACTTATATTTTCACTATTATTTAAGAGTTACTGACCCAAAGTCATGGCCCCGTATTTTTAACATATCCATTTGAAACTTCTCGCGCATATCCGACAGGCTAGTTTATGAGGTGAACAGACTGAGAACATCAAACAAACGTATGTTTATTTGTGTCTTCTATCTACCCTTAAATTCGACAACTTCTGAAAATGCATTTTGATGGATGCTGGTCTGTGTCAGAAGACAGTGCTTAACTGTTTAACTCTTTTCTTCAAAAATAAAAAATGCATGTTAAAATGAAGCTCAAATTAAAAAAAAAAAAAAAAAAAAAAAAAAAAACTACCTACCCTATCTACTGAGTTTGAAGATGTTACTTAAGAAACAATTTATTTTTTTTATGCCTGAGGTGTATTTCTCAGGTCACGGAAATGGCCGAGTAGTTACAATAGGGTCTTTCTCTCCCCAAAAGGTTATCTTGACTGTATAAATCTTATATATTGAATAACGGCCTTGAACCCTTTCCCAAAAGACAAATTTACGACTGTCCCAAATTGAAAGAGTTTGCAGACAACACGAGCAATTTCTCCTTTTCCCTCAATGTTTTCTAAAGTCGTCTTTAAGATTACATAATTCTATCAAAGTGATTGTCAGCATTTTTCCATGTGGCATTTTAGGCAGCTTTTTCCATTTTAGCTCTACTGATTTTGCGTAATAGCCTCTTTACAGTATGGAAAGCAGGAATCCATGGAAAACAGTATTAACCATACCCCAATTCATTGATAAGGACTGTATTTTTCATTCCCATTTTTGACAGCATGCATTAAAACACACTACAGTGTGATTTAGCCCAAAAACTTCAAAAGTAGTTATACCACTAGTGATATAATCAACATGTAAAAAACAGATTATATCATGCATTATTTCACTCCCAGATTAATGGTTATATTATAAACAGACACAATTATTTTCATGATTTATTATTTCATTTATTTGTACTTTTACATTTGTGACAAATAAAAAATTGCATAATGCAAAATCTATTAACCTATATCATATACATTTAGGAATATCTTTAAATCAAACTCCAGCTTTGTATCTAACTTATTACAACAATTGATATAATTAAAAAAAACAAAAACATAAGTTTTAACGAAAAGCTCTGAGAAAAAATATATGTTTTTGTTTGAAGGAAATGCCTTGGCCTCTACTTATAAAAATGGCATTATCAAATTTGAAAATAATTATGCTGAATATCATATTTTATTTAATTTATTTATGAGTCTAGTTTAAACTTACATCATCAACATTTTTTTAGTTATGTTGCGACCCCCGACTCAATGATGGCATAAGACCCAAAACTTAACCCTTCACCAAACAAAAACGACATTTAACCACATTGTTGCAGACAACTCTGGAAAACATTGTGGGAAAAGGAGAAATTGCTCCTATTGAGCAATTTTTCCTTTTCCCACAATATGTTCTGCCATATCATCAGATTATTTTTGAATATCATTTTTTTTATGAAATGTAGTCTACAAACTCTTTCAATTTAGGACAGTCTAAAATATAGCGTTTGGTAAAGGGTTAAGTATCCATAGGAGCTGGTCATGCTGGAAAGAACTATCGGCACTCCCCAAGTCGGTCAGAATACTGCCTCTTGTGTCATTTAAATGCTGTGACAGGGATTTGAACCCAAGCAGAGAGGGGTTGAGTATGTTGGTTAAATGCTCGTCAGTCTCACATTTCAACTTCCCTGAATAACATTTCTTTGACTTTCTGATACATGACTTATATTTAACTGTTCCTCAACTTGGGAAATTGCGACTCTTCTAGATTAAAAGAAATAGCAGATATGAAAAACCTTAACATTTTCTTAATGATAATGTGTAGAGCCCATTGAAAAATATGGTTTAAATTCCTCATTACGATCAATACTTAACAAAGTTCCACCAAACGCCACATTTTTGCGTCTTGCAGTAAATGACATTCAAATAGAATTGTGGAAAAAGGAAAACAATTACTCCTTTTGCCACAATGCTTTTTCAATCTATTTACATATCAAGTTAATTTTCATTCAGAGACATAAATTTTATTTAATTTCCATTGAACTTTTCAGAAACAATTACAATCTTTAAATACACATATCTATACATTATTACTTTTTAAGCCTTTTCTTCTTTTCACTGTACAAATCTTCAGCAACTTTACTTTTCTCTTTGAAATCCTTATATGTATGCTTTAAATGATCAAAGACACCTCCAACTTGTTCAATCTTCTCAACTCCAGTATCATATCCAACAAGTCTGTTGTAATGGTTCATCTGTACAAATCCTGGAAGGTTTATGAAGTAATGTTGACCCTTTATTTCGAATTGCCCAGCAAATTGTCGTGGTTCTTTTTCATGGAACTTTACATCTGCAGCAGTAAAGTGCAACTGTTTGGTACCTGTAACCCGGTACAGAATGCAAACATACTGATCTTTTTGTGCATGGTAATACATCCTAAGAACCATACTTTTGTAAAATCTTGCCAAGTAAATAGAAGTCACTAGGGAAAGTACTATTAGACCATGTGCAAGTAGGACAACATCATCTGCACGGTAGTTCAATAGACTGAATCCTGGAATTTTCTTTCCTAATACATGATGGTCATATAAGACCTTACTCATGAATACACCTATGAATATCACTGAGCTAATCATCACAGGCATCCCAAAGTTGATATAGTTTATGTTGGTACTTCCATAGATGAACTCGTAATCTTTTGATAGCCGGTCTTTACTGTGTTTTGGTTTTAAAATCGTTTTGCTCACATCTTTCATGATATTTCGAACTTGTGAGTAACATGGGGTCGGTTTCTGTCTGCGTAACAATAACCAAGATGCATTCAAGTTGACATTTGTTAGTATCTGAAATATAGAAGAATGCACTTGATTTTAAAACAACATTTTGACAGCCAATCAACTAAAATAAGTATTTAATTTGTTCCCTCATATTGAGTTTTGTTATAGCAAACTCAAAGCAAAATTAGATAGCAATTATAGGATATTAAACCACTAATTGCTGAATCAAAGAAAACGTGACCCATAATAAACAACCTAACTATCAATTAAATATCTATGATGCTGAATTGGGGAGTATTTACTTTGCATATTTCTATAATTCTTTCTGTATACCTTACATCCCGTAGCTTATCATTGACCAAAACCCTATATTGAGATAACTTGTGAGTCACAAAATAGTCGGCATCAGTAACTTCCACCAAATTCCTTTTATTTTATTGCAAATGGCGACTTTGAAAAAGTGCCATTTGCCAAGGCCAGTGTGAACCCTGTTGTGACCATTCCAACAAGTACCCACAAAATAGGAATAAACAGTTTTTAAAATATTGCATGTAAATAACCAATATGCATATATATACCATCATATCTATATCACTGGATCTAACCCCTTAATGATGCTTGTTCACAGAAGGGAAATTTCATAGTAAAAAAAAATTGAAACAATCCTTTGTGTCGTTGATAGATATACAATAAAAAGTAGCCATTGAAAACATAATTAATGCAGAAAGTGTCAATTTATTTAAGTATACGTCTGTATAATAGACTGTTTTCACATTTCAAATAACTAAAAACAATCTAGTTTTGCTTTCAATGACTATTCTTCAGTGCATATCATATAACAGGACAGATGTTATGCAGTTAAGGAAACTGATTTTTACCCTCCGAATTTCCTCATATCTGTGAGTAAGCACCTTTATTTGGCCAAACTACCTACCAGAAGACCAAATATTATAGTCTTGAACCTTATCCCCTTATCAAACATCAAACCCAAGCTTCTTTTAATGCAGGTATTCTAATATGAATTTGAGGTTAAAAAAGATTAGGATAATTGTGAAGCAGTAAAAAGTCGTTACAAGCAATTTCTCCTTTTCCCACAATATTTTCCAGAGTTGTCTGTAACAAAGTGGTTAAATGTCGTTATTGTTTGGTAATGGTTAAATCTTATAGTTTTCACTTACTTGTTGTTGAACTAAACCTCTGTGTGAAACGACAGTACAGAAAGTTCTCATGGCCAACATCCTCTCAATCTGATTCAAAAACCAACTGACTTATCAGACAATAACCAGCATGTCGTCTGCAAAAAAATAAATAACAAATGCTGAATAGGATTGGACTTCGAATTGAATTGACCGATACTAAACTTTATTTACGTTAAAATATTGTTAGACAATGTATTTCTTGTAATAGGCTCAAATAGAACTAATATAGCAGGCCGAGTTGATCCGACCGAGATAACCCCGTCCGAATCACCCCAGGGCCGAGCTATCCAACATTTGTTCATTTATTAGGTTCGTAACAGTTTGACTAGAACTAAGACAATCAAATCTATAACTGTATTCAATTTCAAATATACACAACTAAAACAATTGCTTATTCAAGAGCATGTACAAACAATTCTGCACCAAAATGTCCGATAGAGGGACGACTGTGCAGTATTCGAGGAAGAAGGTAAAGAAGATATGCGCAAATCACGAGAGGTCGATGAATATAGGTTGCGAGTGGTATATACGAGACAAATACGAATGGATACTAACCATCATAAATATAACATTGTTCATGCTGTTCTTAACAAAACGTACGTTTAGACAAATGGTAGAAGATAACAACAATATGTTAACTGAATAAGTAAACTACAATCAATTAAGCCGTTGTCTGCAACCTTGGGTTAAGCTAAAGGCCATCGGCTCGATTACATTGACTGTGGCCATCCGATTATGTCCGATTATCGCTTTATGGTTAACATGCGGATACTTTCTTGGTACACGGTAACAGTTTATGGACTTTACCGGAGCCACAGATGCACCATGGAAGACACTAATTTCTCTCTTGATCTAGTTAATTTTCACCCATGTGTGTATTACCATTTTGAGATCAGGTCCTCCCATTAAACAATTTTCTCTGACAGCGACACAGTGGCCAATGGCTTATCAGCTCAATAATTACTGGTTTAGTATCCAGGAGGCAGTCATCAAGACTGGCTTTGAATAAGCTTTAAGCTTCCTTCACAATCGATATAAAACAAACACGGTGAATATACTTGATTTATCAATGATAAACCTATTTAAACTGTCTTAAAATATCTGCGATTTTAATGATCTATATATCTTCTTTGTATAGTTACGATCAGGGTTGGGAAATGGAAACTGTCAAACATCTAGTTCTACGCTGCTTTAGAAATGTCTGTTGTTGTTTTTACCGTAGAAGACAGTTTTTTTTAAAAAAAAAGTTAGAATCTGGATCTCTGAGAGAGTCTCTTTACACAGAAAACCAAATCCACATTCTATTCTTTTGAGTATATTTTTCATCTTCATTCTTAAACCTATCAAGCAATTCTTCGCTGATTTCTACTGTCGGCATTTTTCACTTTCTGACAATCAATGGCGTAGGCCCCTACCCACCCAGCAACTATCTTTCTCATGTGCAAACACTCCGTAAAATCGTAAAAGTTGCATCATGGCTTAACCCTTTCCCAAACACCAAATTTTCGACTGTTCCAAATTGAAAGAGTTTGCAGACGACATTTTTAAATGTGATGAAATTGGAAATTAATCTTCTGATAGGGTAGAAAACATAGTGGGAAACAGAGAAATTGCTCATCACAAGCAATTTCTCCTTTTCCCACAATGTTTTCCAGAGTTGTTTGCAACAAAGTGTTATTGTTTGGTAAAGGGTTAACCCTACTTTATAAGCGATTTCATCACAGGTCAACCGTCTGTCACCGTTGAGCGACTTTCTCAATGTTTATTCTGGGACATCGGTTGTAGACAGAGGCCCTCTGGAACGGTGCTTCAGCGGCCGAGAGTTCCAATCTTCCAGAGTTGGAAGTCTTCCACCCACCTACGAACGGAACTATATGGAATGGAACAACACGGGTCAACTTCTTTTGGAGCTATCAAAGTCTTTGGTGCACCTTTTCCGTGCAAACATTCAATTTTAATGTTTGCTAGAATTTCAAAGCGCTGCAGTGTGAATGCGATGTCCGCCATTAGATAAGCGGAAATATTGTCACGACGGTTGACGTTAGGTCATAACATTACAGACTGTATAATTTAACGCATAAAGGTTTTATTCTATTGGTGTGCCAATTTTTTTTGTGTACGTCAACCCAATTAAGAGATATTGGTCAATGTTCAATTATCTTTTACTAACCCTTGTATCTAAAGGTCTTTTGCAAGCAGGTGTAATACTATAATACAAAAATGTACTGACAAGATGTATGTCGCATAGTAAAGTTCGGAAGTGGGAGTTATGTAATGTTCGGTGATGTTAACCCTCTTCTTAATGTTTGAATAAGTTATTTAAATCAAATGACTTATTTTTGACAATGTTTTGAATAAAAATTGTCATATGTATATGCAAATGTCAAAAGTTTATATGTTTTGTATTTTGTAAGATATTAACGAAACAGTAAGTGGACGTTTAGAAATTTAGTTCAGTGTACATTGGACACTCAGATTGCTCACACACTCAAAAGTAAAATGAATAACAACTTGCCTACAAAAATCAGTTTTAATGACATTATAAATAAAACAACAAAATAATGGCAAAGTATGGCAAAGAAACTTAAAAAAAAAACAAAAGTCAATCTTAGAAAACCAACTTAACTACTCATACAAACCACATGTAAAGGGTACTATCTAATTGTCTCGATGAAAGTACCTTCATTACAGAGATTTATTGATAAAATGCTTTGAGTACAATAATGCAAATTACTGTCTTCATGTTATCTTGGGCTATTCATACATGTGAAGGTTTCTCTCTTTCCTTGATTATACACTATCTAAATAAACAAACACATGTGAATTACTGTCTTCATGTTATCTTGGGCTATTCATACATGTGAAGGTTTCTCTCTTTCCTTGATTATAAAATAAACAAACATATTGGACTGAAAGGTAAGTTTTGATTATCATTCTACAATAGCAAGAATGTGACATAATGGACAATCAGACACATCAAACAATCATATACATATTTGTAAATAAAGGGGAGGTAACTATGATGCAATATTATGTACAAGTCAAATATAGAGGCTCAAACATATGATACATAACATAACCTCAATAAATGCAATCTATCGCTGCATTTTCATTGTGTTATGTAAATAGAGAATAGATGGTTGGTGTAGTGAATCGGAAATGTTATCGGGCAAGGCTTAGGAATATTATCCGGTGAGCCGAAGGCGAAACGGATAATAATCCGAAGCCGAGCCCGATAACTTTTCCAATTCAAAGACATCAACCATCTATTCTATTTATCCTGTTACCTTTATGTATTCTTTCAAAAAAAACAGGATGTAAATAAAACATGAGGAAAAAAAGGAACAAATAAGTAGAGAATGATGTAAACATGACGTCATTGCGCTCTTATGACGTCATGACTCGTCACGTGCATGTGTTACATGGTAAGTGCCGGATATCACAAATGTTATACGGCACCTAGTTATCGGTCCCAAAATGGCACTAGTGACAGGATAAACGTCAAAATGAGACAAGTCTCCTGTTTCCTAAGGAAAGCTATAACGAGGACAAATCTTGTTTTTGAGGTAAATCTTCTGAATATTATACTCCACTACCCAAGTCAAAATCAAAAGTCACAAAGCTTAACCCTTTCCCAAACAACAAATTTTCGACTGTCCCAAATTGAAAGAGTTTGCAGATGACATTTAAAAATGTGATGAAATTGAAAAATATTCTTCAGATAGAGCAGAAAACCTTGTGGGAAAAGGAAAAATTGCTCGTCACAAGCAATTTTTCCTTTTCCCACAATGTTTTACAAAGTCGTCTGCAACAAAGTGGTCAAATGTCATTATTGTTTGGAAAAGGGTTAAAACCATGCTTGCGCTTATATACACTAAAATTGTGAAAGTTCTAGAATAGTTGAAGATTATTTTATAAGTACTTTAAATTCCCTTTCCCAGAGGAATTGAGACGGTAACACGTTCACATGATGCTTTTAAAAGAGTGAATACGATAAGGTTTGTTTACATTAAGCAATAAAACAAGGTCAGTGGAGAAACGTCAGGAACCAACAAATCCCGAGAAATTTTCCATTTGAATTTTTTTTTTAATGTTAATGTTGTTAATATTGGATAAATGACAGTATCTTTATGTTTCAAATGAATTTTCTAACCAGGTGATCTCCATTCGTTAATCGGAGCGCTCCTTGCTATTTTAGATGTCACTCAATTATTGTTACGATCCAGTGGTGTTTTGCTATGTTTCAACATATTCTATCATAATGTATAACTCATTTTACCAAGTTTTGCAGTTTTTTTGAGCGCTAGTATGCTTTTAACTAGTAAGTCAATCATGGTTGAACTGTCATCATTTCGTAAGTCAACAAGGAGACTATCTCTAATGAAATCAAACTACCATGATTTGAACCCATGACGCGAGGGGCTGAGTGATTATAAACTCTTATATACAAAAGTTATATACTTTTAACAATAAGAACTTTCTTTTGTCTTGAATTAAGTGGTTTAATAAACATTTCAATACAGGTAGTTGACAGTTAACATCTGTACAGAACATAGCAGAAACCTTTTGACTTAACCCTTTACCAAACATAAAATTTTATACTGTCCCAAATTGAAAGTGTTTACAGACCACATCTCAAAATGTGATGAAATTGAAAAATAATCTTCTAATAGGGCAGAGATCATTGAGGGAAAAGGAGAAATTGCATGTTTAGAGCAATTTCTCCTTTTCACACAAAGTTTTCCAGAGTCGCATGCAATAAACTGGTCTAATGTTGTTATAGTTTGATAATGGGTTAATGGAGGTTTCTGTAAGACAGCTCCAAAGGGTTGAAAGCGAAAGCTGTATACAGTCACAGTCAACCTTGTTATAACCTTTAATATGCTGGGAAGGATTTCTAAAAAAAAGATTTTTGTGTCTTCTGCTTTCTAAAACCTTAAATATCTGCTTAATTTTGTTGAGGAAAGGTACCCAAAGTTACAGACAGGTTTGATCACAGGCCAGCAGCGAAGTAAATTGGCGGTTGACCTGTATCTAACCTGTTTGCATAAGCATGAAGCTGGTTCAAGCACTATAAGGGTTGAGTGACCACTCTTTAAGAGTGTTTGAAATGTTATTTAGTCTGTGGCTTTCAAAAATAGGACAGTCATTCAGAAAGTTCAAGTTTTAGGCCAATATTTGTCTTAAACACCACAGAACTGTCTTCTTTTACTATGGTAACTTGAAAACAAAATTTACTGTACAACAGACATTTATCACTCAAGTAGAATTATGGAAACAGTGAATATCTTATAGAGGTTTAAGAATAATCTCAGGAGACAGAGGTATGGATATAATCACAGGGTCTTGTAGTTAGTATTCTTTGGGGGTAATGGCTGTATATATACATATAACACTACCCCCAAAAATAAAACCCTTACTAATAGTCCCTGTGGATGTAAAAGATTTTCCTAATCCAACATAATTTCCTTCCTTCGAAAGGAACACTGTGTTTACACTGCGTGAACACAGTTAATTTTTGTTTTCAATTATTATAATAGTCATTTGCTATTACAGTTAACCTTGTGTTAAGAGGCCAGCCTATGGAACTGAGTAAATTGGTTGTAAATTAGTTGTTTAAGACAGGTTGGCTGCTTTACAAAAATTGATGTATATTATAAACCCGACATTGGGACTGTCTGTAGTGGAGGTTTAAGGCAGGGTGGCATCTTAAAAGGGTGGTTGCTTAACACAAGTTAAATAATAGAGGTCCAGCATGGAAGAAAACTTCTTTACTGGTTCTCTGAACTCTTTTGCTTGAACTCATGAGGCTCAGATAGACTAGAACATACTGATGAGTGTCCTCAGAATAGAATGCGTCCAGTAATTTTAGAAATACTGTGGGTAAAACAGTCTTAAACATCCTTTATTGAGATCATCGAGTTGCGCAGGAAAAATGCATATCAGTAAGATCTAAAACACAAATAGAAAA
Source organism: Cerastoderma edule (assembly GCA_947846245.1). Taxonomy (NCBI): domain Eukaryota; kingdom Metazoa; phylum Mollusca; class Bivalvia; order Cardiida; family Cardiidae; genus Cerastoderma; species Cerastoderma edule. The sequence goes on from OX401410.1 coordinate 28,608,852, forward strand.
CAGTCGTTTCGTTTTCTTTACCCTTTACCAAACATAAAATCTTCTACTGTCCAAAATTGAAAGAGTTTGAAGACGACATTTCAAAATGTGATGAAATTGAAAACTAATCTTCTGTTAGGGCAGGAAACATTGTTGGAAAAGGAGAAATTGCTCATTCAGAGCAATTTCTCCTTTTCCCACAATGTTTTCCATAGTTGTCTGCAACAAACTGGTCAAATATCGTTATTGTTTTGTAATGCATTAAAAGTGCTTGTTCAAAGATGTGACGAAACATGAACAATAGAATTTCATTTCTTTAAGACTGTCAATCAGCTGTACTGTTATATGACCCGTTATATGAGACATACTGAAGAATAGCCATTGGAAGTAATAAAAGCTCATACTCAAGTATTTAGAGCTATGAATAGTAAGCAATGAATAAGTATGTGCTCAGATCCACAAGCATTGCTATGGTTTTGAACTCTATTGCATTATATATGTACATACTAAGACACATTGACACATTCTCATTCAATTTTGCATTCAGTAGCTATTTTTCATTGAATATTTACCCATTACGAATACAAAACCTGTTTTGTTTCAGCATCATATTTCAACTTGCAAGTTATTATAAGTCTGAACAAGCAAATATAAATACAAATTAATACACAATTCAGTAAAACTGCTTTGCTCCATGTTACAATGATCATTTTAGGGATCACATCAAGATCTCAAAAAGCCGACACAAACCTCTTGGCCAATGCACCCCTTTACATAAATTTGAATCATGACTGAATCTTTTGGATGGTGAAAAAGGTGTTGATTTTCATGTGACTGTAGATGGCAGACCGCATAATATCTTTGACTTTTCCTTCTCAAATATACTGTGCATCGTAGGAAGATTGTTATTGGCATCCAGTACCTGAAATAAGGTTGAATTTTTGCTGAACATTTACTGTATTCAGAAAATACAAAAAATTTCATAACATTGTGCTATTGGGTAAAAAACCATAGCGAAATAAGATGTTTATTTTCACGAGCAATTTCAATAGTCTTGTGAAAGTGTATCTTGAAAAGACAATTCTAATGTGTACCAACAATATAGGATTTCACAGATAGTTCTTGAAAAACTGTGTGTAAAAGACCCTAATCCGATATGGTGTTGGCCCGGTGTTGAATCACTTCCGGGTCGTTGTAGCCTAGAAAGTAGTTCTTTGAAATATTGAAAGTCCCACTTCCAAGGTGTTTTCACAGGAAAGTGTTACATTTAGAGTATATATATTGGTACTGTGTGATTGCTTTGTCTTCTCCTGATGTTTTAAAAGTGTTTTGTTTGTATTTTACAGGACTACTTCTCCATGCAGTGAGGACCAAAGATGTCTGTTATCAGTCTGGGCGTGACCTCTTCTATTTGAATTGACACGCCCCCTCTCTGGAAATCAGCCGATAGCAAAAAAACGGATCGGTCATGATGCACATTTAACCCCCCAAATGGATTGTGTTAAGATAGTTTAAAGGTGACATGGTCACGAGAAAGTACGGTATGGGAGCAGTTTGTCTCTGTGACTGCTCAAACGGTTGCTATTTAACATGGTGGAGATGGGTGGAAATTAGACCAGGCCGACCCCTATATGAAGAAATTGTGAAGTGTCATAGATTCTTTATTATTGAGTTTAATTCAACGAAATGTGTGATTCTAGTAGCAGTGAACACAGGAATCAATTGGATAATAGTATTTCTCAAAGGTTTGTAGATTTTTTTTTGAATTATTAAGCATTTTGTAATTTTGAGAGGGAAAAACCCAGAAAAGTCTGGCTAGAGTAGCCTCCCCTGCCTTACTCCATCTTTTTTGTGTCGACTGCAACTTTGCAAGGTCAAACAGATGATAACAGCTTAGAACTTCCATTTCCAATGATATTTGAAATGGATAAAGGCAGATTTGTGACTTTTTATACGAAATCAAAGTGCTGAAAGTAACGATATATACTATTTGACATTTGATTTGAATTATTGACTGGTGTGGGTAGCCTCAAGACTAGGAAGAATCATCAGTTCTGTCACACAAGCTCCATGTTTAACAAGTTTTCTCCTTAACTGTTTAGAATGATGTCAAGAAGAAAGCTAAAAACAACATATTTTCTTTTTCCGAAATGTTTTGTCATGAAAATTTGTTGGTGACATTTCATTTCAAGCTGTCTCGCTTGTTATTAACAAGGGATAGACTACTTTGAGTGCGATACTTATCAGATGTGTTTATGGGCTGAAAACCTTTTTCTTAAACCTGAAGACGCAATATCTGCCTCTGGGGGATATCGTCTGGTCCGAAATGACATTTCTCACCCATACCTGATCACTGATTGCAATTATTTGCTCGATCGGTATGAAATTACATGTGAGCATGAATACTCAATTTTCGCTTTACTTTCTGCCTCCGGATGTTTTATCGTTTCAGTTGTTTATTGGTTTATACTCTACATAATTTCTATTTAATTGAATGTGTTTGCTTAGATTTGTATTTTCAATCTGTCCAACAGTCCAATTTATGTCCAATTTATACAAAAAGATGTCATGCTTGTTTTTCGGCTTGCACGCCTCATTTTCCTCCCTATTTCGCGGAATGTTCTACTAAAACCGGCAAAATTTGCATGGTCCTCTTGGATATGGGTGTAAATGGAATTATGTGGCATTGATCATTTAGAAAATGTCTCTAATTGGTACATATATCTATTCTGAGGTATGCTTTTGAGGGAAAATGTAGATTATTTTAGCTAAAAACAGTGGATTTTTGCTTAGAAGTGTACAAATGTGACACATAGACTAATGGTGTAGGAAATATGTTTGCATATATTGAAAGTGAAATTGCTGTAGCATAAAACACTGTTTAATTCATTGTAATATGTTTGATACTTTAAATGGAATGTACACTTAAAGAAATTGCTTAAATGCCCCAAAACGCCCATTTCTGTGCGCTTTATGCTACCGACCGAGCGACATTTTTGAAAGCCCTATGTGGTAGGTTGTTCGGCTTGTGGTATTAAATTTTTATGTTTTATTTATCGCGATACCTATATTTCCAAGAAAAAAAGAAAAAATATCAGCTTAATAAAAAAATTCTCCTCATTTAGGTGTTGGCCCGGTGTTGAATCACTTCCGGGTCGTTGTAGCCTAGAAAGTAGTTCTTTGAAATATTGAAAGTCCCACTTCCAAGGTGTTTTCACAGGAAAGTGTTACATTTAGAGTATATATATTGGTACTGTGTGATTGCTTTGTCTTCTCCTGATGTTTTAAAAGTGTTTTGTTTGTAATTTACAGGACTACTTCTCCATGCGGTGAGGACCAAAGATGTCTGTTATCAGTCTGGGCGTGACCTCTTCTATTTGAATTGACACGCCCCCTCTCTGGAAATCAGCCGATAGCAAAAAAACGGATCGGTCATGATGCACATTTAACCCCCCAAATGGATTGTGTTAAGATAGTTTAAAGGTGACATGGTCACGAGAAAGTACGGTATGGGAGCAGTTTGTCTCTGTGACTGCTCAAACGGTTGCTATTTAACATGATGGAGATGGGTGGAAATTAGACCAGGCCGACCCCTATATGTCTTCTTGTTAATAAGGTTAACTTTATCTAACAACTTATCAAAGTGTTCTAAAATCTTGCACCACTCACAATACATTTCTTGATGATAAACAGCTTTCATTTACATTAACCATTTCATCAGAAACAAATCAACAGCAAATGTCATCCAACATCATTTAACCCTTTCCCAAACAACAAATTTTCTACTGTCCCAAATTGAAAGAGTTTGCAGACGAAATTTCAAGCTGTGATGAAATTGAACAATATTCTTCAGAAAGAGCAGAAAACCTTTTCCCACAATATTTTCTAAAGTCGTCTGCAACAAAGTCATCAAATGTCGTTATTGTTTGGGAGAGGGTTAAACAAATTGCAGACTGTCCTCAAAATGACATGAATCATTGTACTTAATGGATTGCGGGTACTATTATAAATAGAGACATGATGTCACAGGATAGTACTAGTAGTCACTAAGACAGGTGTTTACAACAAACAAGGGGAGATTCTTTGTAAGTGTATAACCTAGAAGTCTGTCAAGTACCATTAAAATCAAATTATTTGTTCTTTTCAATCTTTTTTGTAACCTTAGAGTTTAATTTTGGGTAAAAATTTTATAACCATGCAGAACTGTTTATCACTTTTCTATCAATCCCAATATATGATGGAGGCCAGTGGTCCAGGGGTAGAGCATCAGCCTCAGGGTCATGAGTTCAAAACCAGTGAATAGAAGGATCTGCCTTGCAACCCTTCATTATTCCACATTCAGCGCAACTACTGATTATGTCTCCAGGAAGCAGCTCGAGAGTGATCTATCTAAGTTGTAAAAATCTTATTTCGCATTTAATGTAATAAGTTTAAACCAATATATGGTTGAATACTAAGGTCTATTGTAGATATTAGAGTTAGCGTCTGAGATCATGTCTCAATTCATAGATTACTAAGTTATTCATTTATTCCTTTGATTTCTAGGGTCATTATTGAAATCACATTGCAACAAAAAAATATTTGTGGTAAAATAAAGGGTGAACCTATTCCTTCATATGGAACCTTGTGACTCATTAAATAGGGAGAAAAAAAATCTAATGCTCTAAAAATCAATTTTCTTTGAGATAATTGATAGAAACAATTTTGACAGATTACCTAAAGTGATATCTCAGTGGTCAATTCTATTGAACAAGAACAATTTTTCATTTCATTACAGTAGTTTCTTCAATACTGTTTTGTCAGGTACAATAAGTTAATGTGATGGCTGAAAAAATTGAAAGAAGAAATGGATATGGAACTAACCAACACTGGAGCAGGAACTGTGAAGTGGGTCCTTTTGATTAACCAGTCTTCATGGAGATTGTGTAAGTCTTGTAAGTACTGCTGTTAAAGAGAATGGTATCCAGTAGAGATATAGTAAATAAAGATTACGAATAAATAATATAAATATACCTTATATGAGTAGCCATTGTTCATTGAACTTATTAAACAAAAGCTGTCCATAAGACTGCATGCTCGACTATTTGATGATGTCAGAGAGGGGTAAAGGTCAGTGAAATATAATTTTTTTCTAAAATATGAGGTTGCACAAAAACCTTAAATGAAGATTTTATAAGAACAGAAACTGTTTTTTTCTAAGTAAAAAAGGCAGCATAATTTGCATAATTCAAAACAAGGTAAACGACCCTTGGTCAGGGAGCTTAGATCAGGACCCTGATTACATGAATGAAGTATCAAGCTATTCTTTGCTATAGCTTATGAGCTGCAAACTTGAACATAAAAATTTAACCAAGATTTTCTTAGTACAAAAGGCCGCATAATTTGCTTAAATTCAAAATATGGAACTTGGTCAGGTAACTTAGATTATGACCATGAACACATGTGTGAAGTTTCAACCCAATCCATACCATAGCTTATAAGTTACAAACTTGCATGTAAAAACTTAACCAAGGTATGATGCCAATCCCAACACCCTTTTTCTTCAATAGTCGAGCTAAAAATGTAGAATATAAAGACGAGGCTTGCCTGTTAAGTTAAATACAAATTGCTCTTAATTTCTCCTTTTCCCACAATGTTTTCTGCCCTATCAGAAGATTGTTTTCCAATTTCATCACATTTGAAATGTCGTCTGCAAACTCTTTTAATTTGTGACAGTCGAATATTTGACCTTTGGTAAAGGGTAAAGGGTTAATACCAGCCGATGCGTTCTTAACAACACATATGGTTCATAATATTACAAGTTTTTTAAGAAAAAAGTCTGAGCTTTGCAAATGACTCCATTGGTGATCAATAGTGCGAGCCCTAAACTAAGATGCTTTCCAAGGCAGTGGCTGCTTTACAAACAAGTGCACAACCTGTATCTATAATAACTGCTGCAAAACATATACCAGCTGTATAAAAAAGTTCAGAGTACATGTTGTCATCTTGTTTTTCATTTAAGTTCAATTACATATGGCATAAATGAAACAAAATAACACCATTCTGTTTACATAGGAAACTTGATTGCTTTCAATGTGTGTGATGAGGCTTTATCTCCCTGAATTCATTGTCTACGAGAATACACCTAAAAAAATATGATAAGATCAGTTTTAGCGTTTCATCTGTTACCATCAACCATTGTGTTAGACAAGTGCCGTTTGCACTAACCTTTGTACTACCGCGTGAAGGATTGTGCGTAAACAAATCTATAAATAGAGACGCTGTATCAATATGTTGTTTAGACATGACTTCATAGGCTAGCACTCAAACCGAGAGGTGCACGTTTGCACAGATATTGTTCTTCTACAAAGAATCTCCTGTACATTTTTCTGTTTGCTAGCTGGATATTGATTCAAAGGATTGATTAATCTGATTTGTCGTTATAACACGTCACACGCATTTCTTTGGGTTATACTTAAAGAACTATTTCTTTGCATATGTTTCTACTGTGATGCGTTGCGTAGGTACACAAAAAGCCATTACATGCTGTGATGCATCATGGTACAGGGGTGTGTCATTACTGATGACGTAGACAGCTGACAGGATGCCCATCAACAGTATTTCAGATTTATTGCAATGCCCTTCAACAGTATTTCAAACTTATTGCAATGCCCTTCAACAGTATTTCAAACTTATTGCAATGCCCTTCAACAGTATTTCAAACTTATTGCAATGCCCTTCAACAGTATTTCAAACTTATTGCAATGCCCATCTCTTTACATTGTAGATGGAGGAAGATGATGGGCTAATCAAGTTGGGTAGAACCATTGACATTCTGTTAACCCTTTCCCAAACCATAACGACATTTGACCACTTTGTTGCAGACGACTTTAGAAAACATTGTAACAGGCAATTTTTCCTTTTTCCCACGTTTTAGACCCTATCAGAAGATTAGTTTTCAATTTCCTCACATTTTATAATGTCGTCTGCAAACTCTTTCAATTTGGGACAGTCGGAAATTTGTTGTTTGGGAAAGGGTTAAGCATTCAGGAGACTACCTTTCTTGATAATCCAAATCTCTACCTGCCATGGATTTAACCCAAGGTGGGTCTTTCTGGTTTGAATCAAGTCTTATAAAGAGTCCATCATGTATGATCAATTGGGTAAACATATCTATGAGAAATAGGGATTTTGTATATACATGCAATAAAGAGTGATTGATGAAAAAGGGCAGACTAGAAATCTCACAAAGATCTTCATCAAATGCAACTGAGATTTGAATGTATCCAGGGGCAATGTGATTCCAATTTCTTTACTCTAATCACTAGGCCATAAAGACCCAATGGCAAGAACAGAGTATTCAATTTATTTGACAACTGCATATAACATATGTTTAATTCTGCTAAAATGTACTCTTTGTATCCTAAATTTCTACAAAAGAAAATACTTCTTACCATTTGAATGCTTTGTTCTTCTGGTCGTAGCCGAGATTTGATTCTTTCTTGAACAATCTCTGGTTTGGTTTGTAAATAAACTGGAACAAAACAGTGGATTATTTAAATATCAAGACATGATCTGGTCATATAGCTCTATAGGCACTCATTTGCCCTTCATTTAAGTGTCGGCGACAGTGGTGCAGTGGTAAAGCGTTGAGGGTCTCGGATTCAAATCCCAATTAGGCGAGGTGAAAAATGCCGTGACTTACCCATGAATTGGCGTGAGTATGGGTGTAGTATGCAGGAGGCAGTCATGAAGAGTGAACTTAATACACTTCAAGCTTCCATTACAATCCATGTAAAATAAATAAGTTTAAACTAATCTAAGTGTCATCCTAACAATGGTTTTAGTAAAGTTTTATTAGGCTGTAGACTTGTAAAAAAGGATTTGTAAAGAAAGAAATATCATAATAAGAAAACCATTACCCCATTATACCCCCCCCCATGAACACTTGCTACAGGAAACCATTTTTCTTTATGAACCATTGTGACAAAATGATTAATTTCTGATATTGATAAGAGAGGATAACCTTACCAATTAAATCTACCTGAACTTTGTTGGACTTCGTTAACCATTCAAACCATTCATCTAATACTGCATACTCTATGTCTGTCATAAGATCACTGAAATAAGCAATATGACTATTTCAACACAAAAATGAGATCTGAACCTTTACCTTTGGCTTCAGATTACGGAGAAAGAAGACAAACTGAATTTCAATCTTTCCATCCTGAGCTGAGCATTGATGAGAAAAACTTCCATAACAATTTGTATTTGTATTTCATTTGATTTGCTTGGTGACCAAAAAGTTGCTCTTACTTGAAAAAGTGAGATCCATAGACAAGAGAATCTAGCAGCCAAACGGTTGAATACCAAGTTGAAAAACTGTGATATATTTCACATTCAGAAATCAAATAATCACTTGTTCTCTACCTTTCCTGTTGATTTTCAATGAAACAATGTTCTATATTTTCAATGAAGCAAGTTTTCCCGGATGCCCCACTTTTAAAAATAAATGTCAATGAACACTTAAAATGACGTTGAGATTAGCCAAAAGGGATATATGTGATGGACAGTTTCAAAATAAGTGAAGGGTCGAAATTGAAAGCAACATTCAGGGTTGTCAGTAATAGCAGGCTGTCGGCAAATAACTTCAAATGACTTTTTGGTTGGCTCAAACAACAAAAAATATGATAGGTTGTCATAAGTAACATCTAAATTTTTGTTCAGTGTTTGCTTCATTGGTCTCCTCAAATCATAAGCTGGCCTTTTACTCCAAAAAATAATGACAACCCTGAACATTATGAGACAAACAATTGTGTTAAAATACTTATAAGATATTGGAAAGCAACCATTGTCACTTAGACAGAAGTTGATTGTGACAAGCAATTTCTTATTTAACCCACTACCAAACAATAACAACATATAACCACTCTGTTGCAGACGACTCTGGAAACATTGTGGGAAAAGGGAAAATTGCTCTTAATGAGCAATTTCTCCTTATCCCACAATGTTTTCTGTAATGAGCAATTTCTCCTCATCCCACAATGTTTTCTGCCCCAACAAAGGATTATTTTCCAATTTCATTATATTTTGAAATGTTGTCTGCAAACTCTTTCAATTTGGGTCAGTCTAATTTTGGTGTTTGGTAAAGGGTTAAACACAATTTTCTTTTTTAGTCTTGTGGAGCAGTTTCAATGCAATAGCCCAATTCATGTATTATGGAATAAGAGATAAAATGTCTAATTCTAAATGTGGGACATTCAGGAATAAACCAAAAGCTCTTCCATACCTTTTATGTAAATTTTCAATGAAGCAATATCTGCCACTGTAAAGGGAACGTTCCATTAACTTAACTGGAAAACTCTGAAGAGGTACAAACAAATCCATAACTTTCCTTATTCAAATTTAAGATTCTTTAGCCAATGCGTTAAATGGTATAATATTCAAAATATCAATTCATCACAATCAATAGTTCTTTCACTTATAAAACTAAATAAAAATTTACACTCAAACCACACCATTGGTTTATGTTTTTTTTTTCAGGTTAAAATAATTAACAATGAACATATGCATAGATGTGAAAGAAATCTGAGGAAAAAAAATGGTGAAGCCAAAATTGTTTAATGAAATCTCATTTTCTTCACTGTTCCAAATTGAAAGAGTTTGCAGATGACATTTCAAAATGTGTTGAAATTGAAAAATAATCTTCTGATAGAGCAGAAAGATTGTGGGAAAAGGATGAATTGCTAGTTAAGAGCAATTTCTCCTTTTCCCACAATGTTTCCAGAGTCATCTGCAACAAAGTGGCTAAATGTCATTATTGTTTGGTAATAGGTTAAAGCTTCATTTCTGGTTTAATCTTTTTTTATTGAAATGCTTTATGTAATTACCTAGATATTTCCGCATTACCGGTACTTATATTACACACAGGTTCCCAGCATATTCATGAATACAAACATGAATACAAACACTTCAAAAACCAGCTTTTTCGAATGATTTTACAGTATGAACAATAATTTATTGTGAGATATTAAACATAATTTATCTGAGGTTTTGTATGATTTTAAGGTATGAATTTATTTGCCAAATTAGACTTAACTAAGAGCATGAGATATAAGTTAAAAATCTTACATGGGCTTTTGAATGATTTTCCAGCATTGTTAATTGTGAGTAAGATTGAAACATGGCCCCCCATCTAGATGGATCCCCATACATAGCTGCCTGTAAGAAGAAATAAACATGATATTTGTCGGCTCATTCTAGTTCATGTACATAAATTCATCCAGCATTGTTTTTTTTCACAAATTATGGAAACAGTCCGATGCAGAGGTAATTGGCGAAATTCGCGTTGTTTGGAATAGTTTTCTTATAACTGAGAATTTTGGGATTTGTTTACAAATAACAGAAAACTCTTCATATGTAGCTTATCACTGAGAGTTGGGTTTGCAAAGTAAAAGTATTATCAATTAGAAGAAAATCAAAAACTTTTCATACCAAAGCATTGTGTCCTTGAATATCTCTCCATTTTTTTGTTGGTTCTTCCAATGTCTAGGAAACAAAAATAATCATGTAATCATGTACAAAATAAGGATCTGACAGTGACTCTTGATAAAACCTATCTTAACTTTTTATTAAACAGTGGCATTCAAATATAAGAACCATGTATGTAACATGAGTCTCATACAAACTCTTGATAAAACCTATCATAACTTTTTATTAAACAGTGGCATTTCAAATATAAGAACCATGTATGTAACATGAGTCTCATACAAACCCTTGATAAAACCTATCATAACTTTTTATTAAACAGTGGCATTTCAAATATAAGAACCATGTTTGTAACATGAGTCTCATACAAACTCTTGGTAAAACCTATCATAACTTTTTATTACAGTGGCATTTCAGATATAAGAACCATGTATGTAACATGAGTCTCATACAAACCCTTGATAAAACCTATCATATCTTTTTATTAAACAGTGGCATTTTAAATATAAGAACCATGTATGTAACATGAGTCTCATACAATCCCTTGATAAAACCTATCATAACTTTTTATTAAACAGTGGCATTTTAAATATAAGAACCATGTATGTAACATGAGTCTCATAAAAACCCTTGATAAAACCTATCATAACATTTTATTAAACAGTGGCATTTCAAATATAAGAACCATGTATGTAACATGAGTCTCATACAAACTCTTGATAAAACCTATCATAACTTTTTTATTAAACAGTGGCATTTCAAATACAAGAACCATGTATGTAACATGAGTCTCATACAAACCCTTGATAAAACCTATCATATCTTTTTATTAAACAGTGGCATTTTAAATATAAGAACCATGTATGTAACATGAGTCTCATACAAACCCTTGATAAAACCTATCATAACTTTTTAATAAACAGTGGCATTTCAAATATAAGAACCATGTATGTAACATGAGTCTCATACAAACTCTTGATAAAACAATCATAACTTTTTATTAAACAGTGGCATTTCAAATATAAGAACCATGTATGTAACATGAGTCTCATAAAAACCCTTGATAAAACCTATCATAACTTTTTATTAAACAGTGGCATTTCAAATATAAGAACCATGTATGTAACATGAGTCTCATACAAACTCTTGATAAAACCTATCATAACTTTTTATTAAACAGTGGCATTTCAAATATAAGAACCATGTATGTAACATGAGTCTCATACAAACTCTTGATAAAACCTATCATAACTTTTTATTAAACAGTGGCATTTCAAATATAAGAACCATGTATGTAACATGAGTCTCATACAAACCCTTGATAAAACCTATCATAACTTTTTATTAAACAGTGGCAGTTTGAATATAAGAACCATGTATGTAACATGAGTCTCATACAAACCCTTGATAAAACCTATCATAACGTTTTATTAAACAGTGGCATTTTAAATATAAGAACCATGTATGTAACATGAGTCTCATACAAACTCTTGATAAAACCAACCATAACTTTTTATTAAACAGTGGCATTTCCAATATAAGAACCATGTATGTAACATGAGTCTCATACAAACCCTTGATAAAACCTATCATAACTTTTTATTAAACAGTGGCAGTTTGAATATAAGAACCATGTATGTAACATGAGTCTCATACAAACCCTTGATAAAACCTATCATAACGTTTTATTAAACAGTGGCATTTTAAATATAAGAACCATGTATGTAACATGAGTCTCATACAAACTCTTGATAAAACCAATCATAACTTTCTAGTGTTTTTTTTATTTTCCTAAACAAAAATTCAAATGATTAAACCCTTGAAGGATTGGATCATATTCCTCATGCAAACAATGAATAATACTTCAAAAGGTGAGACTCCTCATAAATTAAATTTCTTTACTTGTCATGCTTCTTTTAAAAGGAATCTTCAAGTGACCTGTAGATTTTTAAAATCATTTTGATGTGTTTGGGTAAACAGACAAGGTAAGCTTTATAAGTTCAGAGCTACTTCAATTAAAATGGTTCACAAGCAATCAATAACTAACATGTAACTACTTAATGTGTAGAATATTACTAACAATTATCAGAGGTCAACATGCATTATATGTTTAACTAGGGCGGAACATTGGTACACATCATAAATTCATTGTCCAGTCCTGATGGTGTGTTAAATCTTTTTATGATCAATTCTATTCTATTCAAACATATGTTGTTTCAACAAACAATTCCCAAGGGTTGTCATTAATTTTCATTGGTGTAGCTTCCTTAAGGCACTTAAGGCCTGTGCCTACACTTTATTTTCAGGAAGCAAAAAAAAAAGAAGCCCCCCAAAAAAACTCAAAAACCCAAGAGAAAGGGCCTCTATTTCCTGTTTAAACAAATAATATTTTTGTGCTCTCAAAAACATGCCTGAACCCACCTGAGCGATTTCAGACTGCAACTTTTTTTCCCCGATTTGAACCCCCTAGAATGACGTGCCAACAAATTAATTACGGTCAAGCTACGCTCCTGATTTTTGGAGTAAGAGGCTAATTGTTGATTTGAGGAGGCCAATGAGGCAAACACTAAACACAAGTTAGGTGTTTAAACTACTGCTTTTGACTGCCTTACATTATTTTTGTTATTTGAGACTACCAAAATTCATTTAAAGCGGTCAAATCGGCCGGCGGCCGGCTCTTAATGACAACCCTGTACTCCCCAATAAGTAAAGATTGTTGGAACTTCATGTTAATACATCATCTACAGTAGCCTTAAGAAACCACTATTACATTAGGATAAAGTACTCTTAAGTCGCAATGGTTTCTATAGACTTCAAACCCAGATGCATCGAAATTGGGGTATAGGGGAGAAAGGAATTATATGTTTAATGGGTAACTAAACAGATGCTTTAATAGATGTAAGCTTACTTCATTCAAATAAAACGACAGATTCACCCCTTTTAACTACTGATATTTCCAAAAATCTTCAGCCAAATACACCATGTTATTGGTACATACTTTTTTACCTTTTTAGACATAAAAAAGAAGAATATTACTCACAATCAATTCTTTTTGAGGATACAATGGGTGTTTCAAGGAACTCTCTCAGAGATTGAGATATTAACTATTTGAAATAAAGCATCTTCTACTGTAAAAATAACTGCTCATAACTATACAAAGAAAATCTAGAACATTAAAATCGCAGATATCTAAGGACGTTTAAACGGGTTTATTTTGTAAACAATGTCTTAACTTAGAGTTAGAAGTGCTAATTCTAGATACCATCGTCACTTGGGTCTTCGCGAAAACCAATTTTTCACGCATGCGCATGGACGCATACATCATTTCTGTCAAGCAGAAATGGTTTGAATGAGGCAGAAAAAAAACACAGCGTAAATCTTCGTAAGTTAATTCTTGCTTAATAAGATCTAGTAGTTTGTCAGTTTACCATCACCACCTATGCGCTTGCCATTTGGTGAGCAAGATAAATCCAGGGGAAAAAAATGAGCACTATTTACACACAGGATGTTAAGATATATCTTCCGAAAAGGTAAACCACAGGTATTGTCAGAAAAACGAGATTAAAGACTTAACAAAACAAATGCCATTTCAAATCAGATTTCATATTATAAACTTTTTCCTGGAAAGGAATTTGTATTAGCCAACTTTAATGTGAAAATTAAAAAGTAAAGGGAGATAATTGATATGTAGTTTATACAATGTATTTAGTTGTCACGTAACAGAAGCAAAAAGTGCGGGAAAAAGAGTTCCCCCATTTATTTCTAAACAGGCTTTCCGAAAGACGATCAGACAAACGTGATGGCTCACTTCGTGTTAATCAGTGAAAGCACAGGGTTTTAGCAACTTATTAGTAAAGAACTGGAAAACAACCTTTGGGTTAGTGACAAGGATTGTCAATACCAATTTTTTTTACTTTTGTAACTCCAAATTTATACACACATCTCTGAGAAAGCATCTTTAAAGTATCACTTAGGTGCATCATTTTGAAAGAAAAAGGAACCATCCAAAATATCTGTTGAAAACATGAAAATTTCCTTTATTGTTAAATCAAGTATTCTATTCTTTTGTTACAATAGCTTCTGTCAAATATCACAAAGAAAATGTGTTTTTTTTATTCTATATAGATGTAATCCGTTTTGACTTTAAATGTGGATCTATTACAAAATAATAAAGATGGTAAAACACTTACCTCTACAACTGTTGGAAATCGTTTAAAATATTCCAAGAGTTTAGTTTTTCCACTTGCTATGTTCCCTTCAACACACACCTGAAAAAAAAAGAGACTTCTGATTTCACTGCACATCACAAACTTTTCATCAAAAGCAGACATCTTTTTTCAGAGAGTCAGTGTGACATTGGGTGTCTTTATAAAAAAAAAACATTTCTAAATGAGTAGAAATTTGTCTAAATTTGTTAAAAAGCAATACTGGAGTGAAATAGAAATCTGGAATGATTACTTACATTTTCTCAAATTGCTTTCAATTTGGATTAATCAAAGAATCTCTTCAGAACGGATCAGTTTGATTTATTATTGCAATATAAAAGGTAAAAAAAGGCATGCAAGAAATACGAGTTAATGTGAGATATAAGGCATATAGAAACATTTACACAAATTATGGACTGATCAAAATTGAAAAAGGCATAAATGCATTATGAGGGAATGTTTCAAACATAAAAAATAACAGTTTCCTTTTCATGACTCATAAGCTCCCATTTTACACCAGGATCTTCCCCAGGCCCTTTTCTGCGCTGTGGGGCCCAAGCATCTGAATTTATAAATAAGCAAATCCCCGGCGCCTTAATTGCTTCCAGTGTGCTTAAAATTAGTCACCAGCTTTCTAGATCTGTCCTGCAAGCAATTTATTTGCTTCTGACATTGTTTGATACATTTGATTTAGCTTAAAAACAGTAAATTTAATCTTTTAATTAAAAAATGTAGCTAGAAACATACCATTTTGGGATGCATAATTGAAAAGAATTTGACAGGAAAAAGGAGTACCCACTATTATGCTAAACATCCCTCCCCAGCATCTAGCGCCTGAAAAAAATCCTGTGGACATCTCTGTACACTTTAAACTATCTACAGGCCTGATATCTTTCATTGCTTTGAGTTATTTTTTCGAGTGATCAGCGCTTATTTAGACATATCTCAGATGTAAACAATGAAGTCAAAGTTTGTTATACACAATTTGTTAAAATAGCACTTTGAAACATCAATACATGTAATAAATAATGCAGGCATTAGACTGTCATGAAATCATGGCCTTTTGCTATATTTAAAGAAGTCGTTTCATAATTTATAACTCATTTTACCCAGTTTTGCAGGTTTTTTTGGCGCTTTTATGCTTTTAAGTTGTTCCCAACTCACATTAAAAGAACATTTTTTTTTCCTTCACCAACTGCTTTTTTTACAAATTTGAGAAAGCCTAAGTAACATGTAAGTTATTTTCAATTGCAAAATGCTAAAAATGTAAGATTTTGGGTATATCATGCGCTTTAAATCAATCTTACTCTCTTTAAATTTAATCTCATTTTCAGGTTTACAATGCAACGGAAGAATTATTTTACCATTAACCCTTTACCAAACATCAAATTTTCGACTGTCACAAATTAAAAGAGATTGCAGACGGTATTTCAAAAGGTGATGAAATTGAAAAATTATCTTCTGATAGGGCAGGAAACATTGTGGGAAAAGGAAAAATTGCTCGTTTCGAGCAATTTCTCCTTTTCCCACAATGTTCTCTAAAGTCGTCTGCAACAAAGTGGTCAAATGTCGTCATTGTTTGGGAAAGGATTAAGACAAAAAGACACATTATTTGTAACAAGTTATTTCTCCATTGTCTCTTCATTGGTCACAATGGCTTGCACCTAATATCTCATACAAAAATTATTTTTTTCATATTCTATAATTCCTGTCTTTTGTTATATTCAATTTGGATCAGTATAATACTATTTTCAGAAAGTAAAAAAGTCACTTACTGTATATGTATGCTTCATTCTAGCCCATCTGATTCTGGTCCCTTTGAGGATAAGAAGGAAAAAACATTATTAAATAGTGATTTGACCCTTTACCAAACGCCAAATTTTCAACTGTCCCAAATTAAAAGAGTTTGCAGATGACATTTCAAAATGTGATGAAATGGAAAAACAATCTTCTGATAGGGCAGAATAAATTGTGGGAAAAGGGAAAATTTCTCGTTTTCCCACAATATTTTCTGCCTCATCAGAAGATTATTTTCTATTTCATCACCTTTTGAAATGTTGTCTGCAAACTCTTTCTATTTGGGACAGTCCAAAATTTGGCGTTTTGTAAAGGGTTAACCAAATACATGTATCAAATTCTTCTAGAAAGGACTCTGTATACTTGTTATGAGTTTTGCTTTGTAGAAAATGAGTGAACAAGGCATTTTCAAGACAAATTCCACTGCAATCAGACAATTTTTCAACAAATTCAGTACAAAACGAATCTATGGCGACTGTATTCCACATTCACTAAAACTGATTTGATAATTTCAACAACATCATGTTTTTTTTACCAAATATTTATGTTTCATCTATTGAACTGGCAGAAAATAAAAATCTATCTTTACATAGAATTATTTTGACTAGCATACACATTGATGTAATCATCATCAAAGAATTGGCATTTTTTATCTTCTATTCTCATTTATCCTCAAATTGGGCTACATTATTATGTAAAGGAGCTGTGAAATTTAACCACTATCGTTTGCTTTGTTGGCAAAATATCCAATCGATTTTCTAGTCGATTAGTTTGACTAGGCGAAATCCTAGTCAAAAGAATTTGACGGGAAGATTGCTTTCTATTATCTGATGGGGCAATCTAATGTTGAAATTTCGCATGATTAAAATATGTCTGTTTTTTTTGTTTGTTTCAATTTACCGATTTAAAGTGCAAAAAGCCATTCAAAGTCAATTGATATAACAGGATGTGTTAAATAAACATAAATACCACCAAACAATGGCATCAGTCAACAACTAAACAACCGCTTGTTAGGTTTTTCCAATCCAGTGCGCATGCGCAGAAAAAAATTATTGGGAGCAGAAAATTGTCAACTAATGTAAATTCAACCGTTCTTACAAAGTTAATATCCGGATATAGACATGTTAAGTCCATGGATGGGTCTTCAAACGGTGCAACAAAATTTTTGTCGCATTTGTCCTCCATTAAATGAATCGTTTGAAAGTTTGAGGTGAGGGGAGATATTGCCTGATACAAAAATTTCTCAATATTTTCCGATCGCGTCAAATAAGCATATTAACTTTGTAAGAATGGTCAAATTGACACTAGCTGACGATTTTTCGGTTCCTGATGACTTCCATTGCACAAGTGCACTGGAGTGTGAAAACCTAATTTAGCATTTTTTAATTGTGGCAATTGATGCCATTATTTGGTGGTATGTAAGTTTATTTTACATATCTTGGCTTATCAATTAACTTTGAATGGCCATTTCGTGCTTTTAATCCGAAAATCATAATTTGGCAAGTCCGACACTATTTGGATCGTTCAAAATTTGACATTAGATCGCCACATTGGTCAAAATAATTCGATGTGAAGATTGCTTTCTATTTTCTGATGGGGCAATCTAACGGGAGATATTTCCCGATACAAAAATTTCACAATATTTTCCGATTGCATCAAATTAGTTTGACTTATTACCACATCAGAAAATAAAAAGCAATCTTCATGTCGAATTATTTTGACTACGTTGTTGCCTAGTCTCAAAAGTAAAAATAGCAATATCCAGATATATGGACAACGATGTTGCCTATCAACACTGTCTAACGGCACTTTGTTTTCACTAAAGCGCAAACATCACTAGCGTCTAATTTGTTCAAGTCTATCAGTTGGGGTAGGTATATTCTGTTGACTTTTCTCTGTTGACCTGACTGCTGACCAGAGGGTATAAAATGCTGACCAGTATTTTGCTGAACAGGGTAATTTTGATGACCCCCACTGACTGACTGATAAGAACTGACAAGCGATAAACATCACTGTTACTGGAAATGAATACATGAATGTGAGAAACTTGTTCTGTTACACTGGATTGGTTTAAAACCTTAAAGACGAAGGGAGTTATCACGTTACACGAATTCATCATTCAACAATCGTGATAAACCTATCTCTATCTCTATCTCGTGGTACTGTTCTCGCTCCATTGGAGCATTATGACAGGTTAGGTGGTCGCAAAATTGCATCAATCAAGCGCAAGATTTAAAAGAAAATAAAGGGAAGGAATTTAACTTCCCAGTTTTATACAGATTAAAAACTTGAGAGATATGCGGTTACAAACTATGGTATAGAATCAAGAAGTTCGCTTATCTGGACGCACCTGAGTAAAGAAATGATGCTGAAACTCTCGTGAATATGTACCTGAGTAAAGAAATGATGCTGAAACTCTCGTGAATTTGTAATTCATCGGTCAGTTTTATTTTGTCAACAAAGCATGTTTATACAAGAACTCCATTTTTCTAAATATAGATAAGACTTAAATGAACAGCCAATCATGTTCAATGTGTAAACGGTTGAGTGCTAGCTTCTGACGTCACGTTTCTATTTAAAGGTTGAATCATGTTCGCCGAAAGGGATTTTCCATAAAATAACTAAGGCCCTGCGCTTTTTGTTAGCAGGAAAACAGCCGAATGAACTTTGTACCCACAAAATCTCGCTCCCTTTGTAAACAAACGATGTTAAGAACATTTTTAAGGAAGTCAGAGAAGGTATCACATTCGTTAAGGATGATGTCTAATGCGGCATCTCCTGGTAAACTTTCAGGAAAAGTTGCGATTGTTACAGCATCAACAGACGGGTATATTTATTCAATTATCCTGTAAAATTCGAATCTGATAATGTTGCACCCATTCTCTTTTCGCTACCTTTAATGCAATAATGGTTTATGTCATTAAAAGTAAGTAATGGTATTTTTTCCTTTGTGTTTCTTAACACTGTCTTAGGGGTCAATAATATATATAGGTGCTACCTATTGACGAAAAAAAAAACAGTGAACTATCTTCGGTTGGTTATCACTTGTTGATAGACAGAAATACTGAAAACCAGTTTTGCCATACAAATTCCAAAATGGACAAGCACCTAATCATTTATGACAAATGTTCCCCTCAATTGCAGAGAACAAAACACTTTATCCGTTACGAAATACTAATGATATTTATTCATTGAACGAAGAGCTGAACTAGTTGCTAACTCGTTTATCCCGTCTTCTGTCGCTCGACCTACGAAATGAAATCAAAATAATCCCATCTCTTTTCATGTTTTAATTGCAATTCCTCGCTCAATAACCAAAACATTATATCATAGGTGGGCGGAGATTCTTGGTTACGCATGCTCGACTAGAAATAACTAAAGTAATTTCCATGCAGATATTTCTGCAAACCATATTTCTGATAAGATTAATTGTGACTTTTGACTCTATGAAGTGGATGCAGAAAATCTTTCCCTATATGAACCAAATAAAATACTCAAAGGTTGTCAATATTTCTCATCTATCTGCGTCTCTATCCCGTTCAACCTTCTCAACTTGAATATGCTATTAATTGGAAACCAATGTCTATGTTTCAAGTCAAACCATTGAAATCTTCCTAGCGGTCTAACCTTTTATCCTTTCTTTCTTTCTATTTTTTTTTTTTTGTCTTTTTCCCCAAATTCTTTGAATCAGTGCATTGTCATTTGGAACACAAAAACATTCATGTTTCATAACTGATATGAGTGTTAAACAATTAATTTTACTATGTTTAAAGTAATGAATCGCTAAAAACTGGCTTTAAAATAAACTATCAATCAATCTAAAGCAAATCTGAACTCAAAGGGTATTTCTAAAGTTATGGAAATGTCCGATTAGTTACGATTGAATTTAATAAAATTTCCGTGAATCCAATCTACTAGGCGCTTTTTGTGTTAAAACATGCATCTATATTTTTATACCCGATCACATACGGGTCACTGTAATGTGTTCCTTCAAATCTCACACAGACTCTCGCAAAAATGTGGGTGAAAAAATGCCGATTTCTTTGGAAAAGATTTCTTTTGTTTGGTTTCTTATCCAACACCGAAAAAGCTTTTTTTAAAAAAAGAAAACTGATATTGAGTAAAGCAAAAAACCAAACCGTCGAGCGTTTCGGCTTTGGGTGACGTAACTTGTGTGCTGGTGACATTCATGTGAACGCACATGCGATTTCGCGTTGCATGGAGAGGCAAATGACTACCTGACGCTTTTTTTGTTGAAATGGCGGCATCCTTGATTGGGACATTCAGCTCAGGTTGTACGGTAAAGAATTGAAATCTATATTTTTCTATTTTCTTATTTTTCGCGATCACACGCTTTACCTATGAACGAAAAAAACATTTAATGTTTTTTTTGTAATAACCATCTTAAGACGAATAAAAAATCATTTTTATAGCAAAGGTTTTATTATATATCATAAGAATGACACCAACAAGTCATATAGTAAAGTTCCACCCCAATTTAGTAAAACTAATTTGACGCGTCTGAAAATGTCTAACTTCCTATGATGTCAAACCCCTTACGGGGACTCAGATATTTTCCTGGAGGCCTACCAGTACTAGGCTAGGATACGTGTTTCCCCCAAGAACACTCTACGGTGAAATATATGGCCGCCTTCGGGGATCGAACCCGGCCCGCCCGGTCTCTAGTTCCCGACGCTATCCACTACACCACCGCAGATTCCATATTGAGAAAATTTTGTATCTGGCAATATCTCCTGTCACGTCAAACTTTCAAACCATTAATTTAACGGAGGACAAAACTTTTGTCGCACCGTTGGAAAGTATCAAATTATTTTACTCACAGTTGTGAATTAAGGTAAGACCTTGGTAATGAAGAAAAGCCAGAATAACAAATATTAAAGATTAAACAAAGCAGGTGTAATTTTAGAATAACGTTTATATGAGAATATTATAAGAATCTTTTCTGGATTAGAATTTGTATATGCTTCATTTATGAAATTATAGTTTTAATGTGAACATTGAAATTTAAAGGGAGGTAATTAATATGTGATAAATAAAAAAATCGTTGATATTCATTTTGTAAATATAAATTCAAAATCAGACAAATTACGAAAATTGGCTTGATGAATCTATTTGAAGCGATGTATATCAACCAAAGCAATAGCCAGTTTTCCATTACCCAGGTTTTTACCTTAATCTTTTTTAATCAATTCGTGCACATAACATGTCTGTATTCCGCATATAAATTTGGGACAACGGTTTACGCTAGGTGACGATTTTTTTGCTCCCGATAGATTTTCTCTGCGCATGCGCAGTGGAATGAGAAAACCTATAAAGCGGTTTTTTAATTGTTTATCAGCAATTTATACCAATATTTGGTGGCATTTAAGTTTATTTTACATAAATTGTCTTATCAATTGACTTAAATTGGCCACTTTGTGCTTTTAATCCGAAAATCAGAATTTCAAAAGTCCAACATTATTTGGATCGTTCAAAATTTCGACATTGGATTGCCCCATCAGAAAAAAAAAAATCTTCACGTCACAATTTTTTTATTATACCCAAATTTATCTCCATGTACATAGTTTTATTTTTAGCCTGCACCTGTTTGAGCCTCACCATGACCTTGTACAGTACTTTCATGTAAGAAAATGCCCCAGAGTGGGCCAGGTACATTAATGGAAGAAGAAGAAGAAGTAAAGAGAGATTCCTTTGTAAACAACAAAAAAACAATGTATTGCTTCTTCCCCAAAGTGGAAATCATTTATTCCACGTTTCTTTCTTACGATAAATCGTCCCCCTCTAATATATGACGACATTGATTTGCATATTAATCTATTTTGCTTTGAAAACCTTAATTTACATAGGTTTTTGTTCTTTCATTTCTCAATGTTGTTTTTGTTCTCGGCCTCAATCAGCCGTAATATCAGCCCGGGTAATTTCGTCTTAGGTACTTGTACTCTGTATAGTCACTCATGTATATTGGATTTGATATTGCCTGTTTAAGTAGAGTTGGGTTGTGTATGAGATTTTTACAAGAGAGGTTTAAAACCTCTTTGAGTCTGATATGAACTGGCTCAGTTCCCAGTCAATTGTAGGTCAATGTGTTTTCAAATGGTCTTCTTCACCTCCATAGAACAGCAGGTCTTCTGCCACATCAGCATGGGTTAGTCCTACTGCAGAGAAAATATTTTGGAGCATTCTCTCTCTTCCGGCTTCATATAGCTCACAGTGTAGCAGAAAATGTTCTACAGTTTCTGGTTCCCCGCATTGGCAGTAAGGATCCTGCTCTAAGCCTATTCTGTGTAAGTGGTATTGTAGGCGAATATGGCCACTGTAGCAGAATCTTCTGGTTTGAGACTGTTTTGAAGTCATTGTCTTTGGTCTTGACTTGTGGTCTGTATGTAAACAGTCTTCTTGCCTTGTTTGATATTTCCCAACACCATTGCCACTTGATAAAAACAGTCTTCTTGGCTGCAGTGCGGACTTCAGCTTGAGAGACTGGTTGTGTGTATTCTCTACTCATTTCTTCAGCTTCATCAGCTGCTTTTTTAGCCAGCTTAGCCGCAATGTCATTTCCTGCAATATTGGCATGGCCAGGAGTCCAACAGATATCTACCGTTAAACCATTCTTTTCTAGTTTTCCTTTTTCACATTTGTTTCAATAATTGTCTGCAACGGACCTGAAAACTCGGGATTGTTTGGATAAAAGATAAGCTTTGACCTACTGCAATTCTTTTTAATGAATCTCAAATTACCACTATTAAGTATTAAAAAAACTTTCTCACAGATTTGGACTTTTAACTTAATGAAACAAGTTGTGTTCTACCCATGAAATTACAACTTATGTAAAGTAACGTAAGACTAGATTATTGACTGCTATCCATTTACATTCATAACAATACAAAAAAGATATAGAACATTCTAGTAATAGTTATATCTCGTTAATCCGAACACATCCGTTCCCAACAAAATTTACGGAGTAACGAATAATCCGGACTAATGAAGCAGGGTCTGGTCTTAAACATATTTAGACATAAACGGTCTATATGAGGTTCCTCGAATATTCTCTCAAAAAAAAAACTGGTCAAATGTCGTTATTGTATGGTAATTGGTTAAGCAAATTACTGCACAATATTCCGTTCCCTTACAATTTTGTTCGGATTGTGAGACATCCGGATATTTGGGGTCCGGATAAACATTGCTTCACTGTAGAACATTCTTATTACAGATATTGCAAACCGTAAGGACATTTTTTCGTAAACAATGATTTAAACTTTTAGATAACATTAATTGTCATGTGGGTCTTTTGGAAATGTTTAACCGCTCTTCTCACTTGATGCTAGCAAGGTGAACCAGAAGGAACTCCTAAGCTTTTTCATAAACCTGCTTTCCCATAGAAGCGCTATCAGGTGCAAAGGCTCACTTCACATCAATTAACAAAGCCATGGGATTTCAGCAAGTTAGAAGTAGAGAAATCGAAAATTATTTGGTTTAGTGACAAAGGTTGTACATATCAAATTTTTAACGTTCAAATCGCTGCATTCAACCCTATAAGCTGTTTTGTCATAATGTAATTATTAGCCTTTAGCAGGGTTAAAACCATGGCAGCCTGTCCCATAAAGTTATGCTAGGACTTGGCATAGCATTTGCACTTTTGTCAAGGACAGTTGAATTGTTATTTCAGTCAAGTTGAACCTAGCTAAGCTTGAAATGTAAGAAAATTGATATCAACTGTTATATTGTCTTCCATCAGTGTAAGCAGATGTGTTTTATGAAGTTCTTTAAATAACTTATCAATCATACCAGAGCAGATTTATTGATGTCATCTGTTATTGTTTTGTATCTAGTTTTGAATGAATACTCTTTCATGAAAAGTTTTGAGCATTTAATTATTTGTGTTTTTTGAATTAAACACTTGATTTGATAAATACATTGAATAGAAACTGCAATAAAGCCAGTAATGCCATACTTAATTATCTATAAGTGTCAATCTCTTTCACATACAACATCATAGAGCTGCGACGAGTAGCAATTTACTACCCGGGTACCCGAGGGGTTGTTACCCGCGGGTACCAGGGTACCCAAGCCGATATTGTTCTCCCTTGGAGAGTATAGTGTGTATGACATATTTGTACATGTTGAGAAATTGGTCAGGGATAAATGCTTGCTAGTTTGGGATTAAGAAACTTCTGATTCACTTGTCAACAAGTGCTTATTCTCACATTAACATTTAACCTAGGTAAAAATAACGTCCTGTAACGGATAGTGATTTGCTACGCGGGTATAGGGGCCTGTACCTGACCCGTACCCGGGTACCCGTCCCAGCCCTACAACATCATTTGAAATACATAAAATCTTGACTAAAATTGTCTTTAACAATTTCTGGACAAGAAAGAGCTGTGTCTAGGAAACTTAATTATTTCCACCAAGTGACTTTAAAATTTAATGTCAAGCCATGAACACTACTACCAATATATAAACAAAACTTGAAAGCTGGCCTTTATTTTACTTCTTAATACATTCTCAGTACATTTAACCCATTACCAAACAATAACGAGATTTGACCAGTTGGTTGCAGACAACCCTGGAAAACATTATGGGAAAAGAAGAAATTGCCCTTTTCCCACAATGTTTTCTGTTCTTTCAGAAAGTTGCTTTTCAATTTCATCACATTTTGAAATGTCGTCTGCAAACTCTTTCAATTTGGGACAGTCGAGAATTTGGTGTTTAGTAAAAGGAGAATTTTTTTAATTGAATATTTTTCAGAATTGGACTGGCTATTGCACGGCGTTTGGGACAAGATGGAGCCAAAGTTATGATTAGTAGTAGAAAACAGGACAATGTTGATAAAACTGTTTCCCAGCTAAAGTCTGAAAACCTTGATGTTTCTGGTCTTGTATGCCATGTTGGTAAACCAGAGCATAGAACCAAATTAGTGGAAGAAGTATGTGTGATTCCCTTTTTGTCAATGCTTTTTCCTATAGTCTAGTAGTTTGCAGCAGACCATTTTGAAAATAGTTATCAAAGGAACAACAAATATCATTTAGATATTGCATAATTGATAGACAGACATTGACATACATGTACTATAAGTTAATTAAAATTCTCTTTTAATGTTTTAAAATATAATTTGCTGCAAAAGGTTTTTAAGTGCTATGTATTATGGAACGAATTTCCTCTTAAACCGTTACCAAACAATCACCATATTAATTTGACCAGTTTGTTGGGGACGGCTCTGGAAAACATTGTGGGAAAAGGAGACATTGCTCTAAACATAATTATTCTGTGATGTCATTTTATTCTTAGAGGGTATTTTAGTTTAAAAAGATTAAAAAAATCAATCTATGAGATAGAACTATTGACAACTTATAGTCAATTCAGTAAACGGAGAGCCAAAATCAGTTTGCAGATTACTTACAAATTATGGTAAAGCATACAATACGTTAAGATATTTGTACTTCACAGACCCTGGCACAATTTGGTGGAATAGATTTTCTTGTTTCTAATGCTGCAGCAAACCCAGCCTTCGGACAAATTCTTGATGTAAGTAATGTTTTGGTCTTATATTGTTGATGACCTTTTATGGATGAGAGGTTTCATGTTAGCCAGCTTCATAAGCTCCGTTGGCAGCATGTCTGATGTGGAATGCAAGGGAATCATGAGTCCAAAATCTGGCTTGCCCAATATTCTTTTGGGTGTTTAATTAAGTGATTTCAACAGGATTAATTTTTCCCTTGCCACTGAATAATTTTGCCATGTAAGAAAGCCTTCAACAGCTTGGAATGAATGTCATTCAGAACTTTTAAAGAAATACCTGCAGCTAGATAGCTCTGTTAACTGCATATGAATAAAAAACTATAAGGATAGCTTTTAACCCATTACCAAACAATAACAACATTTGACCAGTTTGTTGCAGACAACTCTGGAAAACATTGTTGGGAAAGAAGAAATTGTTTGTAACGAGCAATTTATCCTTTTCCAACAATGTTTTCTGCCCTATCAGAAGATTATGTTTCAATTTCATCACTGTTTAAATATAGTTTGAAAACTCTTACAATTTGGGACAGTCAAAAATTTGGCGTTTGGCAAAGGTTAAGTAATTTTGACAGGATTAATTTTTCACTCGCCACTGCGTCCATGTAAGAAAGCAGTCAACAGCTTGGAATGAATGTCATTCAGAACTTTTAAAGAAATACCAGCAGCTAGATAGCTCTGTTAACTACAGCTATATGAATAAGAAACCTCAGGATAGCTTTTAACCCATTACCAAACAATAACGACATTTGACCAGTTTGTTTCAAACGACTCTGGAAAACATTGTGGGAAAGAAAGAAATTGCTCGTAACGAACAATTTCTCCTTTTCCCACAATTTTTTCAACCCTATCAGAAGATTATTTAACAATTTCATCAAATTTTGAAATGTCGTACGAAGCTCTTTCAATTTTGGACAATCTAAAATTTGGTGTGTGGTAAAAGGTTAAATGTTAATTCTGTTAAATTTACACATCACATGACATTAAATTAGAACCTAGAATCTAATTCAAGTCTCAGGAGATGTGTAAATAAGACAATCCGATTTAATTTAATCCATTCTCCCATTTAGTAATTTATGACTGGCCCAAGTTGAAACCAACAGCAAATGATAATTACAGGTACAAGCAAGAAAGAAGAACATATTTTCTACTATATTGCAGAGAGATCGTTTTAAATGATCATTTATTACTCATGATCACAGAGGTTTCCAAAGTATTCTGCAGCAGATATGATGTGAGATATCATAAAAGTAACAACTTTATACATGAATAAAATGAGGAAACTTGGACTCTCTGGTCAAGAAAGAGCTGTTAAATCCATTACCAAATGCCAAATTTTGGACTGTCCCAAATTGAAATAGTTTGCAGACGACATTTCACAATGTCATGAAATTTGAAATTATTTGCTGGTAGAGTAGAAAACATTGTGGGAAAAGGAGATTTTGCTGGTTAAGAGCAATTTCTCCTTTTCCCACAGTGTTTTCCAGAGTTGTCTGCAACAAACTGGTCAAATGTCCCTATTGCTTGGTAATGGGTTAATAGTCTTTCCTGTATGTTTGACCCTTCAAATGCTGCGTAATTTTCTAAATTAGTTTTTTTTGTTGTCTTCTTTCCAAAACCTTAAATATCTGCTTAATTTGTAAGAGGTAGGATACTTATATAAGCAAACAGGTTAGATCACAGGCCAGCCACCAATTTACTTGACGGCTGGCTTGGATCTAACCTGTTTGCATAAGCATTAAGTCGGTTCCAACTCCTCAATGCAGGATACCTCACTTCACCACATCTGCCAAAAAGGGATCTTGGTACCGTTTTACTAAACAGTTAAAGAAAGATATTGGCACTAGTCAAAACTGATAAAAATGTCTAAATGTACAATATCGGAATGAGGCATGTCATTGGAAGCGCCTCAGAGAGATGGTTCAATTGATGTGTTACTTTGCAATGTTATTTAGCCCAATATGGGGGATTGTTGTTTTGAACTTTTACGCAAATTTTAAGCATGAACTGTTAAGCAAAACGGTACCTGATTGGCTATTTTTAAGCTTATTAGAAAAAAAAGCCCTTATGTTTTATCCAATTCTGGGATTTTTATATAAACTTTGATTAACCCTTGTAGTGCTGGAACCAAAGTCATGCTTATGAAAACAGGTAAGATACAGGTCAGTCTCAAAGTTAATTGACGGCTGGCCTGTGATCTAACCTGTTTGCTTCTCTAAGGATCTTTCCTCATCAAAATTAAGCAGATGTTTAAGGTTTTGCAAAGCAGATGACACAAAATATAGTTTTAGAAAATTACCCAGCATTGTAAAGTTAAATACAGACCAACCATGAACAAGAGAAATTTGACTTTACACAAACTTACCTAGTGTAAGGTAATCTTCATGTATAAAGGGAGTTATTGAGACATTGTTTATTGAGTTCAACTTAAATTTGATTTAAATGCAAAAAATATTTGTACTTATATATATTTCTCTCCATCTTTTCTCGCAGACATCTGAAGAGGCCTGGGATAAGGTGGGTTGATTTTGTTCTTGTTAATATCAGCACTGTCAACTAACCATCAGCAATGGATTTCACAGCCTTTTTACAAACAAAACAATTATCGACTGAATGAAGAACTCCAAATTAAACAATTAATGTTTAAGATGATTTCATGAGATGTGGATAAAGATTGTCATTTTAATTTTTCATTTGATGAGAAAGAATCTGTCTCTCCATGAAGAAATAAAAGCTGCAGGAACATTAAAATTAGCGTAGAATGGAGAAGTTAGTGTAAACATATATGATTTAACTTAGCTCTAATTTCAACTCACCTATGAAGACCATGTTATGCTTTGTTGGATGACTATCAAAAGAATTTCATTGGATTATATATTTTTACTTTTGGTTCCTGTCCAAAGTGGAAGTATCAGTCAATGAAAGTTGTATTCACAATGACAGTTTTGTGTGAAATTGTGAATTATAAGTGATAAAAGGAGATATTGCTTGAAATGAATTTCTGCATTATTTATATATTATAAGCCTGCATTGGGTGATCTGCAATGCTTATCATTGTATGAACTTATTGGTTATTCATTAAATATATTGAATACAATGTATATATTTTTTTGCATATACTGTTGGTAAACTTATGATATACCAACTTGGTTGTTACAGATTTTTGAGACAAACGTCAAGGCGGCCTTTTTCCTGTGCAAAGAAATAGCACCACATATGGAGAAAAGGGGGTATGACTTTAGTTTGTTTGTTACTGAACTCTTTACTTCTAATTGACTCAGCATTAGCAGAGGACATAAATTTCTCTGTGGCAAAGGGATCAATTATATTTTTAACAATTGATTCTATTTATAGTATTTAAGGCCATTTTAGGCAAGCTGGTATCTTGTTAAAAATAGTTGGGAATGAAACTTCACACATGCTTATGAGGTTATCATGCTATGTCACTGACCATGTACCATAAATCTTGGTTTGTATTGTTGTATGATATACAATTCAACAAAATACCTAAGTAAGTACAGTCTATATGCACTAGATTTCAAAACCATTTCATCGCTTTTGGATTCAACATATTAATTCACTGTGTAAAGGCTCTAAGAACTTGAAGACAAACTTATTTGACTTCAATGATTATTCTCCTGTTTGTTTCCCACAACATTACAGCTGCTGTACAGTTTTAAAGAAATTATGTTTAACTTCCAAATGTTCTCACATCTGTGAACAAGCACCTTTAACTATCAAGGGGAAGACATAAGATCTCACACATGTACTTTGATTCATGATGTTAGGTAATCTAAAATGCTAAAAGATTTTGGTAGTTTGGTGACTGAAATATTAACCCATTCATGTTCAAGTTCAAGTCAATACTCCCGAACAATCAGTACAGTTTATGAATGGGAGGCGCTGTTAGATCAGTTTAAAAAAGGTGATTACCCAGTCCATTTTTGAAGATGTATAGGCTGGGACTGGACTTAAGGTCACAAGGAAGGCTATTCCAGTGTCTTATAGTTCCTTCCCATTCCATTATATAGGACACAGTGATATGTCACCAATCGAATGGTAGAGTAAAAATGTTTATACTTTGTCTGTGACTTTTGTAAGAGACAACTGTGAGAAATTGTAAATCAGTATCCCTTTACCAGACAATAAAGACATTTGACCAGTTTGTTGCAGACAACTCTGGAAAAAAATTGTGGGAAAAGGAGAAATTGCTCATAATGAGCAATTTATCCTTTTCCCACAATGTTTTCTGCCCTATCTGAAGATTATGTTTCAATTTCATCACTGTTTAAATATAGTTTGAAAACTCTTCCAATTTGGGACAGTGGAAAATTTACCGTTTTTTAAAATGTTAAACAGTATGCGGCTGTTGTGCTGAGATAAGCATATGTTTATAATCTCTGCTTTATTTTGTAGAGGTGGATCTGTGGTGTTTATATCCTCATTTGCTGGCTATACACCTATGGAGGTTGGTATATTTTTATATGCTGTACATAGTGTAGTATTGAGGTGTCACTTTCAGTGATCTACAAAGCCCAAAAACAAACCCTTGATAACCAAATATTTGGAATAATACTCAGCTTGAATTCCTTGACCTGAGAAATTGAAAAGCTGAATGACAAAAATGTAATATCTGCTCTCTTTACAACCCTTTAGGAGAGGTACTCAATGAGCATCAAGCTTCAGTCCTAGCTCATTTATAAAATTCTATTCATTTTGCAATAAAATATTATCAAACTAAAAGACCACTCTTTGATGGACTTGTAGCAAAAAACTTTGAATTGCTTGTTCCTTGATGAGGAAATGGTAAAATAGAATAACAAATCAAAACAATGATTTCTGTAACGTCATGTTCTGCAGGATAAAGCATTGCAATTGAAAGC
This sequence comes from Cerastoderma edule, assembly GCA_947846245.1. Classification (NCBI taxonomy): domain Eukaryota; kingdom Metazoa; phylum Mollusca; class Bivalvia; order Cardiida; family Cardiidae; genus Cerastoderma; species Cerastoderma edule. The sequence goes on from OX401410.1 coordinate 28,639,720, forward strand.
TGATTTAGTTTGAAGAGAACCACTATATATTTGTAATTGCAGTTGAAAAGATTTCAATTTCAAAACCAATGTATTGCTTTTCAATTTCAATTGAAACAAAAAAAGATATTGATTTCAATTCACATAATTCACAATGTATTGTGAATTTACAATTCATGGTATGTCCATCCTATCTTTTTGTCGTCTATCGTTTTTTTATTTAGACCTGGTACAACTTCTTATATCTATATTAAGGTTTTATTGGTTTAAAAAAAACCTTAAAAGACACATTGATTTGTGATACATTCGGAATAGAAATTGTTGATAAGTCCCTTTAACACTATTAAAAGCCTTGTGGAAATTAAATAGATTTGACACGATTATTGTTTTTTTTTATGCATTGATGTGTCTTGCATGTGTGTTTTGGTCTGCTGGAGAATTAATTGACATGATTTCTTTTAACTTTGTTTTCCAAACAGTATCTCATATAATGATCTACATCATCTTACAACTAGACTGACCTTAACAGGAGTCATTTTACCCCTTTATTTCATTAATCCTTACTATATCGAATCAGCTACAAAGGGCTTTAATCCATTACCAAACAATAACAACATTTGACCAGTTTGTTGCAGAAGACTCAGGAAAACACTGTGGGAAATGGAGAAATCGCTGGTAATGAGCAATTTCTCATTTTCCGACAATTTTTTCAACTCTATCAGAAGGATATTTTCCAATTTTCATCACATTTTGAAATGTAGTCTGCAAACTCTTTCAATTTGGGACAGTAAAAAATTTGGCATTTGGTAAAGGTTTAAGACAGAATCCCAATAATCCTCCTAGACTGATGTATATCGAGAACCACCAAGTAATCAAATGACAGAATGAGTTTCGAAGTGGCTTATTATCGGGATTTCACCTTAAAATCACTCTGACTGAGGCATTGGCAATTAATCCTTTTGTAACTGACTGTTTCTACCAAAATGTATTAAAAAAAAAGTATTGTTCGGTTTGTTTTTTGTTGCCTGCTGCTGCTTTTGGTATGGACCTTTCTCAATTTCCCATGTTGGGTATTGATTGACCAACCTTTAAGATTCTTTTCCACTTATTAGGAAAGGATAAAAGCATGCTGTCATTGCTTGAATATATGTATATGTTTTAAAACTTTAGGAAGCATTCCTTAATAAATCGTCTCTCTCCAAGGCCAAAAGCAAAGTATGTGTATATAAATGGTTTGTTTTTCATCCAGTTTTTAGGTCCATATTCAGTGAGCAAGACAGCTTTACTTGGTTTAACCAAAGCATTAGTACCCCAACTCTCCTCAATGAATATCAGGGTGAACTGTGTGGCCCCTGGAATCATCAAAACAAGGTTTAGTGAACAGGTATGTGAAGATATATGGAGATTATTTCAACTTTATTTAGATGACATTATTGTAGACCAACACTCCCATACATGTGAAGATATAAAAATTATTTCAACTTTATTTAGATGACATTATTGTAGACCAACACTCCCATACATGTGAAGATATAAAAATTATTTCAACTTTATTTAGATGACATTATTGTAGACTAACACTCCCATACATGTGAAGATATTCAGAGATTATTATTTTCAACTATATTTAGATGATATTTTTGTTGACCAACACTCCCCATCTGTTGATCTCCCTGATAAGCATGAATTACATGCTATTCTGAGTATCTAAAATTACCTCAGAGTCGTCTGTTATGTTTGACCATGTGGTTCCTCCTTGTGTAATATCTAATAAATGCTAGTAGGCTTAGCTGTTAATATATGATGTGTATAGCTCTAATGGTTAGTGCACTGGAGCATTGCGTATAATATGTGACCTTTTTACTAAATGTTATTCCGTCTGAGCTTGAAATCCCACATAAGTCAATTTCAGTTGGTTCTTTTTTGTACATTGTTATAAATTAATTTTCAGTTTTATTCTTTAACAACTTTTTAGACAATAACTTATATTGTTCATTTTTTTGTTCCATCCATAGTGCTTACAAAATTCATATGATGTGGCAAGAAAAATTCTAGACACTCATGTGTTATACATAAGCATGGAGAAAATTGTTCTCTGTGTGTAAAAAATGTATGTATTAAAATTGGCAATGACAACAAAAACATTTTCGATCGGGTTTGAACCTATGACCCACATTTTACAAGATGGGCACTGTTACCACAAGTGTATGGACGCTGTTATACAATTGGCTGTTCATAAGTATTATTTAAATGTTATAGGGTTATGTTACATTGCTCATACTTCAATTCAACATGTTAAAAATTATCAAAAGCAATAAAGTAGTGAACATCAGTCCATGAATATAACTTTATTGCCTTTGGGTATGTTTGCAATTGAAAAAAGATGATCAATCATGACAGACTTTGTTGAATGGTATTGACTGTGTTCGGTAGACTTTGAAGTATTAATTGTATTTGATAATTAAGCAAAGATGGTAACAGATGGCAAATGTTGGTCAACAATAAACATTTGTCAAAAGTCTGTTTGAAATCGGCTCAAAAATAAGATCCAATAAAGTTAATTCATCCCTTGATTGTACCGGTATTTCTTGTTTGACTTACACAAAGGGACGAGGAGTTAACAACATTTATTGAGTATGGCAGATGTTTCTCTTTTTTGGAAGAAGCTATTTTAACACTTTACCAAACGACAATTTTTCAACCGTCCCAAATTGAAAGAGTTTACAGACGAAATTTCAAAATTTGTTGAAATTGAAAAATGATCTTCTGATAGGGCAGAAAACACTGTAGGACAAGGAGAAATTGCTCGGTAAGAGCAATTTTACCTATTTCCACAATGTTTTCCAGAGTCGTCTGCAGCAACCTGGTCAAATGTCGATATTGTTTGGTAATGGGTTAAGAAACAGCTATTCCTACTACTGCCTTTATGATTTCTAAAATATTATGCTGTAGCCGCATTTGAAAAATGTGAGAAGGGAATAATTATATTATACAATAATTATGAATAATGATATATTTTTCTTTGACAAGTTTATAAATATGGTTTTCTTTCCAGCTATGGAAAAACCCTGCTGTAAAAGACATGGTTATGCAAATGATACCGATGAAAAGGTAAAAACAATTCAATGAAAACTATTTAAAAGGACTATCTCACTGATTAAGATATAAATATTTCTAAAACAAATGATCTTCTACGGATAAAATGACATTACAGATCTATAAAGTTACACAAAACTTGGTTAGCAATACAGTTGAGCCTCATTTATCCGGACAGTTCCGCTCCCAGGAGTAATGTCGGTATTAACGAATAATCCAGAATAAAGAATCGGAAAGTTTTCAGTGAAATGTTTACATATACACCGTTACTATGAAGTAAAAACATAATAGTTGAAAATGATTGGCAGACATTGTCTCTTGATTGTTGTCAATGCAGCGAGTTGTCACTTTTAAAAGCTTGACTTTCTGCATGTGACGATGATTATAATTAGGTAAGACCAGTTAACTGTCAGAATGAGTGATTTAAAATCAATTGACGCCTTTCATTGCACTACACTTGGTGACATTTTATGATTGAGCATACGTGCGAATTTGCTGAATGTCAGACTAACGTATCGGCAATTGATGTACGTAGGCTAACCGCAAAAAAAATATTCGTTAATCTGGTTTACGGATTAGCCGTGCGCATATACTATTAGAAGCTAAGTTTGGTTCCCGACTTTTATTGATCGGAGCCGAAACGCGGATTTTCCTGGCTAAACAGTGAAATTAATGAAGGTAAGGACCGTTCCTACAAACTGTCCGGATGGCGAATAATCCGGATTAACGACGACGGGACTATCGAGGCTCGACTGTACACTTCCCACTTTCTTTCAGAGTTGTGTAATGAAGATATAGTGCATTTATGCTGCAGATATAGTAAAGCGTGTAAATGGTTTATTTAAAAAACAATCATCTAAATCTCTATTGCCCATAGCTGATTGGTGGTAATTTAAGATACCATTATCACATTAGTCTCACATACATTTGATTGTGCGTTTGTATACCTTAATTTCATCATATGAGATGACCAAAATTGGTAAGCGTTCAAAGTACTGAATGCATGGAAACTTTCACTATTTTAATGAAAACACAGGCACTCAGCAACTTAAGGATAAAGAAATTAATGATAATCTTTTCTTTGGAGAAGGACATTCTTTCAAATACCATTTAAACATTTTAATCCTCACAGAAAACAAACAGTGAGATAGTCCCTTAAACCCTTTCCCAAACAACAAATTTTTGACTGTCCCAAATTTAAAGAGTTTGCAGATGACATTTCAAAATGTGATAAAATTGAACAATATTCTTCAGATAGAGCAGAAAACATTGTAGAAAAAGGAAAAATTCATGTTACGAACAATTTCTCTTTTTCCCACATTGTTTTCTAAAGTCATCTGCAACAAAGTCGTCAAATGTCGTTATTGTTTGACCTGGATCAGAGAGAGGAGTACTTATTCTTGACATTAGAATGCCTTTACCACTTACCTCATGATACCTCACTTTACCCCCCATCTGCTAGTGAAAACTTAACGCCAAACTCCAAATTTCGACTGTCCCAAATTGAAAGAGTTTGCAGACGGCATTTCAAAATGTGATTAAATTGGAGAGTAATCTTCTGATAGTGCAGAAAGCATATAACTGGCACAAAAATTCTTTCTCATAGCACCAAGGATTATCATTATTGTCTCTATTTTCTTTGTATTTTTTAACAAGTCACAAAATCCTAAACAATGGAATGGTTATTTAGTCTTTGTCTCTTTTCTTCTGAAATAACTTGTTTGTTACAACCTCTAAAGTAGTTAAGCATGGGTACCTATGCCAGCTACTGATCTCTATTAAATAGATATAAGCTCTTGATATGTTAACACAAAGAAAAGTGGTAAAATACATAAATTCAGTATTCTTTGTATAATGCATTACAGAATTGGTGAAACCCCCGAGATAGGAGGCTTGGTGTCATTTCTTTGCTCAGATGATTCATCGTACATAACAGGGGAATGTACATTGGTAACTGGAGGTATTCCAGGAAGACTATGATTCATTGTACATAACAGGGGAATGTACATTGGTAACTGGAGGTATTCCTGGAAGACTATGATTCATTGTACATAACAGGGGAATGTACATTGGTAACTGGAGGTATTCCTGGAAGACTATGATTCATCGTACATAACAGGGGAATGTACATTGGTAACTGGAGGTATTCCTGGAAGACTATGATTCATCGTACATAACAGGGGAATGTACATTGGTAACTGGAGGTATTCCTGGAAGACTATGATTCATCGTACATAACAGGGGAATGTACATTGGTAACTGGAGGTATTCCTGGAAGACTATGATTCAGTTTTCCTGACATTCAGCCACCATATTAAAGATGCTTATCATGAGGAAGCTTTGTGATCCAATAGGTGTGTGGCCCCACCATTCTTTAAAAGGACTATCTCACAGATTTGGGATTTATTATTCTTTAAAAAAAAAATTGTATTCTTAGGAAAAGAATGACATCACAGATCTATGGAGCTACATAAAACTACATAAAACTACATAAAACTACATAAAACTACATGTAGATTATTCATACACTTATTACCCCCTTTCATAACGAAGTGGTGGAGATATAAAACATTTATGTTGCAGATACAGTCGACCCTCGTTTATCCGAACACTTTCGTTCCTCGGAGAATTTTCTGGAATAAAGAATATGCGAGTTACAGCGAAATATGATTAGTGGCGAAATGTTTACCTTTACACAGTGTAGGTGTATCATGATAATTACTATGAAGTAAGAAACACGCAATTCTTATATTTTTTTGAAGGGAAATATAAAGTGTTTATTTGGTTAAAAAGGATTTTAAAAAAATGACAATTTGAAGCGATGTCTTTCGATAAGTTTAATTTCCTTAAGATAGCTCTGAAGGAGCATATCGATTGAGTAATAATTGAAAATGATTGCCAGACATTGTCTCCTGATCGCTGTCTGGGCAGCCAATCAACACCTTTTACAAACACAACTATCGACATGCGACCGTAATTACAATTATGTAGGACCAATTAACTTACAAAATGACCGATTAACAAACAATCAACACCTTCCAGTACACTACACAAGGTGACATGTTATGGTCAAGCATACATGCCAGTTTGCAAAACGTGTGAATGCCGTTTACAACAGAAGACCGATCCATTGCAAATGTAACCTCAAAATAAACGATTATACTGGTTTCCAGACTAGCCATACGCATATACTATGAAAAGTGACTGTTGGTTCCCGATATTTTGTCCGGTTCCGGAACGCGGATTTTCCGCATTAAACAGTAGAATTAATGAAGGTAAGGACCGTTCCCTAAAATTCTGTTCGGATGGTGAATAATCCGGATTAACAACATTCGGACTGTCGCGGGTCGACTGTATAGTAATATAGATATTTGTTTGAACATGCATGTGTATACATGTACCTTATTTCTGTCAAACTCCGTGCAGGAATACTTCCCTTTGTTATGCTACAGTACAGTACTAATGCCATCATAGAAATCACATGATGACAGATGCAGTCATGTGACCCAAACAGTATAGCACAGATGCCAAAGAAATGGGTTTTTTATGATTGAATTCAACATGCCATGCTTTGAAAATGAACGATGAATCAAATTCATGCATACTTGTCAGTCATGACTATATTATTTGTTTTCAAAAAGTGTATTAAAGAATTCACCTTGAGATGATCTTTTTTTATAACTAAAATACACTGTTGATGTCTGTTTCTTTGAGAGCATGACCCTATGTACTTTATTGCTTTATTATATCAAAAAAATGTTTACTGGGTTGCCTGTTACAGGACCTTGTTGCAAACCAACAAGAAAGTAAGATCAGCAATTAAATCAGAATTTCTTCTTTTTATTTTTATTTTGAACATTTTTGTTTTTTGAAAATGAAATGCCAATTTCCCCATATCTAGAAAACTGGTCATTTGATCTGATAATGATTTGTATTAACCTTTTCCCAAATATTGACGACATTTGACCACTTCGTTGCAGACGACTTTAGAAAACATTGTGGGAAAAGGAGAAAATGCTTGTGACGAGCAATTTCTCCATTTCCCACAAGGTTTTCTGCTTTATCTGAAGTCATTCTTTGATTTCATCACATTTTGAAATGTCGTCTGCAAACTCTTTCAATTTGGGACAGTCCAAAATTTGTTGTTTGGGAAAGGGTTAAATCAGATTCCTACACAAAACTGTATAAGTAGATCTAAATAATACCTGGCTGAAATCTTACAGTGAAGTATAGATGTTATTTATGCTATGTCATCTGCAAAAGAAAACACATTCTTCATGGCATTTCAATTGTAAGGATTCTTTTCAATTTACATGTTGTTTTAAGTCATGCATGTATCAAGGAATAAATATCTATATTGATTAATAGAAAAATTATCTAGAATTTTCACACAAATGACAATGAACTTCTTAGATCGGAAAATATAAAATCTTGTGAAAATATTTTATTTTTTATATTTTATAGTATATATAATAAATGTTAAAACTTATTGATTTAATGTGTTATTAAACAGCCAGTTTATTGATACCCAAGTGTCCATTGTTTCTAGCTGCAACAAAAAAGAATAACCAAAATTTATGGAATATCATTTTGGCACTTATGGTAATTTGGTAATTATTGAACTGTTTAATTAATTCCCAAACACTTTTTGGTCACTTGTACAAATTCCATGACCTATGGTATCTTAATACATTTTGGGAGTTTCAGGTGCTAAGGTTAAAAACAATTATTAAATTACAATAGGGTTATAGTGGCCAGTCTTGATCTAAAAGATTCAAGACTTGGACTTGGCTGTCATATGCGTAGGAACGTTTTCAATATGTGGAGGGGGGGGCAACCTCAGATGATTATAGACTAAGCGTACCATTGCCTTAGTGTACCATAGCCTAAGTCAGCGACATTGATAACTGAACCCGACTGATTACCTCTTGAATGATGAGTCCAACTGATTACCTCCCCTTAACTGACCAACAGACCAATCAATTACTTAACCTTGATAGACCCAACAAATTACCTACACTTGTCAGACGAAAACAATAACATCCCCTAAACAGACAGACCAAAACACCTCCCCTTACTGATGGTAGTGTCATTAGTAATGGGAGGTTATTTGTTGATTGCCACCCATTGATAGATTGATTCCCCATAGTTTGACTGACCCAACAGATTACCTCCCTTGGACTGACCTGAAAAATTACCTCCCTTGACTGACACAAACATTTACGTCTTTTACCGATGGCCCAAACAATTACCTACCATTACTTAAGACCCAAACTTACTGATGGCCCAAGTCATTACCTTCCCTTACTGACAATCAATCTTTAGACATTCCCTTATTGACTGACCCAACCTATTACCTTCCCCTACTGAATGGTCCAACATATGGCTTCCGCTTACTGACAGATCCAAACCTAAGATTTCCTACATTTGACTGACAGAACCAACATATTACCTTATTCGTTTACCAAATGAGCAATAACTACAATTACACTGTCCTGGGACACCTTGTAAGTTTGACTTTCAATGTTCCAAAGAATTACGTTCTAGGCTACAACAACCCAGAAGTGTTTCAACACCTAACATTCCCTTACTAACGGATCAATACTACTACCTCTGCTAACTAACAGATCCATACTATTGTAACGTTCGTTGAACGTATATGCAAATTAAGAACCTAATGCATTGTTTGAGAGAACATGCTGGCATAAATATATATATATAGACACCACAACCGCTCAGGGAATGACAGTGTTTTTCACTCATCGGACGTGTTTGTGTCTTTGAGAGGTTTATTTGTTCGGTTCGTTACATTGGTGGCAGCGGTTGGATTAAGACCTCTCCTTCTATCGGAGTTGCCTTCCCCACAGAATTCCCAAGGGCAAGACTCGGGACCAGTCTTCTCGAAAGTGGGAGTTATGTAACGTTCGTTGAACGTATATGCAAATAAGGAACCTAATGCATTGTTTGAGAGAACATGCTGGTATATATATATATATATATATATATATATATATATATATATATATATATATATATGATCCTCTGCTAAAACATTAATTTAAGTATAGAATACGATGATGAAGATCTGTTTGATTATTGCCTTAACTTATGATAACATAATTTAAAATCCATTTTGCAATCTAACATTTCCAAACGATGTTGTTCCATGTAAATGCAAACACAATGAAAAGATGATATGATGCAAGCTGATCAAACCTACTTAATAAATGTTCCACTTATTTATGGGACATTCCATCAAATGATGTCCAATAAGAGTGACAAATAAAAGTTAACTTATAAGAGATTATGGAATTGATTTTATTCATGTTTAATTATCGGACTTCAACAATGATTACACCTACCGAGTCAACATTAGATTCCTCTGATTTAAAACATGTCCATACCATTCACTCTACTTAGAATTACTGTTTCCAAGACCCTTCAAGCAGAACGATTTACCCTAATCTGACTTTGCAACGCCAATCAAAATATGAATCCGTCATTATATAGCAACCAATGGCATGCCTCGAAGCCATAAAACACACAACTATATATATATGTGTCAACGAAACATGATGTGGTGCGCGCCTGTGTATTTCGGCAAGCTTCAAAAGATACATATCTTTCACGTCGAGGGTTTTATTGCTTCTTTTATTGGTCAACTGCATAACGCAGGAAATAACATATACGATCTTTTTTTACCCTCTATATTCGACCAAATACGCATCAATCCTTTATGAATTAATTCCCTATGTTACTGAGTGTCAGGTCGTTTTGTTATGTACAAGGTTTATAACCATTTTGTCTAAAGTCTATTTTACCAATTTTCACACCATTTCAGACAGAAGTTCAATCTCACCTACACGGAAACATTTGGTTGTTTTTGACACTAACTGAGTAGAAAATCAATCCAGCCTATAATCACTTTTTCTATGGAGGGTTGGTGGGAAAGAAAAATATGTACAAAGTGTAGATTCAGAAAAGAATATTTTTCTTATGTTGGTCTACACTATTTCTCGTAATATGCTTCTAACAAATTATGCAGATTCAGAATTATCTAAATCTTTTAAAGATAACCAATTAAAAATGAAATGAAAATATTTCTTTAAACTGTAGATCTTTTGGCAATTTAATCTGTAGACAACGTGGGAATTGAAACCTTTATGGCATGAAGACTTAATGGGAAGTCCTTATGTAGAAAATTCATTTGCCTATATACTATGTTTCATATTTGTCGAACCCGGGACAGGTATAAAACATGGCGCCTACCCCGTTATAGCGCGATTACGGAAGAAAAACACGGCGCCCCCTGTTAACTTTTTTACTTGGTACCAAATGAAAGAAGACACTCTGAACTTTCTGGTGGTGTTTGAAAATCTAAAATATGTTCACCAAGTACCGAGAAAATGCATGTCAAATATGGGCAATATTTTTTACAAAAATGTCGCTTAAAAATTGAGATTGAAAAACACGGCGCCCCCTATTATATTTTTTGTTCTAAATAATATTTTTCTAACTTTGATATATTTTGAAAATGCATAAAATTACCTTTCAAATGATATTAAATATTTGAAATTTGGACGAAAGATGGCTGAGAAATGGCTGTTCAAACATGAGTATTACTCCAGCCATTTCGACTCACTACAGATTCAAGTTCAGAAAACACGGCGCCCCCCTACTAACTTTTTTATTAGTTCAATGACTGTACATTATGTGGTATGTTATTTTAGAAGACACTTTTTCCTTTCATATGATGTTAGTTTTGTTAAAATTGGTTGATTGATGACCGAGATATGGCCTGTTGAAGATGGGCGTTTTTTTTCCGTAAGTCCCGTCGCAAAAGATTTTGCTTGGAAACCGTTTACAGTTACACAAGAAAAACAAGGCTCCCGTATTAACTTAATTATTTGTTGAATTTGTAGAATTTACACAACAAAGCGTTATTTGAATGTAGTTTCAACAGGTGGAAAAAATGGACTGGGACTGTTTGCATAGCCCGCAATATTTGGATACGATATATCATCAAAGGTAGGCTGACAGAGAACCTCATATAACAACTAATTCTCTATTTAAGGTACTTTATTTATACGACAAATTTCAATTTTAAGAAAAAAATATGTACTTATTGGAGAAACATAACCTCTACACATTATTGACAAAAGTGCTGATGTTTGTTCTATCTTATTTAAAATCCGTAAATCGAATTTAATGCAAATTTGTAATAACATTCTAGAAATATGTGTTCCATTCATTCTTTCCTTCCATCAACCAGCCGATTAACACATTTTTGATCTGTCAAAGCATTTAATTCAGACAAAAACATATACTTATTTGCCTTTTTTTCCACACAGAATGTCATGTTTTAACTGAACTGCGGTGCGCTATTCGTGTCTCATTAAATTCAATATAATCTAATTTCCTTTTATAACAAGACTTGGCAACAGCCAACAACAAATCATTATGTTGATGTTTTCGTATGTAAATCTTTAATTTTGGTACATGAAGCTAATAAATTTCAAAATCCGATCGAGTGCGATCGTTTTCTTTGCCTTTGCCCACATTCTTCTTTCGAAATTAATACCCGGAAGTGGAGGTATTCCGAATGTGGCCCGATTCTTCAAAGGGAGACAAACCACGTTTCTGAAAAGGCCTATATCGGCATAGTCCGAATGATCCAGACGTAGATATTTCACTCTCGTGTCTCATGTCACGTAGTTTCAGCTTGGATCATCCGAGTTAATATCGGCACGATATCGGATGTTCAACTCGGCTACATATCGGCCCGATATCGACATCTTATATCGGCACGATATCGGATGTGCAACTCGGCTACATATCGGTCCGACATCAGGGCTTTATATAGATTTGTTAACAATATTGAGCCGATATTATCCCATCATATACCTGCGGATTTTGTGCATTATATACTGCCTATTAAGCTGTAAATCATCCTTATAGGCAAATAGAGTTGAGGAAGCTCATATAGGAGCTGTCTTGTCTCGGTTTACTCTATTGCAGAGGCTTGAAAGGTCTCTTGTATCAGCCATGTGTTCAATAAAGAAAAACGTTTTTAGCATACAATTTGCCTCACGGAAATCTCTATTGAACGGACATTTTTTTTCGCAAATGTTGTTCGGTTATAAGGGAGATAAATCAAATCCGATAAAGGGAAAACGCCGTGTGAAAGTTGGAAATTGGTGATGAATATGTATGTGTGCGAACATGGTCAGGATAATGTCAAAATATTCCTTTTGTGGATAGATGGCAAGTTATGCCTCATATTTATTATAATGTAAATTAAGATGAAAACAATCGTATAACGTTAATTTCAATTTTTATGAATCAACCTCTATTCATTACACAATCGATGAAAACATTTTAACGAGGAATGAAAGAATCCAAAGTCAATCATTTTTGTTCGCCTGTTTGTAATTCGCGAGTCAAGCTCTACTTCCGTTTGCGAGATTTGCGAGCGCTCGCGGATAAAATGTCGTATTTTAATCTTACGGATTTTCAGTAATTCGCAAACAATTCGCAAACGTTTTCCTTATTGAATGCAAGGCGGGTAAAGGGTTTAATCTGAAAAACAATGACATACATATAAACAGTGATTTTTGTTATAAATTATTAAGCCAAACATGATTTATCAAATTCAGTGCTGTTCTTAACCCCTTCACTGCCTTCTTACCTCGAGCGTAGAAGATTATATGAAAACAGCTCGGATCCTAGTCCGAATGATCCAGACGTAGATATTTCATTCTACGTCACACAGTTGCAGCTTGGATCATCCGAGTTACTCGGACCCAAGCTATTTGACAATTTGAAGGACATCAACAATCGGAACTACTCGGGTATTTCCGTGAGCTATGAAATACATCTCGGATATATAAGTGAAGGGTTACATTTTTTCGGGTAGATCGGCCTCGGCGTATAACACCTTTTCTAAGCGTGCACGTTAAGTAGTTCAAGGTGTATGGAAGCAATTATAAGTTGTGCCATGTATAGTTGTTTCCTTAATCAAATTAAAGTACTTTTTAGATTTTAATATGGATTAGAGAAACAAAAATGCATCACAACTACTTATTTCCCTTTTACGTATGAGTCACCGACCAAAATGTAGCGGTTTTAAATAGTGTTAACACTTCCCTATACATTGAAGTAGTTAACTGGGATACTTATAGGAAATATTATAAGCCGGAGACGTTTCACAAAAAAAAGTTGTAACCCTACCTTTTTGTACGAGGTTTATTTCTCATGTCACAGAAATACCAGATTAAATACAATTGGAGCTTGTCAAGTGATGGTATGCCAATTTCAGGAAGAAGGACGCCTTTGAACGTGTTTATTTCAATAGTTGTGTGCTTCTTGTGCAGGACCCCAGACCCAATTGGCTTCTTTCTGCTTATTGTTTGGGTCTTTATGATGAAACGGCTTCGCGATGTTTGCAAACCCAGGTACAAATCGTTGATAGGACCCGGCAAAACCAAGAAAACTACTGAGCTCTCTGATGTTGTTAGGTAACGAAAGAGCATTTAAAGAGACTCCCTCTGAGATCGAGATTTTAACTTTTTGAAATGAATTGTCTTTTTTTAAAAATCGCAGACATCTAAGACCGTTTCAACGGGTTTATTTTGTAAACAACGATCTTGACTTAAAGTAAGCGATGGTATTTCTAGAAACCATTGTCAAGTGGTTTTTCGAAAACGTTTACCGCACATGTGCATGGTCGCATACATTACATACAAAATGGATCGAGCGGGCAGGACAACAAACTGCAATGAAATTAAATATTGAATCTTGCTCAGTTTGATAAGGAAAATGAAAAAAATACTATCTCTTCCTACATTGAATGTTTAAGATTCCGACCAAACTCCGCGCAGGATTACGTCCTTTGCTACTATGTTGTTGATGTTGTTGCTGTGTAGTTTGATACTTTTATATGTCACGTGATAGCAAGGCGTGCGAAAAAGAATAGAGTTTTCTCACACTATTATCACCCTTGCGAGTACTCTTTAGCGTGGAGAGTACAAACGGTAGATCATTTTAAATGAGGGTGTAAAGTAACATCCGGTTACTCTCACTGTCTATATTCGCTCAGATATCATTGCATTGAAGTACGATTATTTCGTGAGAAAATGGTGAATATCGACGAGAATATGTTAAGAAAAAAAGATTGCTCATGTATTTATTGAATTCAATGAAAGAAATCCCATACAATTTCTGTTCGGAGTATATTATAAAGGATAAGGTTGACAGTACATACACAAAAGTGTGACAAATATTCAGTGTGTGCATTCAATAGTCTAAATACCTATAAAACACTCAAGAAAAAGGTTTTGTCCATCCTATTTATGTGGCAAAAACAAATAACTTTCCTAAAGCTGGGTCAACTTATCATATTGAAATTTGGGAAAAGCTTAAGTAATGCAAGGGTAGAATCTTCAAAAATAATTTAACTCACCAAACGAATTTTAAATTCCTCTAATTAAAATAACAATCACTCAGCATTAAAAAATATTTTTCCAACCCTGTCAAGCTGCACAGGCACCCAAACTTTCAATCACACATCAAAACATAATCTTGATATAATACAATTAAACAATCGCATACCCCGAAGCCAAATAATACATAACTATACAAACATATATTTGACGCGGGTTTGTGTATTTTGAAATGCTCCAAAATTATCTTTGTTCATTATCTTAGAAGCCAGTCAGTCTCGGATTATTTTAAAAGTTTGTTTAATATCAACACTGCAATAAAATAAATATAAAAAAAACATGTAATATTCAGTTAAAGTTGGTTACAAACATAATAATCTCATTTTTTTTTATTGATGGTTTCGACTTTGATTTTATTAAAGCGGCGTTTTCTGAAAACGTTAAAACAAAATTGTGAAAAAAGGACGATTATCTTGAAAGAAAAAATCCAAACCATTCGAATGGGTTTTAATGAAACAAAAAAAATCGGATAGGCATGGGGGCGTCTCTTATTTCTAAGGCTTCTTATCTCTAACCAACTACTCTCTCTATCCGACTTCTAGTACCCGGGTGGTAAAAATGGCTGCCATACACACAAACACGGTTTGCCAAAAATAGTAACATTTTTATGGTGAAGGTCATTTGAAACGAGGCTTTCGAGTAAACAAAACGATTCCGATGTACTTCACAGTACCAAAATGATCTGTCTCTCGAAAATCCAGCCTTCGGACGCATTTCAGTACCGAGATTTCGATGAAATTTGATGTCCTGTCTCAAGAGGGTTTCAAGTTAAAGCATGGGCAGCGTTTAATATCCTTTTATCTGCGTGAATACTAACCCATTACCCCATTAAACCACACGTTACCGCACCTCTCACAAATAACTTTTTAAAAAACCACAGCGGCAAAATGCAGAATAACTCCATTTGTTACAATGGTTTATAACTTATATCAGAGGAAAAAGTTGCTTCTTAAATATTAATTGCTCTTGCATATGATGTTAAATAAGTCGCAAATCCCCATATGGGACAATGGCTTAATCAAAGATAGTAGTATCATTTTCTATACGAAATTAGTACATAATTGAAGGAATAAAACAGTTTCAGTGACAGATTAAAAGAAAAATTGGGTTCATGTTGATGATACATTGTACATAAGAAGATGACATTAAAGATAATTTTTAATAATTGGGAAAACGCTCATAAAGATTTTATCAAATACCACAAACAAGTCGGATTTTCATACTTATTTTTAATTATTATTGTCTGTAATTACTAGTTAGATCTGCCCCCAATTGAATAAGAAGGAAATAAGTTAATGAAAGTTGTGACCTTTTTCCGAATATTTCTCTATTGCTCCTTGGTCAAATAAGTATTGAGTCCATATAACATAGGGTAATTCGAATTGAAAAGGACAGAACAAACTAATAAGGGGAATACACTTGATTGGAACTGTCTTTTGATGATTTTGAAAGACCTCAATTGCCTTATTATAAGTCAATTAGCTGGACAAAATGAGCATCCTGCTCATCATCTATATTGAATCATTTGCCTGTTCCATGCAATAAGGCTCTAAATATTCC
The DNA here is from genome assembly GCA_947846245.1 of Cerastoderma edule. NCBI lineage: Eukaryota > Metazoa > Mollusca > Bivalvia > Cardiida > Cardiidae > Cerastoderma > Cerastoderma edule. The sequence continues at coordinate 28,655,856 of OX401410.1, forward strand.
AGAAGCATGTGTAGGTAATTGGTTTGTCAGAATCACTTCCATTGAATATATATGATAGCAGAAAGCTTCTGAGTTTGGAGCAAATGCTTTAAAAAATCGGCAATGTTATGATGTTTGTTAACAAACCAGACTGGTGCTTTCGATCCAGATTTGGATGAAATTCAAATGATGCTGTTTTGTTAAGAGATTACCGGAAATCTTAGTTAATTTAGTAACAATATCTTGTTGTATTGATTTCTGACCAGTTAAGTTGAAAAAAAATGGTCTTGTTTATAAATAAAGCACAAATGGATTACAATTTTTTTAGTTTCGCCGCCATCTTGTAATGCCATTTTCGTTTCTAAGTAGGTGGCCATGTGACATTAGTGATGACAGTGATCATCCCCATAAAGGGAGATCACAGTGATCATCCCCATAAAGGGAGATCACTGTGTGGAGTTTGCAGTTTAGCCTGGGGTCCTGGCCCATGCTAACCCGCATTAGTTCGCGGTATGCGAAAGGGCCAGGCTCCACCAGGCTATTTGTTCTTGAGGGAGTAACATCCGACAAAGTACCGGTAACATCCGGGGTACCCCAGGGCACTGTCTTGGGTCCAATGCTCTTTCTCATCTACATTAATGATTTTTCCAGACTACAACACAGCACTTTACGTCTCTTTGCTGATGACAGTATAATCTATAAGGAAATCTTTACTTTAAATACATGTCTTGATCTACAATCTGACCTCGAGGCCGCTGCTAAATGGGAGCAGGACTGGCTTATGCATTTTCACCCAGATAAATGTAACTTACTTAGCATAACACAGAAACGCAACCCAATAACATTTACATACAAATTACATTCACACATTCTAGAACAAGTTAACCATGCTAAGTATCTTGGTATTATTATACAGAACAATCTGAAATGGGACAGACATGTAAACTCCATCAAAAACAAGGCAAATCAATCACTCAACTTTCTCCGACGCAACCTTAGAATAAACTCTCAAAAAGTAAAAGACCATGCATACAAAGCCCTTTTCAGACCAAAACTGGAATATTCATCCTCAATAGGGGACCCATACACAAGTACACAGACATCTCAAATAGAAAAAGTTCAGAGGCGGGCAGCCAGGTTTACTTTGAACCGTTATCACAACACCAGCTCTGTCTCTGATATGTTATCTTCACTAAACTGGCCCCCACTTGAAATAAGACGAACAAGATCCAGACTCATTATGTTTTACAAAGTTGTACACAATTTAGTTGCAATATTTAGTATTCACACAGATAAAAATATATAAAGCGCTGCCAAAAGCTTAAACTTGAAACCCTCTTCAGACAGGACATCAAAATTCATTGAAATTTCGGCACCGAAAGGTGTCCGAACGCTGTATCTAGGAGACACCTAGTCCGAATGATCCAGACGTAGATATGTCACGCAGTTACAGCTTGGATCATCCGAGTTAGGAGACACCCGATCATTTTGGTACTATGTAGTACGTCGGAATCGGTTTGTTTACTCGGAAGCCTCGTTTCAAAATGATCTTCACCTTAAAAATGTTACTATTTTTGGTAAACCGTGTTTGTGTGTATTGTCTGCACAGACGTTCATGGTGTGACGTCATATGAAAACGAAGGATTATGTCATACACCTGTTACTTTTGAGATATTGAATTCCCATTGACTCCAATGTTAAATCAGCTATTTTCAAGACTCTGCTCTTCTTCTTCTTCCATTAATGTACCTGGCCCACTCTGGGGCATTTTCGTACATGAAAGTGCTGTACAAGGTCATGGTGAGGCGCAAACAGGTGCAGGCTAAAAATAAAACTATGTACATGGAGATAAATCTAGTGCTGCTGCGCCAGGCTCCCCTTGAAGGCCTCTAGTGTGGCTGCTGAGGCAAGGTGCACTGGTAACTGGTTCCAAAGCCGTATTGTGGATGGAAAGAAGGAGAATCTGAGGTAGTCTGACCTGCAGTATGGTACAATGAACCTCTGGGTATGTCCCCTAGTGGCTGTTGTAGCATGGTGGAGATACTGATGTCCTGGGATCGCGATGTGATCATTGATAATTCTGTACATCATGAACAGCTTGGCATGTTGTCTCCTTGTTTGTAGGGTCTTCCATTCGAGTTTTGCGATCATTTGGGAGGTGCTGCTGGTGGTATGGTAATCTCCCATGACGAACCGTGCAGCTCTTCGCTGGACTGCCTCTAGCTGGTTTGTACAGTCTTGTGTGTGGGGATCCCACACTGTGGAGGCGTATTCCAGTGTTGGCCTTACAAGTGTCTTGTATGCGAGAGCTTTGGTGTCTCTTGGACAGCTTGACAGGTTCCTCCGGATAAATGCCAGGTTGCCATTTGCCTTTTTAGCAGTCATTTCAATATGGGGCTTCCAAGAGAGATCATCTGACAGCATGGCACCCAGGTACTTTCCAGTCCTTGCGATGTTCAAAGTGTGGCCATGGATTGTATAGTCAGCCAGAATGGGTTTCCTCTTCCTTGAAAAGCGTATCACTTCGCACTTTGTAGGGTTGAAGGACATGAGCCAATCACGCTCCCACTCCTGTAGTTTGTCTAGATCCTCCTGTAGAATGGCAGAGTCATTGAGGGACTTGATCCTTCGATAGAGGAGACTGTCGTCTGCAAAGAGGCGTGTTGGTGATCTCACTCTATCTGGGAGGTCGTTTATGTACAGGAGGAATAGCAGGGGTCCAAGAACAGTACCCTGGGGCACGCCAGAAGTTACGGGGGCTGGAGGTGACATATGGCCTTCAACAAGAACCTGTTGACTTCTGCCTGCAAGGAAACTCTCGATCCATCTTAGGGTTGTGCCAGTGACTCCATAGTGTTTGAGTTTGACCATGAGTCTTTTGTGGGGAACCATGTCAAAGGCTTTGCTGAAATCTAGAAGCACAGCATCAATTTGTTCACCAGAGTCCATACTGGATGCTAGGTCTTGGACAGTAATGATGAGTTGAGACTCGCATGATCTTTTCTTACGGAAACCGTGCTGTTGGTCCGATAGTATCTGATGTGAGTCTAGGTGTGTCATGATCTGGGTATGAATGATGTGTTCAAGTATCTTGCAACATACAGATGTAAGCGAGACAGGTCTATAGTTAGCAGCAATACTTCTGTCTCCTTTTTTGAATATTGGTGTGACAAGGGCCAATTTCCAGTCCTCTGGTACCATGCCTTGTTGGAGAGATGCCTGGAACACAAGTCTGAGTGCTGGTGCTAGTTGATTGCCTACTTCCCTAAGATAACGAGTAGGAATAGTGTCTGGACCTGCAGCTTTGATGGGGTTTTGCCCCTGTAGCAGTTTCCGCACGCCTTCTACTGTGATGTCAAAATGGTGGATTTGCGGGAATGGGTTTCCTGTCATGGATGGAAGGCTGTCTGTATTTTCTTTTGTGAATACACTGCTAAATTGCTTGTTTAGAAGTGAAGCCTTGACCTTTGGATCGCTTTGGGCTACCCCGTTGCTCTTTAGTGAGGAAATTCCACTGCTATCACACCGCTTGGATTTGATGTAGGAGTATAATCTTTTGGGATTGTTGCCTTCTGTGACAATGTCTCTAACATAGTTGTTGTATAACCTCTTACACTCCCACTGTGTGACCTTTTGAAGTTCTTTGTACTTCTGAATGTCCTCGTCTTGTTGGGTTATCTTCGCTTTCAGATGGGCTCTTTTCTTCCTTCGTGACAGACGTTTGATGTTCTGGTTGACCCATGTCTGATTATATCTGATAGAGCTCGTTTTTGAAGGGACATTTTTCTCAATTGACTTTGTGCAAAAATCTCTAAACATTGACCAAAGTGTTTCTACGTCATCCAGTAGCGAGTGATTAGCTATAAAGTCAGTCGAGAAATCTGCTGCTTCATTCTGTAGCCTGGATGTGTCCGCTTGCTTCCAAAGCAGAATCTTTCTTTTAGTTGGTCTTTGCCTTGGTACGCTTGTATTTGTCTGGACGAACACAATGTCGTGATCACTTATCCCTGGCACTGGTTTGCATTTTTGGATGAGTGTTGGTCGATTTGTTATAAATAAGTCCAGTGTGTTTTGGCCTCTTGTTGGAAAATTGACAATTTGTTCGGAGCTTGTGTCTAAAATCAAATTAAGGAAGAGTCTGCTGATGTTAATTTGGTTGTTGTTACCCTGGATTGTGTTTGTTAACCAGTCGATGTCGGGAAGGTTCATGTCTCCTGATATCCAAGTGGTGGACTGTGGGTAAGAAGCATAGAGTTCCTTTATTCCCTTGCACAGTTCTTCCATGTAATCTTCGTCGCTGCTTGGCGGACGGTATACAGCACCAACAATGAGTGGGTGTTTACCCTGGCATTTAAAGGAAGCTGCACATAGTTCTGCGTTGGTAGAAATGTTTATCTCAGTTCCTATGATGTTGTCCTTTGTTGCAACCATCACACCACCATAGTGGCTATTGGTACGGTCTCTCCTTGCAACGAAGTGGTAGCCTGCTGGGAGTACCTCTCGTTCATGGAAACCTCTGTGGAGCCATGTCTCACTCCCAATGATGATGTCTGGATCCGTCTCTTGTAGGAGTAGCCAGAATTCGCTCTTTTTAGCTCTCATACTCTGAAAGTTGATACTTAGTATGCGGAAGGATGTCTTTTTAGTTTGCATTGGTGTTAAGTGCTGTCTGGATGGGGAAGATGTGTGCTGAGGTGACCCGATCGAGCTGTCTAGGGAAATGAAGCTTTGCAAATGTGACGAAGATGCCGGACTACAGGGCTCAGTATCTGAGCATTGGAGGATACTGTAGGAATTCTCAGTGGCAATAGAGCAAGGAAGGGAATCTGATTGCGTTGTCTCGAACAAAGTCGATGAAAAGTTTGGAAGTCCACAGGTGCAGCAAACCCAGCTGTAGTTTTTGGCAACATTGAAAACAGTTAAAGGCATATTTGTGCATTTCGTGTGAAACCATTGGTCACACGAGTCGCATGCTATGCAGTTTTGATTGGATTTACAAGGTTTCTCGCAGATTCCACATGGGAATCGTACAGGGCCTGGGTTTGGATGACAGTCGCCAGATCGAGAAATCCTTAATGCCTGATCAAAGAAATTTGTCGAAAAGGACACATTGAAGCTGGTTAGGATGATGTACAGCCATAGTGTAGCAAAGATATTGCAAAAGGTTGAAGCCATGGTTCCCTGGGCATCTATGATTAATGTGTCCGAATCTGATGCATATCCGAAGATGGGTACACTCAAAACGGAAGTTGATTGTTTACATTCTGTAAGCCAAAGGATGAAAAAGCCGATTTAAATGTACATACAGGTGTGGTGATTACTTCGAGCGTCCTTCAATATGTCCAGCTAATTGTATCAAACCTGAATGCAAAGCAGCACCAGAGATCGATGAGTGAATCCTCAGAATAAATAGTTTTAACTTCAGTCAGCTGGAAAAAAAAAGTCCGCGCCTCACGACGACCTTGACCCGTTCTGCTGAATGAAGAATAGTGTTTTTTACGCTTAGCTATATACAGGAACATCAAGTTTGTCCATTCAACTCTCAGAAACTGTAATAAAATGGACACCTCAATCGTCTCATTTTTTTCTACGGAGCAAAGTGTATTAGTACCGTCCGAAAATCAGTGCACTAGCTGTCAAATCTAGCCGAGGTACCGGCATTTGTGTTCATACATCCCAAACAAATAGTCCTGCAATAAGCAATCAAAACAAACTTGGGGAGCATTGCAGGACTATAATCTATACAGGAAACACATCAGTGTTCTACCAGCTCATCTCTTATCAGCAAAACTATGCACCAGAAGTTGAAACTCAAAATTTCTAAATGGGACTACTTTTGGGTACTACGACCCGGAAGTACTCCGTAACAGGTGCGAGACCATAACCGCTATCTGCTCTTGGTTTCAGTTTGAATTTAATAAACAAATATATCATAACTTGGGGAATAACAATTCTAATAGACCAACTGCTCCATGAGTTAAACGTCATCATTCATGAAACATTACTTGAAATTTTTCTTATTTTAACATTTCTGATCATGAAATTAGATGGAATTTAATCGATTAATAATATCGCATGTTCGTCTCATATTTTTGTCGTAGTTTCATCAAACGAACAGGTCATTAAACGGAAGTGTCATGGCGTCCTGAGTGAAACTTTCTATGTGTTGCACAAGTTTCTATTTGTTTTTCGTGTAAATACACGAACCAAAATGCTCTTGTTTTGCCCAACATGTGCCAATGTTTTGGAAGTAGAAGAGGGGACACAATGCTACCGATTTGCCTGCCAAACATGTCCATACGTTCAAAATGTTGCCAGAAAAATCTCAAACAGACAATATCCCAAATTAAAAGAAGTGGACGATGTATTGGGAGGTGCTGCGGCCTGGGAAAACGTGGATTCGACTGAGGAAACGTGTCCAAAGTGTTCTAACAACCGAGCGTTTTTCATGCAGATACAGACTAGGTCGGCAGATGAGCCGATGACAACATTTTACAAGTGTTGTAACATGAAATGTGGTAATTTGTGGAGAGATTAAATGCTATATCGAACATCCATCATAATTACAAGACAATCAGAGGATGAAATGACTTTAGAATTGCTTACTCCAGACTTGATGCGTATCTAGAAACGTCGACTTGTACATCTTTGAAAAAAAACATTTTCTATAGAGTAGATGATTCTGTTTTTAAAAGTGAAAAATTACATGATGGTTTTTTTTGCAAATTTTCAACTGACTAACTAACACCTGTTGATGGAAATAGTTTCCTGGATTAAGTTACCATTGTGAACTGTACATATAATTTGGAAATGTATAATTGTGGCTCTTGTAGAAAATTGTTACATGAGTGGCCTTAATTGGTCATGATTATTTTAGTAGTCAAACTGATTTGACACAATCGAGAAATATTGCGAATTTTTTGCATTTGGCAATATCCACCTGTGCTGGATCCCATGATAAGTTTAACCTATATCTATAAATAAGATTCACAGTTGTTTCCCCAAAAGACTGTTTCCCAGGAGTTGGTATATATAGTAATCGAGGAGTCATTTCCCCGCAATCATTTTATAAAGTATTTATTATACATACTGCTTAATCAGACATCATTAACGTACATAAGTGGTAATGAAATATGTTATACGTGTTTGTTGACACATAAATACGCTAGATGTCATATTAATAACCAGGATGCTAATTTGATTAGTCTGCAAATTAAAACATATAAAGGGATTATTTTAATTGATATCTACCTTGAAAAAACCCTACAAATGAATGGTATTTAATTCTTAATCAGGCACTTTTAACGTATATGAATGGTGATTATTTATTTGTTTGATATTTGTTGCTTGTTGAAACCTAATTAACTTAAATTGTTATATCAATATTTAGCAGTTAAGTTTGATCATCGGAAGATATATAGTATATAAAATGATTGCGGGGAAACGACTCGATTACTATATAAATCAACTGCGGGGAAACGGTCGTTCGGGGGAAACGATTGTCACCCATTAATAACACATGGTACGCAATGGCGAAAATACGTGCCTCAACATCAGCAAGGATTTCTGTACAAAAAAATCACAATTATACATAGTAGGCGACAGTATTCAAAGAATATATGTTTACCTTGCTATCAATTGTATATTATCCTAATAAGATTGTATATTTTTCAATAAAAAGAGATGTTTTATGAACGATATTTTCAGTGATACCCAATACCAGTATCAATTTACCAATTGACAAAACGATGGTGTTTTGAAAAGGATGATTTCATTGGACTTTGAAAATGTGTTCATGCAATGCTTCCCTGCGATCTGTCACAATGCTCAAATCTAACCAATCAGTTGCTCGTAACATTCTGAAAAGATTATTCAAGGTCATGGGAAGTCCGACTCGAGCAGTATACAAAATTAAATGGTAAACACAAATCATTTCCAGGGGATAAAGCCTCTTTTCAGCATGAATTACAAATTTGCCGAAATAATTTTATAATGGACATCTAGTATTTTTATATATATATTCTATCGAACATTGTCGCATATACTGTGCAAAAGAGAGTTTAGTTGAGAAATGTACGCTGAGGCGGGGAAGGAATTTTCACCGTTGTGTACCATGTGTTATTAATAGATATATGTTACAGACCATAACAATGTATATAAAGATCTGGCGCCAGTTGCAATACCTCCTGTCACATCAGACTTTTGAACAATTCATTTAATGGTGGACAGACATGATGACTGAGACTGTTGCAACATTTGAACATTCATATGTCCATTACTGCAATAAAATATCAAATATCATTACCCCTAGTTGTAAATTGTAACATGTCTGTGTTCTGCACATAAACTTAATTGTAACATGTCTGTGTTCTGCACATTAACTTTGTAACAATGGTTTAATTCACCCTAGGAGGCTATTTTCTGCTTACCTCACTTCCCAAATTTCAGTAGTCTATAAATAGAAACAGCGCTTGGGTCATCGAAGATAACACTGTCTTAAACTATGTTCTGTCTAAATCAGTCGACTGGAGTGTCACATTTATTAAATTGTTGATCAAGTGAGTTTTACAACATTGATTTGTCTTTTGTCACACTAATACTACTGTTTTATCAAATTTATCGAGAAGTCCAAAGAAATGTTTTCGAACTGCTAAATAGTTTCTTTATCTCGCTTATTACTTGTCAACTTAATTTGACCCAATCAGGAAATATTGTGACAATTTTTGCATAGGCAGTATCTCATGTCATGTCAAACTTTCGAACCATTCATTTAATTGTGGACACTTGTAACGAAATTTTTGTCGCAACTTTGATAACCCATATTTCATTTACAGTAAAATATTTATTGATCATTACTCACAGTTGTAAATTAATACTTTTTTAATCAATCCATACACAAAGTGTGCATATTAACTTTGTAAAGACAGTTTCATTTAAAACACTATGTAAACATTTTCTACTTGCTTGCTTTCCAGTAAAACGACATCAGTTGTCATGCAAAAACCAAATAAATTTGACACTATAATATTAAGGGGGTTTTCATTGTTTAACTGTAATTGATACCATTATTTGGTGGTATGTTACTTTGTTCTATATTTCTTGTCTTATCAAATGACTTTTGTGCTCTAAATTTGAAAAGATTAAAATTATTTTGACTAGTCTTTGAATAGCCAGTTTGTTCTATAAATTTGAAAATCAGAAATTTCGACGTTAGATGGCCCCATCAGAAAATGAAAGGCAATCTTCAAGTCAAATTATTTTGACTTGATTTAAGTCCACTGGCACTGGATCTTACAATAAACTAATACAGTAGATATGTTACAGACTGTTTTCCTTTATGTTTATATTTGGTACCAGTTTTTAGGTCTAATAACTTAAATGGTATAGACATGAACTTGAACTGGTCTTGAATAGAATAGGAGGCATATTCAAGAGAATCATGCATGCAGTAAGTCAATACTTTTCAGTTAACCATATTTTTTGAGTACTTAATATTAATGAGAATCGTCTCATCTATGACTATGAATTTTTACCCTACCCCATAACATAGTTAAGTGCTGGTCTTGTTTGTAAGTATTACATGTATTTAGTAATAGATATAAACAATGCCAAACACCTCTGCAGAATATGCAACTTCGACACAATGACAAGGAGGTGTTTTTCAAAGCTGGCAGATGAACAAATTATATTTTTGTTCTCATTTCATTCTTAGTTAATCATTTATCCATAATTTCTTTACTTTAAGTATTAGGTTTTAATAGTGTTTTCTATGGTTTACTCAAAACAGGAATGTCTCTTCATAAAAGATGTATTAAATTAAATTGAGTTACTTGTGATATGTCTCTAAAAGAAACGGGAAGATAGGTCATAGATAAAAAGTTGATACAATAAAAAAACATTTTTGGCAAGGATTTTAACAGTTTTTATGAAAAATGAATCGCGTAATTCTCACTGAACAATTTGCAATGGAAATAATAAAAATGTATGGTTCTTTGTTGTTTACCACAACACATAGCAGAATGGGACATTGAAGTGTTAATGATATAAATGCATGTTTTTAGAACTTCTTTTTTTACCCCAAAGTTTGGAATTCCCTCTCTAAGAAAAGAATGGATGAGCTTTCAATAGGCCATAAATAACATCAAAATGTATCTCTAGAATTTAAGATTGAGAACTGCACAGTTGTTTTCAAGTTAATTAGATGATTTTATTAAGTTAGCCCATTACCAAACAATAACGACATTTAACCACCTGCAACTCTGGAAAACATTGTGGGAAAAGTATAAATTGCTCGTAACGAGCAATTTCTCCTTTCCCACAATGTTTTCTACCCTTTCAGAAAATGTTTCAATTTCAACATATTTCGAAATGTCATCTGCAAACTCTTTGAAGATGGGACAGTTGATAATTTGGCGTTTGGTAAAGAGTTAAAACGCAAAACATTGTGACTGAATTGATTTTTTTTCTCTTTTGTATCTATCTTATTTATCTTCGCTGGTGATCAGCATTTTTTTTTTATATGGGTTTTTTACATCACATCAACATTATTTCAGTTATGTAGCGATGCCCGACTCTTAATGATGGAGGAAGACCCCATACTCAACTGCCTATAAGGGCTGGTCAAGGCGGGAAGAACCATCGGCATTCCGTAAGTCAGTCGGGAGACTGCCTCTCATGAAAATTCAACCCTCTCAGGATTTGAACCCACGCGGAGAGGGGCCATGTGATTTCAAGTTCTGTACTCTAACCACTAGGCCACGGAGTTGGAGTTCGCTGAACAGCATTACTCAGAATAAGATTGACCCTGTGAATGTGTCAATATTCCTTTTGGCAAATCTGCTTATTGACCCCGTGAATGTGTCAATATTCCTCTTTTTGGCAAATCTGCTTATTGACCCTGTGAATGTGTCAATATTCCTCTTTTTGGCAAATCTGTTTATTGACCTTTGTGAATGTGTCAATATTCCTCTTTTTGGCAAATCTGCTTATTAACCCTGTGAATGTGTCAATATTCCTCTTTTTGGCAAATCTGCAGATTGACCCTGTGAATGTGTCAATATTCCTCTTTTTGGCAAATCTGCTTATTGACCCTGTGAATGTGTCAATATTCCACTTTTTGGCAAATCTGCTTATTGACCCTGTGAATGTGTCAATATTCCTCTTTTTGGCAAATCTGCTTATTGACCCCGTGAATGTGTCAATATTCCTCTTTTTGCAAATATGCTTATTGACCCTGTGAATGTGTCAATATTCCTCTTCTTGGCAAATCTGTTTATTGACCCTGTGAATGTGTCAATATTCCTCTTTTTTGCAAATCTGCTTATTGACCCTGTGAATGTGTCAATTTTCCTCTTTTTGGCAAATCTGCTTATTGACCCTGTGAATGTGTCAATATTCCTCTTTTTGGCAAATCTGCTCATTGACCCTGTGAATGTGTCAATATTCCTCTTCTTGGCAAATCTGCTTATTGACCCTGCGAATGTGTCAATATTCCTCTTTTTGGCAAATCTGCTTATTGACCCTGTGAATGTGTCAATATTCCTCTCTTTGGCAAATCTGCTTATTGACCCTATGAATGTGTCAATATTCCTCTTTTTGGCAAATCTGCTTATTGACCCTGTGAATGTGTCAATATTCCTCTTTTTGACAAATCACCTTATTGACCCTGTGAATGTGTCAATATTCCTCTTTTTGGCAAATCTGCAGATTGACCCTGTGAATGTGTCAATATTCCTCTTTTTGGCAAATCTGCTTATTGACCCTGTGAATGTGTCAATATTCCACTTTTTGGCAAATCTGCTTATTGACCCTGTGAATGTGTCAATATTCCTCTTTTTGGCAAATCTGCTTATTGACCCTGTGAATGTGTCAATATTCCTCTTTTTGGCAAATCTGTTTATTGACCCTGTGAATGTGTCAATATTCCTCTTTTTTGCAAATCTGCTTATTGACCCTGTGAATGTGTCAATTTCCTCTTTTTGGCAAATCTGCTTATTGACCCTGTGAATGTGTCAATATTCCTCTTTTTGGCAAATCTGCTCATTGACCCTGTGAATGTGTCAATATTCCTCTTCTTGGCAAATCTGCTTATTGACCCTGCGAATGTGTCAATATTCCTCTCTTTGGCAAATCTGCTTATTGACCCTGTGAATGTGTCAATATTGGCAAATCTGCTTATTGACCCTTGAATGTGTCAATATTCCTCTGGCAAATCTGCTTATTGACCCTGTGAATGTGTCAATATTCCTCTTTTTCAAATATTGACCCTGTGAATGTGTCAATATTCCTTTTTGGCAAATCTGCTTATTGACCCTGTGAATGTGTCAATATTCCTCTTTTTGGCAAATCTGCTTATTGACCCTGTGAATGTGTCAATCAAATCCTTATTGACCCTGTGAATGTGTCAATATTCCTCTTTTTGGCAAATCCGCGTATTGACCCTGTGAATGTGTCAATATTCCTCTTTTTTGCAAATCTGCTTATTGACCCTGTGAATGTGTCAATGTTCCTCTCTTTGGCAAATCTGCTTATTGACCCTGTGAATGTGTCAATATTCCTCTTTTTGGCAAATCCGATTATTGACCCTGTGAATGTGTCAATATTCCTCTTTTCTGCAAATCCGAATGTTGACCCTGTGAATGTGTCAATATTCCTTTTCTTGACAAATCTGCTTATTGACCCTGTGAATGTGGCAATATTCCTCTTCTTGACAAATCTGCTTATTGACCCTGTGAATGTGTCAATATTCCTCTTCTTGGCAAATCTGCTTATTGACCCTGTGAATGTGTCAATATTCCTCTTTTTGGCAAATCTGCTTATTGACCCTGTGAATGTGTCAATATTCCTCTTTTTGGCATATCCGGTTATTGCCCCTGTGAATGTGTCAATATTCCTCTTTTTGGCAAATCCCCTTATTGACCCTGTTGTGTCAATATTCCTCTTTTTGGCAAATCCGATTATTGACCCTGTGAATGTGTTAATATTCCTCTTTTCTGCAAATCCAATTGTTGACCCTGTGAATGTGTCAATATTCCTCTTTTTGGCAAATCCGCTTATTGACCATGTGAATGTGTCAATATTCCTCTTTTTGGCAAATCTGCATATTGACCCTGTGAATGTGTCAATATTCCTCTTCTTGGCAAATCCGCTTATTGACCCTGTGAATGTGTCAATATTCCTCTTTTTGGCAAATCCGCTTATTGACCCTGTGAATGTGTCAATATTCCTCTTTTTGGCAAATCCGCTTATTGACCCTGTGAATGTGTCAATATTCCTCTTTTTGGCAAATCCGCTTATTGACCCTGTGAATGTGTCAATATTCCTCTTTTTGGCAAATCCGCTTATTGGCCCTGTGAATGTGTCAATATTCCTCTTCTTGACAAATCTGCCTATTGACCCTGTGAATATGTCAATATTCCTCTTTTTGGCAAATCTGCTTATTGACCATGTGAATGTGTCAATATTTCTCTTTTTGGCAAATCTGCTTATTGACCCTGTGAATGTGTCAATATTCCTCTTTTTGGCAAATCAGCTTATTGACCCTGCGAATGTGTCAATATTCCTCTTTTTGGCAAATCTGCTTATTGACCCTGTGAATGTGTATATATTATTCTTCTTGGCAAATCTGCTTATTGACCCTGCGAATGTGTCAATATTCCTCTTTTTGGCAAATATGTTTATTGACCCTGTGAATGTGTCAATATTCCTCTTTTTTGCAAATCTGCTTATTGACCCTGTGAATGTGTCAATATTCCTCTTTTTGGCAAATCTGCTTATTGACCATGTGAATGTGTCAATATTTCTCTTTTTGGCAAATCTGTTTATTGACCCTGTGAATGTGTCAATATTCCTCTTTTTGGCAAATTTGTTTATTGACCCTGTGAATGTGTCAATATTCCTCTTGTTGGCAAATCTGCTTATTGACCCTGTGAATGTGTCAATATTCCTCTTTTTGGCAAATCTGCTTATTGACCCTGTGAATGTGTCAATTTTCCTCCTTTTGGCAAATCTGCTTATTGACCCTGTGAATGTGTCAATATTCCTCTTCTTGGCAAATGTGTTTATTGACCCTGTGAATGTGTCAATATTCCTCTTTTTTGCAAATCTGCTTATTGACCCTGTGAATGTGTCAATGTTCCTCTCTTTGGCAAATCTGCTTATTGACCCTGTGAATGTGTCAATATTCCTCTTTTTGGCAAATCTGCTCATTGACCCTGTGAATGTGTCAATATTCCTCTTCTTGGCAAATCTGCTTATTGACCCTGTGAATGTGGCAATATTCCTCTTCTTGACAAATCTGCTTATTGACCCTGTGAATGTGTCAATATTCCTCTTCTTGGCAAATCTGCTTATTGACCCTGTGAATGTGTCAATATTCCTCTTTTTGGCAAATCTGCTTATTGACCCTGTGAATGTGTCAATATTCCTCTTTTTGGCAAATCCGGTTATTGCCCCTGTGAATGTGTCAATATTCCTCTTTTTGGCAAATCTGCTTATTGCCCCTGTGAATGTGTCAATATTCCTCTTTTTGGCAAATCCGATTATTGACCCTGTGAATGTGTCAATATTCCTCTTTTCTGCAAATCCGATTGTTGACCCTGTGAATGTGTCAATATTCCTCTTTTTGGCAAATCCGCTTATTGACCCTGTGAATGTGTCAATATTCCTCTTATTGGCAAATCTGCTTATTGACCCTGTGAATGTGTCAATATTCCTTTTTTTGGCAAATCTGCTTATTGACCCTGTGAATGTGTCAATATTCCTCTTCTTGGCAAAGATGTTTATTGACCCTGTGAATGTGTCAATATTCCTCTTTTTTGCAAATCTGCTTATTGACCCTGTGAATGTGTCAATATTCCTCTTTTTGGCAAATCTGATTATTGACCCTGTGAATAAGTCAACATTCCACTTTTTGGCAAATCTGCTGATTGACCCTGTGAATGTGTCAATATTCCTCTTTTTGGCAAATCTGCTTATTGACCCTGTGAATGTGTCAATATTCCTCTTTTTGGCAAATCTGCTTATTGACCCTGTGAATGTGTCAATATTCCTCTTTCTGGCAAATCCCCTTATTGACCCTGTGAATGTGTCAATATTCCTCTTTTTGGCAAATCTGCTCATTGACCCTGTGAATGTGTCAATATTCCTCTTCTTGACAAATCTGTTTATTGACCCTGTGAATGTGTCAATATTCCTCTTCTTGGCAAATCTGCTTATTGACCCTGCGAATGTGTTAATATTCCTCTCTTTGGCAAATCTGCTTATTGACCCTGTGAATGTGTGAATATTCCTCTCTTTGGCAAATCTGCTTATTGACCCTGTGAATGTGTCAATATTCCTCTTTTTGGCAAATCTGATTATTGACCCTGTGAATGTGTCAATATTCCTCTTTTTGGCAAATCAGCTTATTGACCCTGTGAATGTGTCAATATTCCTCTTTTTGGCAAATCTGCTAATTGACCCTGTGAATGTGTCAATATTCCTCTTTTTGGCAAATCTGCTTATTGACCCTGTGAATGTCTCAATCTTCCTCTTTTTGGCAAATCCGCTTATTGACCCTGTGAATGTGTCAATATTCCTCTTTTTGGCAAATCTGATTATTGACCCTGTGAATGTGTCAATATTCCTCTTTTTGGCAAATCAGCTTATTTACCCTGTGAATGTGTCAATATTCCTCTTTTTGGTAAATCAGTTTATTGACCCTGTGAATGTGTCAATATTCCTCTTTTTGGCAAATCTGCTTATTGACCCTGTGAATGTGTCAATATTCCTCTTTTTGGCAAATCCGATTATTGACCCTGTGAATGTCTCAATCTTCCTCTTTTTGGCAAATCCGCTTATTGACCCTGTGAATGTGTCAATATTCCTCTTTTTGGCAAATCCGCTTATTGACCCTGTGAATGTGTCAATATTCCTCTTTTTGGCAAATCTGCTTATTGACCCTGTGAATGTGTCAATATTCCTCTTTTGGGCAAATCTGATTATTGACCCTGTGAATAAGTCAACATTCCACTTTTTGGCAAATCTGCTGATTGACCCTGTGAATGTGTCAATATTCCTCCAATACTTATTGACCCTGTGAATGTGCCAATATTCCTCTTTTGAAAAATCTGCTTATTGACCCTGTGAATGTGTCAATATTCCTCTTTTTGGCAAATCTGCTTATTGACCCTGTGCAAATCTGCTCATTGACCCTGTGAATGTGTCGATTTCCTCTTTTGGCAAATCTGCTTATTGACCCTGTGAATGTGTCAATATTCATCTTTGGCAAATCTGCTCATTGACCCTGTGAATGTGTCAATATTCCTCTTCTTGGCAAATCTGCTATTGACCCTGCGATGTGTCAATATTCCTTTTTGGCAAATCTGTATTGACCCTGTGAATGTGTCAATATTCCTCTTCTTGGCAAATCTGCTTATTGACCCTGCGAATGTGTCAATATTCCTCTTTTTGGCAAATATGTTTATTGACCCTGTGAATGTGTCAATATTCCTCTTTTTTGCAAATCTGCTTATTGACCCTGTGAATGTGTCAATATTCCTCTTTTTGGCAAATCTGCTTATTGACCATGTGAATGTGTCAATATTTCTCTTTTTGGCAAATCTGCTTATTGACCCTGTGAATGTGGCAATATTCCTCTTCTTGACAAATCTGCTTATTGACCCTGTGAATGTGTCAATATTCATCTTCTTGATAAATCTGCTTATTGACCCTGTGAATGTGTCAATATTCCTCTTCTTGGCAAATCTGCTTATTGACCCTGTGAATGTGTCAATATTCCTCTTTTTGGCAAATCTGCTTATTGACCCTGTGAATGTGTCTATATTCCTCTTTTTGGCAAATCTGCTTATTGACCCTGTGAATGTGTCAATATTCCATTTTTTGGCAAATCTGCTTATTGACCCTGTGAATGTGTCAATATTCCTCTTCTTGGCAAATATGTTTATTAACCCTGTGAATGTGTCAATATTCCTCTTTTTTGCAAATCTGCTTATTGACCCTGTGAATGTGTCAATATTCCTCTTTTTGGCAAATCTGCTTATTGACCCTGCGAATGTGTCAATATTCCTCTTTTTGGCAAATCTGTTTATTGACCCTGTGAATGTGTCAATATTCCTCTTTTTGGCAAATCTGCTTATTGACCCTGTGAATGTGTCAACATTCCTCTTTTTGGCAAATCTGCTTATTGACCCTGTGAATGTATCAATATTCCTCTTTTTTTGCAAATCTGCTTATTGACCCTGTGAATGTGTCAATATTCCTTTTTTTGGCAAATCTGCTTATTGACCCTGTGAATGTGTCAATATTCCTCTTCTTGGCAAAGATGTTTATTGACCCTGTGAATGTGTCAATATTCCTCTTTTTTGCAAATCTGCTTATTGACCCTGTGAATGTGTCAATATTCCTCTTTTTGGCAAATCTGCTTATTGACCCTGTGAATGTGTCAATATTCCTCTTTCTGGCAAATCCCCTTATTGATCCTGTGAATGTGTCAATATTCCTCTTTTTGGCAAATCTGCTCATTGACCCTGTGAAAGTGTCAATATTCCTCTTCTTGACAAATCTGTTTATTGACCCTGTGAATGTGTCAATATTCCTCTTCTTGGCAAATCTGCTTATTGACCCTGCGAATGTGTCAATATTCCTCTCTTTGGCAAATCTGCTTATTGACCCTGTGAATGTGTCAATATTCCTCTCTTTGGCAAATCTGCTTATTGACCCTGTGAATGTGTCAATATTCCTCTTTTTGGCAAATCTGCTTATTGACCCTGTGAATGTGTCAATATTCCTCTTTTTGGCAAATCAGCTTATTGACCCTGTGAATGTGTCAATATTCCTCTTTTTGGCAAATCTGCTTATTGACCCTGTGAATGTGTCAATATTCCTCTTTTTGGCAAATCCGATTATTGACCCTGTGAATGTGTCAATATTCCTCTTTTTGGCAAATCCGCTTATTGACCCTGTGAATGTGTCAATATTCCTCTTTTTGGCAAATCCGCTTATTGACCCTGTGAATGTGTTAATATTCCTCTTTTTGGCAAATCCGCTTATTAACCCTGTGAATGTGTCAATATTCCTCTTTCTGGCAAATCCGCTTATTGACCCTGTGAATGTGTCAATATTCCTCTTCTTGGCAAATCTGCTTATTGACCCTGCGAATGTGTCAATATTCCTCTTTTTGGCAAATCTGATTATTGACCCTGTGAATGTGTCAATATTCCTTTTTTTGGCAAATCAGCTTATTGACCCTGTGAATGTGTCAATATTCCTCTTTTTGGCAAATCTGCTTATTGACCCTGTGAATGTGTCAATATTCCTCTTTTATAAACGATTATTGACCCTGTGAATGTGTCAATATTCTTTTGGCAATCAGCTATTGACCCTGTGCATGTGTCAATATTCCTCTTTTAAATCTGCTTATTGACCCTGTGAATGTGTCAATATTCCTCTTTTTTTAAATCTGCTTATTGACCCTGTGAATGTGTCAATATTCCTCTTTTTAAGTAAATCTGCTTATTGACCCTGTGAGCCGTCACACTTTTTGGTAAATCCGATTATTGACCCTGTGAATGTGTCAATATTCCTCTTTTTACAAATCCGCTTATTGACCCTGTGAATGTAAGCGTCATTCCTTCTTTTGGCAAATCCGCTTATTGATTCCTGTGAATGTGTCAATATTCCTCTTTTTGGCAAATCTGATTATTGACCCTGTGAATGTGTCAATATTCCTTTTTTTGGCAAATCAGCTTATTGACCCTGTGAATGTGTCAATATTCCTCTTTTTGGCAAATCTGCTTATTGACCCTGTGAATGTGTCAATATTCCTCTTTTTGGCAAATCTGATTATTGACCCTGTGAATGTGTCAATATTCCTCTTTGGCAAATCTGCTTATTGACCCTGTGCATGTGTCAATATTCCTCTTTTTGGCAAATCTGCTTATTGACCCTGTGAATGTGTCAATATTCCTCTTTTTGGCAAATCCGATTATTGACCCTGTGAATGTGTCAATATTCCTCTTTTTGGCAAATCCGCTTATTGACCCTGTTTATGTGTCAATATTCCTCTTTTTGGCAAATCCGCTTATTGACCCTGTGAATTAGTCAATATTCCTCTTTTTGGCAAATCCGCTTATTAACCCTGTGAATGTGTCAATATTCCTCTTGGCAAATCGGCTTATTGGACCCTGTGAATGTGTCAATATCTCTTTTTTGGTAAATCCGCTATTGACCCTGTGAATGTGTGTCAATATTCTCTTTTTTGGCAAATCCGCTTATTAACTCTGTGAATGTGTCAATATTCCTCTCTCTTCCTGGCAAACTGCTTATTGACCCTGTGAATGTGTTAAATATTCCTTTCTTGGCAAATTCTTATTGACCCTAAGTGAATGTAAGCCAATATTCTCTTTGGTAAATCTGCTTATTGACCCGTGAATGTCAATATCTCTTTTTGGCAAATCATCCCCATGGCAGGGCGGGGGGTTAGAAATTGTCCTGCCACTGCGCTGCTGAGTGGTAGAACCCCACCAAGTGCCTGCCCGTTTGCCGTGGGCTGCGACTCGTGTCGCCTGATGCAGGGATCCTGGTGGTTGAGAGAATCCAGGGTTAGGCTAGTTAATACCCTGTTTTTCAATACACCACTTTGGCCTGAATTTGGGCTAAACGAGAGGTCAGGAAGGCCCGACCTGATCAATCGGCTGGTCATGCCTTGTCATGGGCAACGTGTTTTTTCATCAATCTTCCACCATACAACATATTTTCAAATTTATTTGAAATTTCTTCACCTTTAGTACCCCATGACGGTGGCCCATGGGTCAATCAGATGAAAGATTTGGTGTTTGATTGACATCCTGTACCATCCCAAATTTATGTCGCTTGCTTGGAATGACATCTTTTGGGACACATTTGTCCAGTCTAGCCCTTTCACCCTGAGTATACCATCCTTGTAACCCTGACTTGATCTGCGATGGTTTTTCCCCAGATTAAGTCCCCTTGTTGGGCTCCATGGTGGGCGGGGACCAAGGATGGTGAACTTTTTAAATTAATATGGAATCCCATAAAAAGGCTGCCAAGCGTACCCTTTCTGACAGTGATTCAGAGGCAGAATCTTCTCCGTCACCACTAAATTTTCCACGATTTATTGTGGTTGAAGCAGAAGATTCAGTCAAACCAATTACACATATATCACCATTTGTTATCGAGAAAACAATCAAAAGTATTCTCGGTACACCAAAATCAGTAAAAAAAACTCAAAAACAACACCATACTCATTGAATGCTTCACAAAGCAACAAACAATCAACATACTCAAACATAAAACACTATTCAAACAAGCAGTCAAAGTATACCCACATCCATCACTCAACTCATGTAAGGGAGTCATCCGTTGCAAGGACCTCCATTACTGCTCCTCTCTTGACGACATCAAGGAGAATTTAAAGTCACAGTCTGTCACTGATATCAGACGCATCAGTGTCAAAAGAGATGGAGTGTTGAAAAACACTAACACATACATAATCACTTTCTCATGTCCCACAGTTCCACCTACACTTAAAATTGGATTTGAATCCTTAAAAGTTGACACATACATTCCTAACCCTCTTCGTTGTTTCAAATGTCAACGATTTGGACACCACACCACAAAATGCACCAACACACCAGTCTGTGCTAGATGCGCATTTGTAGGCGCAGATCACAGCACTGAACACTGCACCGCACCTGCATGCTGTTTCAACTGCAAGTCCGGTCACGTTTCCTATGCGAAGGAGTGTCAAACTTGGAAAGATGAGAAGGATATCCTGACCATCAAGTACAAGGAAGGCATTTCCTTTGCAGAAGCACGCGAACTTGTCTTGCAACAAAAGCAAGACAAGGAAAGACTTGTCAGTGGGAACAGCTACTCAGCAGTAGCCTCCCCGAAGCAAGACTGCCATACCTGCGATCTTCTCATCAAACTGCTTTTGGGGAAGTTTCCAGAAATGGCGGAGGAGCTGAAGGGCAAGGTCCCAGCACCACTTCTATCATCATACATAGCAAAACAACCACCTACTACACCAAAACCTGCAACTGCACCCAAACCATCTACTTCTGCACCCAAACCTCAATCAGCACCAAAACCTTCTACTGCCACACCAAAACCCGCAACTACACCAAAAGATACTTCTGCACCAACACCTGCATCAACAACTAAAGCTAAACAACCTGCCTCTGAATCAAAATCTAAACAACAAAAATCAATTTCTACTTCCAATGGTCCATCTTCTGGATCAAAGGCAAACCCTTCTCTTTCTAAGAAAGAAAGGAAAAACCTTCTTAAACAAAAATCCCTTTGTTCAAATGATGAACAACACTCAGGTGCTGCGACAAGTTCTGTCGCAAGAGCCCCCATTGCAACTTCTAACAATTTTGAAGTTCTGGATGCAATGGACACTGAAGAGGTCCTTGAAGGCGACTCTTCAGATGTCGAGCAGTCCATATGGGGTGGTCCTTTGGATGGTGGGGGGAAAAACCCAAATACCAGGGACCCCAAGTCACCTGCTTCTTCACTTTTTAATCTGCTGCAATGAATTATAGAATGCTTTTTTATACTTTTTTAATTTTACTTTTTAGCGCAATGGCTAATCCAATTATCCAATGGAACTGTCGAGGTCTGAAGGCCAACTTGGATGAGTTGTCACTTCTGATTAATAAACACAAACCTGCTGCACTTTGTCTTCAAGAGACATTCTTGAAAGAGGATGACACTATCTCCCTCAAATTTCATTCTATGTACAACAAGATTTACACTGAAGGCAATAAAGCCCAAGGTGGAGTATCTGTCATTGTTAATAACAGTGTTCCTCACACGCACATACAGCTTGATACTTCCCTTCAAGCTGTAGCTGTGAGATTATCTTTACATAACACTATTACCCTGTGCTCTTTGT
This sequence comes from Cerastoderma edule, assembly GCA_947846245.1. NCBI lineage: Eukaryota > Metazoa > Mollusca > Bivalvia > Cardiida > Cardiidae > Cerastoderma > Cerastoderma edule. The sequence continues at coordinate 28,677,757 of OX401410.1, forward strand.
ATCTTCCACCAAATAAACCTATACACCAAGGTAGTCTTGATGATTTGATATCTCAACTACCTCGACCATTTGTACTTGTTGGTGATTTTAATGCACATAACACCATATGGGGTTGTACAGATACGAACCGCCGTGGTGATCAAATAGAGAATTTTATGTCTGTAAATTATCTTTCGTTCCTGAACGATCCAAGTGCAAAAACATATTTGCATCCAGCTTCAGGATCATATTCTTCTATTGACCTTTCTCTTTGCAGTCCAGTACTTCTCCCTGATTTTTCATGGAGATGTTTAGAAGACACTTGTGGAAGTGATCACTTCCCTATTATTCTAATTGAAAATAAACCTTCAGCCCTTGATCGTCCTCAAAAATGGAAGTTGTCCAAAGCAAACTGGAGTAAATTCCAGATGCTGTGTGAACAGAATATTGTCCACCATGCATTTGAGGACTGTGAGGACCCTTCCTTCCTTTTTTCTTCTTTATTGTTTGATGCAGCCAAACAGTCTATACCTCAGACCTCGACAAATCCCAAACGTCCAGATAAACCTTGGTTTACTTCTGAATGTAAGGAAGCCGTTAGGGAACGAAAGGCCTCTCTCAGGAAATTTAACCTGAGACCAACACAAGAAAACCTTAACGACTTTCGTATCCGCCGTGCAAAGGCAAGATGCACAATTAAAACAAGTAAGTGCAAGTCCTGGAGAGATTATGTCTCTAGACTTAATAGTCGCACCTCGACCAAAAAGACTTGGGACATGATTCGTAAAATGAATGGCAAAGGTCCATCTCATATTAGTCACCGCACTTCAAACAACCAAGAAATAGATAACCCTCAGGACATAGCAGATACCTTGGCAGAGACTTTCTCGATAAAATCCTCTGCTGAGAACTACTCTACAAAATTTCAGACCTTTAAAACGAGAGTGGAGAAAACAAAGCTCAATTTTACTTCTAAAAATGAAGAGCATTACAACAAACTCTTCACTCTTAAAGAACTTCAATCTGCCTTGAAGAAATCCCATGACACTTCTCCAGGTCAGGACCCAATTCACTATCAATTCCTCAAGCACTTACCACATTCATCCCTTTCTATTTTACTCGATATTTTTAATAATGTTTGGCAGACTGGAGAATTTCCATCCAGCTGGCGAGAGGCTTTGGTCATTCCAATTGCGAAACCAGGAAAGGATGCAAAAGATCCAAACAGTTACCGACCGATTGCCTTGACAAGTTGCATCTGTAAAACTCTTGAACGGATGGTTAACGATAGGATTGTTTGGTTTCTTGAATCGAACAACCTTATTGTATCTGTTCAAAGTGGCTTCCGCCGACAACGAAGTACATTAGACCATCTTGTTCGGTTCGAAACGTATCTTCGAGAAGCTTTTATTAAAAAGCAGCATGTAGTATCGGTATTTTTTGAATTGGAAAGTGCATATGATACCACTTGGAAACATGGTATACTTAAAGATTTACACGATTTTGGCCTCAGAGGCCGCCTTCCTATATTCATTGCAGCATTCCTGGATGAACGGCTCTTCCGCGTTCGTGTTGGGAACACCTTGTCAGGTGCTCGCGAGCAGGAAATGGGGGTTCACCAGGGGTGTATTTTGTCTGTTACACTTTTTAGCATTAAGATAAATAGCATTGTTAAAGCTATAAACCCTGGAGTGGACTGCTCCCTTTATGTAGACGACTTAGTTATTTGTTTCTGTTCCAGATAGGGATATTATTGAACGCCTACTACAGCAATGCCTTAGTAAACTACAAAAGTGGTCAGATGAAAATGGGTTCAAGTTTTCCAAAACGAAAACCAAATGTATGCTTTTTTGCAATCTTCGTAGATTGCATCCAGACCCCGATCTGACTCTAGGCAATACTAAACTAGAAGTTGTGCCAGAGTTCAAATTTTTGGAGTCATTTTTGACAAAAAGCTTTCTTTCTTACCTCATATTAAATCTCTTAAAAAGAAATGCCAAAAAGCAATGAACATTCTTCAAGTTATTACACTCAGATTGGGTAGCCGATAAAAATGTTCTCCTTAGACTGTAGACTTAGACTCTATCGATCCCTAATTCGATCGAAACTAGATTACAGGTCTATAGTGTATGGATCAGCCCGTAAATCCTATTTCCTGCTAGATCCAATACAAAACCAATGTTTAAGGCTTGCCCTAGGCGCCTTCAAAACATCTCCTGTTAACAGCCTCTATGCAGAGGCTAATGAACCTTCACTATATTACAGAAGAGAAAAATTATCTCTTCAATACTTTTTAAAATTGAAATCCAATCCTTTAAACCCTACCCACCGAGTAATTTTTAACCCGCAATACGAACGCCTTTTCCAACAGAAACAAAATACTTTTGCCCCATTTGGTATTCGCATGGAGCCCATTATAGATAATCCTGGGGTAGACCCTGATTCTATAGCCCAATACAAGTTATCTGACATACCTCCATGGACACTGGACACAGCAAACTTTATTTGATCTTACCTCTGATAAGAAATCAGAAACAGATAGAGCTATCTTTCACAGTACATATAGAGAGATAAAAGAACAATATTCTTCCTACAAACCTATATACACTGATGGATCCAAGGACGGTGATTTGGTTGCAGCTGCAGCTGTATATGGAGAAAGGGTTAAGAAATGCCGCCTTCCAGACAGTCCTCTATCTTCTCTGCAGAGATAAGGGCTATTGATCTAGCTCTTAACCAGGTAGAAAATGCAAATTCCTACCGATTTGTTATATTTTCCGATTCTCTATCAGTACTGCAAGCCTTATCAAATCAAAAGTTGGAGAACCCTTTGGTATGCCAAATCGTTCAAAGGATCTCTCATATTTTGTCTTCAAACAGACTTGTGTTCTGTTGGCTTCCAAGCCACACTGGTATCATGGGTAATGAATATGCGGATAGATCCGCTAAGTCAGCTCTTAACCTTCCCATTTCAGATTTTAAAGTACCATACACCGACTTTAAACCTTCTATTTTAACTTACATCACATCCGTCTGGCAATCAAAATGGAATGATGATGTTTTTAATAAATTGCATTCACTTAAGCCTACCCTCGGAGAATGGTACCCTTCTTACAGGTCCGTACGAAGAGAGGAAGTTACAATTGCACGAATCTGAATTGGTCATTCATACATTACACACTCCTGGCTCTTGGCTAAGGAAGATGCACCTGAATGCATTCCATGCAATGCACCCTTTACCATCAAACATATATTGCTAGATTGCATTGATTTTCAAAGAATTCGTGCAAAATATTTCAATGTCAACACTATTTTTGAGCTTTTTGAGACTGTCAGGATTGAATTAATTCTTTCCTTTCTCAAAGAGGTTGGGATTTACAATAAATTATGATTCCTTACACATTCTAAATATATATTTATTTATCAATATCATTTTTCATCACACACTATTTATTTCACACATTCATTACAAACAACAATCATTAATTCTTTACAAATTTTCTGTCTACTTTTGTTCATTAATTACAAATTCTTATTTATTTTTTCTTTAAATAAATACATTTTAACATGTTAATATTTTTAATATCCATTCATCCACATCATCATAATGCGCGCTAAATGACCTTAGCTGTCGATGCGCCTTAAAACACCATTCATTCATTCATTCATTCATTTGGCAAATCAGCTTATTGACCCTGTGAATTAGTCAATATTCCTCTTTTTGGCAAATCTGCTTATTGACCCTGTGAATGTGTCAATATTCCTCTTTTTGGCAAATCTGCTTATTGACCCCGTGAATGTGTCAATATTCCTCTTTTTGACAAATATGCTTATTGACCCTGTGAATGTGTCAATATTCCTCTTCTTGGCAAATCTGTTTATTGACCCTGTGAATGTGTCAATATTCCTCTTTTGTAAATCTGCTTTTTTGACCCTATGAATGTGTCAATGTCTTCTTTGGCAAATCTGCTTATTGACCCTGTGAATGTAGTCAATATTCCTCTTTTAAGTAAATCTGTTTATTGACCTCTGTGAATGTGTCAATATTCCTCTTTTTGGCAAATCTGCTTACACCCTGTGAATGTGTCAATATTTCTCTTGGCAAATCTGCTTATTGACCCTGTGAATGTGTCAGTATTCCTCTTTTTGGCAAATCTGCTTATTGACCCTGTGAATGTGTCAATATTCCTCTTTTTGGCAAATCCGGTTATTGCCCCTGTGAATGTGTCAATATTCCTCTTTTTGGCAAATCCGCTTATTGACCCTGTGAATGTGTCAATATTCCTCTTTTTGGCAAATCCGCTTATTGACCCTGTGAATGTGTCAATATTCCTCTTTTTGGCAAATCCACTTATTGACCCTGTGAATGTGTCAGTATTCCTTTTTTTGGCAAATCTGCTTATTGACCCTGTGAATGTGTCAACATTCCTCTTTTTGGCAAATCTGCTTATTGACCCTGTGAATGTCAATATTCCTTCTTTTTTGCAATCTGCTTATTGACCCTGTGAATGTCAATATTCCTTTTTGGCAAATCTGCTTATTGGACCCTGTGTCAATATTCTCTTCTGGCAAAGATGTTTATTGACCCTGTGAATGTGTCAATATTCCTCTTTTTTGCAATTCATGATGACCCTGTGAATGTGTCAATATTCCTCTCTTTTTGCAAATCTGCTTTATTGACCTCGTGAATGTCAATATTCCTCTTTTTGGCAAATCCGCTTAATGACTCCTGTGAATGTGTCAATATTCTCTTTTGGCAAATCTGCTTATTGACCCTGTGAATGTGTCAATATTCCTCTTTTTGGCAAATCCGCTTAATGACCCTGTGAATGTGTCAATATTCCTCTTTTTGGCAAATCTGCTTATTGACCCTGTGAATGTGTCAATATATCTCTTTTTGGCAAATCCGCTTATTGACCCTGTGAATGTGTCAATATTCCTCTTTCTGGCAAATCCCCTTATTGACCCTGTGAATGTGTCAATATTCCTCTTTTTGGCAAATCTGCTCATTGACCCTGTGAATGTGTCAATATTCCTCTTCTTGACAAATCTGTTTATTGACCCTGTGAATGTGTCAATATTCCTCTTCTTGGCAAATCTGCTTATTGACCCTGCGAATGTGTCAATATTCCTCTCTTTGGCAAATCTGCTTATTGACCCTGTGAATGTGTCAATATTCCTCTCTTTGGCAAATCTGCTTATTGACCCTGTGAATGTGTCAATATTCCTCTTTTTGGCAAATCTACTTATTGACCCTTGTGAATGTTAATATTCTCTTTTTTGGCAAACTGATTATTGACTTGTGAATGTGTCAATATTCCTCTTTTTGGCAAATCCGCTTATTGATTCTGTGACGTGCTTTCAATATTCTTTTGGCAAATCCGCTTATTGACTCCTGTGAATGTGTTAATATTCTCTTTTGGCAAATCCGCTTATTAACCTCTGTGAATGTGTCAATATTCCTCTTTCTGGCAAATCCGGGCTTATTGACTCCTGGTGAATGTGTCAATATTCCTCTCTTCTTGGCAAATCTGCTTATTGACTCCTGCGAATGTGTCAATATTCCTCTTTTGGCAAATCTGATTATTGATTCCTGTGAATGTGTCAATATTCTTTTTGGCAAATCAGCTTATTGACTCCTGTGAATGTGCCAATATTCCTCTTTTTGGCAAATCTGCTTATTACCCCGTGAATGTGTCAATATTCCTTTTTGGCAAATTGATTATTGACTTGTGAATGTGTCAATATTCCTCTTTTGGCAAATCTGTTTATTGATTCTGCATGTGTCAATATTCCTCTTTTTGCAAATCTGCTTTATTGACCTCTGTGAATGTCAATATTCCTCTTTTTGGCAAACTGATTATTGGACCCTGTGAATGTGTCAATATTCCTCTTTTTTGGTAAAATCCGCTTATTGACTTCTTGTGACGTGTCACAATATTCCTCTTTTTGGCAAATCCGCTATTGACCCTGTGAATTAGTCAATATTCCTCTTTTTTGGCAAATCCGCTTATTAACCTGTGAATGTGCCAATATTCCTCTTCTGGGTAAATCCGCTTATTGACTCCTGTGAATGTGTCAATATTCTTCTTGGCAATCTGCTTATTGATTCTGCGAATGTGTCAATATTCCTCTTTTTTGCAAATCTGCTTATTGACTCTGTGAATGTGTCAATATTCCTCTTTTTGGCAAATCCGCTTATTGACCCTGTGAATTTGTCAATATTCCTCTTTTTGGCAAATCTGCTTATTGACCCTGTGAATGTGTCAATATTCCTCTTTTTGGCAAATAGCTTATTGACCCCGTGAATGTGTCAATATTCCTCTTTTTGACAAATATGCTTATTGACCCTGTGAATGTGTCAATATTCCTCTTCTTGGCAAATCTGTTTATTGACCCTGTGAATGTGTCAATATTCCTCTTTTTTGCAAATCTGCTTTTTGATCCTATGAATGTGTCAATGTTCCTCTCTTTGGCAAATCTGCTTATTGACCCTGTGAATGTGTCAATATTCCTCTTTTTGGCAAATCTGTTTATTGACCCTGTGAATGTGTCAATATTCCTCTTTTTGGCAAATCTGCTTATTGACCCTGTGAATGTGTCAATATTTCTCTTCTTGGCAAATCTGCTTATTGACCCTGTGAATGTGTCAGTATTCCTCTTTTTGGCAAATCTGCTTATTGACCCTGTGAATGTGTCAGTATTCCTCTTTTTGGCAAATCTGCTTATTGACCCTGTGAATGTGTCAATATTCCTCTTTTTGGCAAATCCGCTTATTGACCCTGTGAATGTGTCAATATTCCTCTTCTTGGCAAATCCGCTTATTGACCCTGTGAATGTGTCAATATTCCTCTTTTTGGCAAATCCGCTTATTGACCCTGTGAATGTGTCAATATTCCTCTTTTTGGCAAATCCGCTTATTGACCCTGTGAATGTGTCAATATTCCTCTTCTTGACAAATCTGCTTATTGACCCTGTGAATGTGTCAGTATTCCTCTTTTTGGCAAATCTGCTTATTGACCCTGTGAATGTGTCAATATTCCTCTTTCTGGCAAATCCGCTTATTGACCCTGTGAATGTGTCAATATTCCTCTTCTTGGCAAATCTGCTTATTGACCCTGCGAATGTGTCAATATTCCTCTTTTTGGCAAATCTGCTTATTGACCCTGTGAATGTGTCAATATTCCTCTTTTTGGCAAATCAGCTTATTGACTCTGTGAATTTGTCAATATTCCTCTTTTTGGCAAATCTGCTTATTGACCCTGTGAATGTGTCAATATTCCTCTTTTTGGCAAATCTGCTTATTGACCCCGTGAATGTGTCAATATTCCTCTTTTTGACAAATATGCTTATTGACCCTGTGAATGTGTCAATATTCCTCTTCTTGGCAAATCTGTTTATTGACCCTGTGAATGTGTCAATATTCCTCTTTTTTGCAAATCTGCTTTTTGATCCTATGAATGTGTCAATGTTCCTCTCTTTGGCAAATCTGCTTATTGACCCTGTGAATGTGTCAATATTCCTCTTTTTGGCAAATCTGTTTATTGACCCTGTGAATGTGTCAATATTCCTCTTTTTGGCAAATCTGCTTATTGACCCTGTGAATGTGTCAATATTTCTCTTCTTGGCAAATCTGCTTATTGACCCTGTGAATGTGTCAATATTCCTCTTTTTGGCAAATCTGCTTATTGACCCTGTGAATGTGTCAATATTCCTCTTTTTGGCAAATCCGGTTATTGCCCCTGTGAATGTGTCAATATTCCTCTTTTTGGCAAATCTGCTTATTGCCCCTGTGAATGTGTCAATATTCCTCTTTTTGGCAAATCTGATTATTGACCCTGTGAATGTGTCAATATTCCTCTTTTCTGCAAATCCGATTGTTGACCCTGTGAATGTGTCAATATTCCTCTTTTTGGCAAATCCGCTTATTGACCCTGTGAATGTGTCAATATTCCTCTTATTGGCAAATCTGCTTATTGACCCTGTGAATGTGTCAATATTCCTCTTTTTGGCAAATCTGCTTATTGACCCTGTGAATGTGTCAATATTCCTCTTCTTGGCAAAGATGTTTATTGACCCTGTGAATGTGTCAATATTCCTCTTTTTTGCAAATCTGCTTATTGACCCTGTGAATGTGTCAATATTCCTCTTTTTGGCAAATCTGATTATTGACCCTGTGAATAAGTCAACATTCCACTTTTTGGCAAATCTGCTGATTGACCCTGTGAATGTGTCAATATTCCTCTTTTTGGCAAATCTGCTTATTGACCCTGTGAATGTGTCAATATTCCTCTTTTTGGCAAATCTGCTTATTGACCCTGTGAATGTGTCAATATTCCTCTTTCTGGCAAATCCCCTTATTGACCCTGTGAATGTGTCAATATTCCTCTTTTTGGCAAATCTGCTCATTGACCCTGTGAAAGTGTCAATATTCCTCTTCTTGACAAATCTGTTTATTGACCCTGTGAATGTGTCAATATTCCTCTTCTTGGCAAATCTGCTTATTGACCCTGCGAATGTGTCAATATTCCTCTTTTTGGCAAATATGTTTATTGACCCTGTGAATGTGTCAATATTCCTCTTTTTGGCACCCGTTTATTGACCCTGTGAATGTCAATATTCTTTTTTGGCAAATCAGCTTATTGGACCCTGTGAATGTGTCAATATTCCTCTTTTTGGCAATTCAAGCACTGACCCGTGAATGTGTCAATATTCTTTTTTGGCAAATCTGCTATTGACCTGTGAATGTCTCACCTTCCTTTTGGGTAAATCCGCTTATTGACCCTGTGAATGCCATTCCTCTTTTTGGTAAATCTGATTATTGACCCTGTGAATGTGTCAATATTCCTCTTTTGGCAAATCAGCTTATTTACCCTGTGAATGTGTCAATATTCCTCTTTTTGGTAAATCAGTTTATTGACCCTGTGAATGTGTCAATATTCCTCTTTTTGGCAAATCTGCTTATTGACCCTGTGAATGTGTCAATATTCCTCTTTTTGGCAAATCCGATTATTGACCCTGTGAATGTCTCAATCTTCCTCTTTTTGGCAAATCCGCTTATTGACCCTGTGAATGTGTCAATATTCCTCTTTTTGGCAAATCCGCTTATTGACCCTGTGAATGTGTCAATATTCCTCTTTTTGGCAAATCTGCTTATTGACCCTGTGAATGTGTCAATATTCCTCTTTTGGGCAAATCTGATTATTGACCCTGTGAATAAGTCAACATTCCACTTTTTGGCAAATCTGCTGATTGACCCTGTGAATGTGTCAATATTCCTCTTTTTGGCAAATCTGCTTATTGACCCTGTGAATGTGTCAATATTCCTCTTTTTGGCAAATCTGCTTATTGACCCTGTGAATGTGTCAATATTCCTCTTCTTGGCAAATCTGTTTATTGACCCTGTGAATGTGTCAATATTCCTCTTTTTTGAAAATCTGCTTATTGACCCTGTGAATGTGTCAATTTTCCTCTTTTTGGCAAATCTGCTTATTGACCCTGTGAATGTGTCAATATTCCTCTTTTTGGCAAATCTGCTCATTGACCCTGTGAATGTGTCGATTTTCCTCTTTTTGGCAAATCTGCTTATTGACCCTGTGAATGTGTCAATATTCATCTTTTTGGCAAATCTGCTCATTGACCCTGTGAATGTGTCAATATTCCTCTTCTTGGCAAATCTGCTTGTTGACCCTGCGAATATGTCAATATTCCTCTTTTTGGCAAATCTGCTTATTGACCCTGTGAATGTGTCAATATTCCTCTTTTTGACAAATCACCTTATTGACCCTGTGAATGTGTCAATATTCCTCTTTTTGGCAAATCCGCTTATTGACCCTGTGAATGTGTCAATATTCCTCTTTTTGGCAAATCAGATTATTGACCCTGTGAATGTGTCAATATTCCTCTTTTTGGCAAATTCGCTTATTGACCCTGTGAACGTGTCAATATTCCTCTTTTTGGCAAATCCGCTTATTGACCCTGTGAATGTGTCAATATTCCTCTTTTTGGCAAATCCGTTTATTGACCCTGTGAATGTGTCAATATTCCTCTTTCTGGCAAATCCGCTTATTGACCCTGTGAATGTGTCAATATTCCTCTTTTTGGGAAATCTGCTTATTGACCCTGTGAATGTGTCAATATTCTTCTTCTTGACAAATCTGCTTATTGACCCTGTGAATGTGTTAAATAATCCTCTTCTTGGCAAGTCTGCTTATTGAACCTGCGAATGTGTCAATATTCCTCTCTTTGGCAAATCTGCTTATTGACCCTGTGAATGTGTCAATATTCCTCTTTTTGGCAAATCTGCTTATTGACCCTGTGAATGTGTCAATATTCCTCTTTCTGGCAAATCCCCTTATTGACCCTGTGAATGTGTCAATATTCCTCTTTTTGGCAAATCTGCTCATTGACCCTGTGAAAGTGTCAATATTCCTCTTCTTGACAAATCTGTTTATTGACCCTGTGAATGTGTCAATATTCCTCTTCTTGGCAAATCTGCTTATTGACCCTGCGAATGTGTCAATATTCCTCTCTTTGGCAAATCTGCTTATTGACCCTGTGAATGTGTCAATATTCCTCTCTTTGGCAAATCTGCTTATTGACCCTGTGAATGTGTCAATATTCCTCTTTTTGGCAAATCTGATTATTGACCCTGTGAATGTGTCAATATTCCTCTTTTTGGCAAATCAGCTTATTGACCCTGTGAATGTGTCAATATTCCTCTTTTTGGCAAATCTGCTTATTGACCCTGTGAATGTGTCAATATTCCTCTTTTTGGCAAATCCGATTATTGACCCTGTGAATGTGTCAATATTCCTCTTTTTGGCAAATCCGCTTATTGACCCTGTTTATGTGTCAATATTCCTCTTTTTGGCAAATCCGCTTATTGACCCTGTGAATTAGTCAATATTCCTCTTTTTGGCAAATCCGCTTATTAACCCTGTGAATGTGTCAATATTCCTCTTTCTGGCAAATCCGCTTATTGACCCTGTGAATGTGTCAATATTCCTCTTCTTGGCAAATCTGCTTATTGACCCTGCGAATGTGTCAATATTCCTCTTTTTGGCAAATCTGATTATTGACCCTGTGAATGTGTCAATATTCCTCTTTTTGGCAAATCAGCTTATTGACCCTGTGAATGTGTCAATATTCCTCTTTTTGGCAAATCTGCTTATTGACCCTGTGAATGTGTCAATATTCCTCTTTTTGGCAAATCTGATTATTGACCCTGTGAATGTGTCAATATTCCTCTTTGGCAAATCAGCTTATTGACCCTGTGCATGTGTCAATATTCCTCTTTTTGGCAAATCTGCTTATTGACCCTGTGAATGTGTCAATATTCCTCTTTTTGGCAAATCCGATTATTGACCCTGTGAATGTGTCAATATTCCTCTTTTTGGCAAATCCGCTTATTGACCCTGTTTATGTGTCAATATTCCTCTTTTTGGCAAATCCGCTTATTGACCCTGTGAATTAGTCAATATTCCTCTTTTTGGCAAATCCGCTTATTAACCCTGTGAATGTGTCAATATTCCTCTTTCTGGCAAATCCGCTTATTGACCCTGTGAATGTGTCAATATTCCTCTTCTTGGCAAATCTGCTTATTGACCCTGCGAATGTGTCAATATTCCTCTTTTTGGCAAATCTGCTTATTGACCCTGTGAATGTGTCAATATTCCTCTTTTTGGCAAATCAGCTTATTGACTCTGTGAATTTGTCAATATTCCTCTTTTTGGCAAATCTGCTTATTGACCCTGTGAATGTGTCAATATTCCTCTTTTTGGCAAATCTGCTTATTGACCCCGTGAATGTGTCAATATTCCTCTTTTTGACAAATATGCTTATTGACCCTGTGAATGTGTCAATATTCCTCTTCTTGGCAAATCTGTTTATTGACCCTGTGAATGTGTCAATATTCCTCTTTTTTGCAAATCTGCTTTTTGATCCTATGAATGTGTCAATGTTCCTCTCTTTGGCAAATCTGCTTATTGACCCTGTGAATGTGTCAATATTCCTCTTTTTGGCAAATTGGCAAATCTGTTTATTGACCCTGTGAATGTGTCAATATTCCTCTTTTTGGCAAATCTGCTTATTGACCCTGTGAATGTGTCAATATTTCTCTTCTTGGCAAATCTGCTTATTGACCCTGTGAATGTGTCAGTATTCCTCTTTTTGGCAAATCTGCTTATTGACCCTGTGAATGTGTCAATATTCCTCTTTTTGGCAAATCCTTATTGACCCTGTGAATGTGTCAATATTCCTCTTTTTGGCAAATCCGCTTATTGACCCTGTGAATGTGTCAATATTCCTCTTTTTGGCAAATCCGCTTATTGACCCTGTGAATGTGTCAATATTCCTCTTTTTGGCAAATCCGCTTATTGACCCTGTGAATGTGTCAATATTCCTCTTTTTGGCAAATCCGCTTATTGACCCTGTGAATGTGTCAATATTCCTCTTCTTGACAAATCTGCTTATTGACCCTGTGAATGTGTCAGTATTCCTCTTTTTGGCAAATCTGCTTATTGACCCTGTGAATGTGTCAATATTCCTCTTTTTGGCAAATCCGGTTATTGCCCCTGTGAATGTGTCAATATTCCTCTTTTTGGCAAATCTGCTTATTGACCCTGTGAATGTGTCAATATTCCTCTTTTTGGCAAATCCGATTATTGACCCTGTGAATGTGTCAATATTCCTCTTTTTGCAAATCCGATTGTTGACCCTGTGAATGTGTCAATATTCCTCTTTTTGGCAAATCCGCTTATTGACCCTGTGAATGTGTCAATATTCCTCTTCTTGGCAAATCTGCTTATTGACCCTGTGAATGTGTCAATATTCCTCTTTTTGGCAAATCTGTTTATTGACCCTGTGAATGTGTCAATATTCCTCTTTTTGGCAAATCTGCTTATTGACCCTGTGAATGTGTCAATTTCCTTTTTTTGGCAAATCTGCTTATTGACCCTGTGAATGTGTCAATATTCCTCTTCTTTGCAAATATGTTTATTGACCCTGTGAATGTGTCAATATTCCTCTTTTTTGCAAATCTGCTTATTGACCCTGTGAATGTGTCAATATTCCTCTTTTTGGCAAATCGTTTTATTGACCCTGTGAACGTGTCAATATTCCTCTTTTTGGCAAATCTGTTTATTGACCCTGTGAATGTGTCAATATTCCTCTTTTTGGCAAATCTGCTTATTGACCCTGTGAATGTGTCAATATTCCTCTTCTTGGCAAATCTGCTTATTGACCCTGTGAATGTGTCAATATTCCTATTTTTGGCAAATCCGCTTATTGACCCTGTGAATGTGTCAATATTCCTCTTTTTGGCAAATCTGCTTATTAAAGAAAGCACTTTCATCATCTAAGAAACAGTACTAGCACAGTTGTTTGTTATGGACATGTAAAGTTTCACTCAAGGAATTAGTTTACTATTTACTTGAACATTACTTAAAATGAAATAGTTTGCAGTCGGCTGAATTCCAAATGGAATAGGATGATATTCTAATTTTAGTAAAGAAATCATTTAGGAAAAAAGAAGGAATTGCTCATCTTTTAAGTAATTTCTTCCTTTCCTGTGAATGTGTCAATATTCCTCTTTTTGGCATATTGGCTTATTGACCCTGTGAATGTGTCAATATTCCTCTTCTTGGCAAATCTGCTTATTGACCCTGTGAATGTGTCAATATTCCTCTTTTTGGCAAATCTGCTTATTGACCCTGTGAATGTGTCAATATTCCTCTTTTTGGCAAATCTCCTTATTAAAGAAAGCACTTTCATCATCTAAGAAACAGTACTAGCACAGTTGTTTGTTATGGACATGTAAAGTTTCACTCAAGGAATTAGTTTACTATTTACTTGAACATTACTTAAAATGAAATAGTTTGCAGTCGGCTGAATTCCAAATGGAATAGGATGATATTCTAATTTTAGTAAAGAAATCATTTAGGAAAAAAGAAGGAATTGCTCATCTTTTAAGTAATTTCTTCCTTTTCGTTGTTCTTCTTTTAAATGTTTCCTGAAACAAACAATTTGATTTAAAGGATTGCTGGGCAAAGGGTGTACAGGTATTCATGTTATATACCAGCTCAAATTAATTGATTACATAACAACAAAACACCTTTTGTAATTATAGTCAAAATGCTTGTTAAAATGGAGACAGCATGTTTAAAGAGTTAGGTACCCATTCCTCTCTCTCACTCTCTCTCTATATATTTTTTTTCCTGTTTCATATAAAAAAACCAGCTGACACAATATTTATTGTAGACCAATACCTGAAAACAATCGAAAAATATATTGCACCCAAAGGATGAATGCCCCTGCGCCTGAATCCCAAAATAGGATTGCCTGAATCAGACCATAACACTTTATCTGGTCTAAGGTTTGCCTGAATCAGACCATAACACTTAATCTTGTCTAAGGTTTGCCTGAATCAGCCCATAACACTATATCTGGCTTAAGGTTTGCCTGAATCAGACCATAACACTATATCTGGTCTAAGGTTTGCCTGAATCAGCCCATAACACTATATCTGGCCTAAGGTTTGCCTGAATCAGCCCATAACACTATATCTGGCCTAAGGTGTGCCTGAATCAGACCATAACACTATATCTGGTCTAAGGTTTGCCTGAATCAGCCCATAACAATATATCTGGCCTAAGGTTTGCCTGAATCAGACCATAACACTATATCTGGTCTAAGGTTTGCCTGAATCAGACCATAACACATAATCTGGTCTAAGGTTTGCCTGGTCGAATAGAACCCTTGTTAAAGGTTCACTATAAATGCATAAAGCCAAGAATGATCGGACCGTTGAACGGTTGACCTCAGCGTTCGACTCAAAATGAAGGATTTGTAAATATTGTAAAGATATGTGAACCTGTGAAGAAACAAGGTTAATTAATCATTTTATGAGCAACAACAAAGTTTATGACTGGGACATATGACTACTTAGGTAATGGATAATTCCGCTCTTTACAACATATGCGTTTCTGGGATGGGTAAGGCAGTATATACTCCCTTGTAACAACCGGAAATAAAATTATTACATTTCCTGTTTTATTACAATTCAGGTTGACGTAGTCAACAGGAAATGTAATAAAATCTAAAATGTAATAATTGTGTGTATGTACTCGCCATGCCTTTTAAATGTTCGGGACAAATATTAAACACATGTTCAATACCAAAACCAGACTGGTTCAGATTAATTATTTCAAAACCTGTTTTATTTATTTTTAGGGGACAAAGTTAACTGGAAATGTAATAAAATTGAAAATGTTATAATTTGCAAGAGAATGTTCGGTAAAGCATGTAAGCAGTAAAGCATGTAAATTAATTCAAGGTTAAACATTTATGAAAAACAGTATACACTTGCTTAATATCAAGTATGAACCTGCTAACAGTAATTTATTACATTTCCTGTTTTATTACATTTCCTGTTGACTAAGTCAACTGGAAATGTAATAAAACAGGTTTTGAAATAAATTGATCTGAACCAGTCTGGTTTTGGTAATGAACATGTGTTTTATATTTGCCCCGAACATTTAAAAGGCATGGCAAGTCTATACACACACACTTCAGGATCGAATCTTTTCTGTGAAATCCTTTTTTTGTACTTTTACGTTTTATTACATCTCCTGTTGACTATACTGCAATAAGAAACTATACAACAGGTTTTGAAATATCCGCTCAAATTTACTTTTTGAACAAAGTAAATTGGATATACAAAGATTATTGCATACAAAATAGTGCATTGCGTTTCTATATATACAGTAAACCTCGATCGAAAATGCTTTACAATATCTCACAGCACGTCTACCAAATGCTTTTTCAAATAAATCGCTCTGAGTCAGTTCGTATTAGAATTTAAGCAGATTTTCAATGTTTAGCGTGAACAATAGTGTGAAAGGATGAGCCTGTACAAATGCCACATTGGTCCAACCATTTTATCAAAACTTATTACATTTAAGATTTTATTACATTTCCTGTTGACTATGTCAACCGGAATTGTAATGAAACAGGAAATGTAACAATTATTACATTTCCTGTTTTATTACATTTCCGGTTGTTACACACCCTTAAGAAGAAAGTACCTTACATGCAGCAACAGCAACAAAAAATTAAAGCATTTTCCTAATAATATTGTTGAAAATCAGCACACCAAAAGAAGACATGACACGTCGTTATTGCAGTTGTTCCTAAATTAGTTCCTTGCAGATTTATTCAATATTGAGTAAAGTATCAATGTGTGTATTTGGTCTTTAAATCTGTTACAGAGCTCCCAGTAAGCTTGTATGTCACTGGTGATTGTATTGTAGAATAGATAAAGACATAGATATCTGTGTCTCTGATTAAAGTCCTGTTCGCATTCGGTCATATAACAGTATACTCGTTTTTTATGTTGTAGAGTCTGAATTGTTGACATCAAGCAGGGAACTAAGTGTATAAACCAAAGGATTTATTAACAACAGAACATACACCAAATACAAATCTAGGGAGATTTCATTTAATCCAGTTTTAAAAAAAACAAAAAAAAAAACGTTTGTTTAGAGCTACGTTGGAAGAAACCAAAGTAACGTATTTATCATTTTTCATGTATTTAACGGATATAATTAATCTAACATGTCCAACTTCTCTGATGTTTTGCTGTATACTTAGAAAAAGCACATATTTCAGACAAGGTAGAGGGTTTTGATTTGCTATCTGAAAAACCTCACTGAGTCATGCTCAGAATTACTGAAGTTGCCAAAAAATCTCCCTTTATTCCTTCCTCTACAAGATAATATGAATCGATTAAACGTTCTTATCGCAGACAGCATTAGATGTTTATAGAGAGGAAATGCGGATAGTTTCTCTTCTCCCAAACAAAATAAACGTAAGTAATTTATTTTATTGACATTGATATATGGTACCTGAATCTGTTTACTGAACAAATATCGTCCACCGATCGGTCGTACTGTCTTTCTTCATACTGTACCTGCATGCTCCCTGTACTAATGCGCTAGGTTCACAAATTTATATGAATGTTTTACGATCTTTACAAAAATAGATATATAGTGTACGTACGATTTGGTCTACACAAATACTTGTACATCTTAACCCTTTCCCAAAGAACAAATTTTCGACTGTCCCAAATTCAAAGAGTTTGCAGATGACATATCAAAATGTGATGAAATTGAACAATATTCTTCACAAAGAGCATAAAACATTGTGGGAAACGGAAAAATTGCTCGTTACGAGCAATTTATCCTTTTCCCACAATGTTTTATGATGTCGTCTGCAACAAAGTGGTCAAATGTCGTTATTGTTTGGGAAAGGGTTAACAACCAATTATATCAAAAAGAGCATTGTCTGCTTTCGTCCCATTTGGTTCTACCATTTACGACTTCATCTTTTTTCCAAACGCTGATCATCTTCTTTTGCTTTTCTATTTGTAAAATGAATTTGAAGCAGTCACAAAACCCCATATCTGTTCGAATGGGGTTTAGATATACATGCTATCTTCCCCTTACATAAACGTGTCGGAGAAATGTTGCATTCCCTTTATCTAAACCAGTACTAGTACTAGTATATGCATGTTCTAGCTGTATCTAGCTGGTTCAGAGGTATATAGCGCTATATTATCCCCATGTTCTAGCTGTATCTAGCTTGTTCAGACGTATGTAGCGCTACATTATCCCCATGTTCTAGCTGTATCTAGCTGGTTCAGACATATGTAGCGCTATATTATCCTCATGTTCTAGCTGTATCTCAGCTTGTTCATGTTCTAGCTGTATCTAGCTGTTTCAGAGGTATATAGCGCTATATTATCCCCATGTTCTAGCTGTATCTAGCTTGTTCAGACGTATGTAGCGCTATATTATCCCCATGTTCTAGCTGTATCTAGCTGGTTCAGACATATGTAGTGCTATATTATCCCCATGTTCTAGCTGTATCTAGCTGGTTCAGACGTATTTAGCGCTACATTATCCCCATGTTCTAGCTGTATCTAGCTTGTTCAGACGTATGTAGTGCTATATTATCCCCATGTTCTAGCTGTATCTAGCTGGTTCAGACGTATGAAGCGCTATATTATCCCCATGTTCTAGCTGTATCTAGCTTGTTCAGACGTTTGTAGTGCTATATTATTCCCATGTTCTAGCTGTATCTAGCTGGTTCAGACGTATTTAGCGCTACATTATCCCCATGTTCTAGCTGTATCTAGCTTGTTCAGACGTATGTAGTGCTATATTATCCCCATGTTCTAGCTGTATCTAGCTGGTTCAGACGTATTTAGCGCTACATTATCCCCATGTTCTAGCTGTATCTAGCTGGTTCAGACGTATTTAGCGCTACATTATCCCCATGTTCTAGCTGTATCTAGCTTGTTCAGACGTATGGTAGTGCTATATTATCCCCATGTTCTAGCTGTATCTAGCTTGTTCAGACGTATGGTGTGCTATATTATCTCCATGTTCTAGCTGTATCTAGCTTGTTCAGACGTATGGTAGTGCTATATTATCCCCATGTTCTAGCTGTATCTAGCTTGTTCAGACGTATGGTGTGCTATATTATCTCCATGTTCTAGCTGTATCTAGCTTGTTCAGACGTATGGTAGTGCTATATTATCCCCATGTTCTAGCTGTATCTAGCTTGTTCAGACGTATGGTGTGCTATATTATCTCCATGTTCTAGCTGTATCTAGCTTGTTCAGACGTATGGTAGTGCTATATTATCCCCATGTTCTAGCTGTATCTAGCTTGTTCAGACGTATGGTGTGCTATATTATCTCCATGTTCTAGCTGTATCTAGCTTGTTCAGACGTATGGTAGTGCTATATTATCCCCATGTTCTAGCTGTATCTAGCAGGTTCAGACGTATGTAGCGCTATGACAACAATTGTTGAGTTATATTACGACCCATTACCAAGAATACAATGATGATGTATTATTAAGACTAGTCCGCTTTTGGTATCACCTCCGACACAAGAAGTGGATACCAGCTGCAGTTGATAAAAAACTACATTGTATATTCAATTGAAGGTCTTCGTCCAAATATATATAGATATATACTAAAAACCAGTTTTTTGCTTTCGTTCAATGTTACTAAACCTATATTTATGAGTGAACCGTTCTAACATAAGTGGATTTGTGACTTTTTCAAATGCCCAATGGTTAAGTATGTACACTCAGAACTCGGGGATCCCGGATTTGAACCCCGACGACACCTCTTGTTTCGTTGGAATGGTCTTTGACAAGTCACTTCAGAACCCTAGCCTAGTATTCGTGGATCCAGGAAAGTCATATCACTACTACTGAAAATTGTTAATACGGCACTGGCGAAGAGTGACCCTATGGGACCTGTGTCAGAAACCAACATTAACTTAACTTAAGATAGAGAGCAACAGCTTGCGCGGCTTCCAGCGAATGTAAAATAACATACTTAGCCTTGTTCCTGTTGTTTGATAAAATATATAATACATGTTTGCAAAGATGCATTAGAGCAGTATTTTGAACGCATATGCGCTCTTAAACGTACGGTAGCAAGATACGGTGGCATAGAGGTGACATGTATGCGATTTCTTTTTCTTGTTATTCCGAGAAAATTGAGTCGTTATTTTGACATACTAACTCGAAATAACCAGATATTTAAGTCGTTATTTCGACTTACTAACTCGAAATAACCAGATAATTAAGTCGCTATTTTGACTTACTAACTCGAAATAAGGAGATAGAAAAAGAAATCGCAGACATATCACCTCTATGCCACCGTAAAAAACGTTAAGATTGTGTGAATATTATTTGGACTTAGCAGTAGATTCGTGAAAACGTGGTGAATCTTTAACTATAAGGGTGAGAATATATATTGGTGCACTGAGTTTGATGTAACAGAACTGGTATAGAACACGGCGCATTTAGCGCAACTGCAATTGATTACATTTTCAAAAAAACCCTCACTTTCCCTTCAAGGAAAATGCTTTTATTTTAAAGTTTTACACATAGTTCAAATGTATACTTGGTGAAAACGTGATATGGGTGTGACATTGTTACACCATATTTGATAAACGAATTGGAACATCAGTTTCATGTTTCGTTTCATTCTTCATCAGAATTTCAAGCTGAAACACGTGTGACTTTAATCCCATTTCGTGTAGGTATGGATGGTGAATGTGTGAAGGTAACACCGGTTTCATCCACGAAAATGGTTTGAACTCCGCAAGTATTCTTCCTGTTGACAGACAAAAAGGGCATTTCTTGCATATAAGTATTCATTGCAAGCTGTCTACAAAAAAAAAATGATTTTACAATTTAGCTTGCGTTTCTTTTGGATTTTTTGTTTAACATCATATTTGTATAGGTAGTATATTGAAAAACCTTTGAAATGCTAGTGTATGCATGCATACATGTTTTCAAACAACTTGAGATTACTGGTTATAAGAAATATCTATAAGAACTACCCTTACGTAATACCTTGCTATAAACCTCATTATATGTGTACTTGACATTTGGATTTTATAAAAAAGAAATGTGATTGCTGTTGCTCGAAAAGCAGAGGATATTTGTTTTCAAGGACACTACATTGTATTTCCTAATGTTTTATCTAGCAGTATCACATAACTGTTCTCCTGTGTTTTTGTATAGTGGCCATGTAGCATCAACTTATGCGGCTGAAGGGTTTCCAACGTTGTATTGTTATGTTGAATACTGAAGTCTGTTGGTCTTGCTACCCGTGGAAAAATCATGTTTGAAGCAAACATGTGAAGGTCTTTTTTGTGCTTCTCCAGAGATTTGTGGCCTGTCCACACATGCACATCCAGATTGTCACCCGTGATCTTAACGAGGGGATTCTTCTTCAGCTGTTCTACGATACCATCAGACATTCTCTCACCAGCCTCGTCAAGGAGACTGGTTTACGAAGTAGTGGACATGCACACTCCTAAATGGTTGAGAGTGATAAATGCCTGCAAAACATCAATGCAATATAACTGTATATGGTTAACAGAGAGAGAAAAGTATTAAGTGTCTCTCATACACTATCAATAGGATGACTATTTCATCCAAATACTTGTGAAGCCTTTGACAGAGGTAATAGCTATGAGACACAATCTGCAAGCATGGCATCCATTTAAAGCGTTACCATATTAATGATATGAAGCAAATTAGGCAACTACAAATGTTAGACCACGACATTAACCTTTGGTTGTAAAGTAAAACAGTATCTGGTCATTGGGGGTAATGATTTGATTATATATTAAAATACTTAAATGCATTACATTCAGACAAACACATATGATTTATGTTTAACCCAATTTTAAGAAAGGGGAGAGGGTCATAACAGACTTTTGATCTAAAATATCTATAAATTTCATTGTTAATAGTGGCATGAAAGGTCGAAAAACCGGTTTTGGGCATATTTATAGCGAAACTAAGTTGCCGAGGAACTGAATTTCATAACTTACCCGGTCAAAATAATTCGATGTGAAGAAAGAAATTGCCTGATGCACAACTTTCCCAATATTTCCCGATCACGTCATATAAGTTTGACCAAAGACCTAATAAACATATTTTATTAGGTCTTTGGTTTGACTAATAACTTACCATGACAAACCAAGGAAATCGGCGATGTGGAGATGGATGTCTGAATCAGGTGTTTTCACACAAAATTCCCGTCTATAGTATCATAGAAAGTGATAGAAGCCATGTCAATTAAGTAAAGTTTATTTCTCACTCCAAGTGCGATATTTTAACACGCATCATAGATCTTTCCTTTTAGGACAAAGCACGTGCCATAACGCCAATACACACGCTCATGTCTGTACCTATGACGACGTCGCATAAATCGACTGTGTAAACGCCTATCTATGGTGTATAGAATAGACCGAAATTGTAAATGGCGGTCAACCTCCATTTAAAATGGGGGTATACCGCTAAATTTAACGGTATACCCTCAAATTTAGCGGTCAACCGTTAAAAATAAGGGTAAGCCGATAAAATACCGGTTAGCCGTAGTCTATTTTTAGCTGATTTTACCTGGATTTGTTATATAATCCCTAAATGAGGGTATACCCTTATCTATTTATAGATCACCCTCTATTTCTCAACAACCAATCAACGCTCTTTTATCATAAGAGGTCTTCATAACTAACGGTAACAACCAAAGCCGAAATGTATAATTAATAATTTCTTTTCAAGACGCTATCATACAATTTAAGTACATCTCCTTTTGTATACAATCGGTATGTTGAAATCTTAGGCAACGGGTTTTTGTTCGTTATTTATTTTTTATTTTCTATTTTTTTGTTTGTTAGTGTTTCTTTTTTTCATTCACCTCGTGGTAGTTTTCCCGCCCCAACAAAAAATCGATTAGAAAAAATTAACGATAGCATTATTGGGGTCTCTCTTTCTCTAAATACAATGTACAATAACATAGATTTATTGATGAAAATGTTTTTCCTTAAGAATAATTTCGATGAAAACTCGTTTAGACGCATTTGCAGCAGACGATTATCATCCGACAACGTCTTTTGTCATTCCGATTTTTTTACCGAAATAACTAATTGGATATGTTTAAGCTCTAGTTTTTAGCGACGTCTGTTGTTTGACCAACCTTAACATTTTCCAAAAAAAAAAAAAAAAAAATTACGACTTTTCACTTGATTGTTGCAAACGACTCTGGAAAACATTGTGGGAGCGGAAGAGATTTCTCCTTTTCCAACAATATTTTCTACCCTATCGGAAAAATATTTTCCAATTTAATCACATTTTGACATGTGGTCTGCAAAATCTTTCAATTTGGGACAGTCGAAAAAACAGCTTCAAAGTATCGAATTATTACTTTCGTACATCTACGGGTGTCATTTGATTTTTTATTTATTATTCTTAATGAATATTGTATGAAATTTTTTCCATACTTATTGTTTTATTTCCAAAAATCCCAACGTCATATCCGCAGACCGATTTCTATATCCGCGGATATGGTTCATATCCCCTGAGAAAGATCAACAAAAACAGCCACAAAGCATCAAATTTCTTCAAAGTATATCTAAGGGTGATATTTTATACTCATTTACTATTATGAATAGTTATTGAATTCAATTTGATCATACTTAATGTTTTATTCCACAAATAAAAGTCATATCCGCAGACCGAATTCCATATCCGCGGATATGGGCCATATCCGCTGTTTAGCCATACCGACCAATGGCTTAGATTGGTTAAAAAATGTCCCGGAAACTAATTAACTACATCAACCTTTCTCCGTTAAGTTGTGCCATTATTTTGCTAAGTTTCCTATCGATCACAGCGGTGTGTAGTTATCCTTGGGTCAGTATTATGTAATATAATTCATCCTGTCACAAGGACAATTTACAGACCGATAACGGTTATAGCTAAACAGCGGATATGGCCCATATCCGCAGATATGGAATTCTGTCTGCGGATATGACTTTTATTTGCGGAATAGACATTCAGTATGGTATATTTCAATACAATACTTTTTCAGAATAGTCAAAGATGTTAGATGACACCCTTAGATATACTTTTGAAGAAATTTTATACTGTGTTGCTGTTTTAGTTGATCTTTCACAGCGAATATAGGAATTGTCTGCGAATACATGTATGTCATTCATTTGTGAAATAAAACAATAAGTATGGACTATTTCAATACAATATTTATCCAGAATAGTAAATAAGTATTGCGTGTCACCCTTAGATCTGCGTTAGATGAAATTTGATAGGCCCTACTTTGATTCTGTTAGATGAACTTTCACGGCGGATATGGCCTATATCCCCGGATATGGAAATCGGTATGCGGATAAGACATTTATTTGTGGTATAAAAGTTTAAACAATAAATAGGATCAATTTCAATACAATGTTTATTCAGAAGTTAATAAGTATTAGATGTCACCCTTAGATGTGCGTCAGAAGAAAAATGGTACTTTGATGCTTTTTAGTTGATCTTTCACAGCGGATATGGATATGGCCCATATCCGCATATGGAAATCGGTCTGGGGAAATGACATTTATTTGGGGAAAAACAATAAGTGTGGTAAATTGTCATACACTATTGATTCATTTATAATGATAAATAAGTATTAAATGACACCCGAAGATATACGTTTGATATAAGAAATTTGATTTGTTAATGCTGTTTTGTTGATCTTTCACAGCGGATATGGGCACATATCCGCGGATACACTAAAATAAATACTCGAATATACTAATAGTTACAAATGACAATACGATGCATTTTATTCATTATTCATTGCGAAAAAAAATATATATCAAATTATAAAAACAAGGAGTAGTAATGAAATGCATCCCTCGCACGTTTATAATTTAAAGAATAATGTCATATTCGCAGACCATTATACATACGCGAATATGGAAAAACAACTACAGCATAACTCGTGTATACTAATAGTTACAAATGACAATAAGATGTATCTTATTAATCATACATAGCTTAAAACATCTATCAAATCATAAAAATAATGAACAATAAAGAAATACACCCTCGTATGTCAATTATTTAGAAAATAGATGTCATATCCACAGACTGATATTATACGCGGACATGGAAAGAAATACAATATAACTCGAATATACTAAAAATTATATGTGAAAGTAAGATGTATGGTGTTTATTATTGTGATGATATATCTGAAATTATAAATACCCGACAATTTAAAAAAAAACCTATCACGCGTAAGTTAATTATTTGAAAATTAAAAGTCATATCCGCAGACCGATTTCCATATCCGCGGATATGGGCCATATCCGCCGTTTAGCTGTACCGGTAGAAAGCATGAGTAGTAAGAAAATCGACACCTAAAATAATATATAAGACGCGGACATTTTGTGGGTCAGTAAAAACATGACCACACTCTCATTTCACCACTGTGTGAAAACAATGATAGAAAATATTATTATTAATGCATTTGCCATATGAATATTGAAGTGGTGTTTGTTATCTGCTGCATTACTTGCATTTTTTCGTATTTAAAAGACCTTCGAAAATATCCGCATCTCACAATAACCCAAATTACGGAGTGAAGTGAAGCTAGCATTTTGTTTCCATTTTGTATTTCAATGGCTTATTTAACATCAAAAAGTTAATTTTGCACCCAAACGAGTTTGTAGTTACATGTTGACAATATTATTTCAGTTGTTGACACTATTTCTATAGTTGTTGACACTATTTCTATAGTTGTTGACACTATTTCTATAGTTGTTGACACTATTTCGACATACCGCTCCGTGAATGGTCAGTCGGAAGACTGCTCTCACGAAACTTAATTCTAGAACGTTTTATCCCGTTTCTTTAGCCGTTCAGCTAAATATACGGCATCCGTTTTATCCAAATAAATTTACCCAAATGTTACGACCGTCACGTGTCTGTGTGTCCATCCGTCCGTGCGAGAACAAAACTGACATATTAATAGTTTATAGAGGGCAGGCAATTCACCCAATTCGTTTTATTAATTGAAATTGAAACAAAGTGTCTTTTAGATTCGGAATCTGACAACGTATTGCCAGAGTTTGCATTACGATATAGTTAATATGTTCCGACCTAATTACCTTACGCATTGTGAGTCGAATGTCCGATCCCTGGTTTTGACATAATTTATGTCTCGAAAAAAATGCAAGGACATAATTAACTTAGCTCGTTTTATATAGCATGACTTTTCCTGTGTTCTTAACTAAATCCCCAAGCTTGTCCAGATGAATGCTTATTAATCAGGGTGGGGTTGGGGTGTTATTTTGACAAAGAAAGTTTATACATATTTGTCCGTCCGTATGTATAAGGAAGACTTGGAAGTACGATAGAACGAAAAATGGGTAATTTCAAATAATTTCCATTGGGATTTTACTTTTATTTCAAATGATATTCACGCAGATATCATATATAAACTTGAAAGTACATACAGTTTAATAGACAGTTTCAAACACTATAGAAAACAACTATTTGAAAAGTACATGTATAGTAAATGAATGTGCACACGTTTTTTTCATATGAGAACTCAACTTTTTTCTTCTTTTCCGATAGGGCCGTCTAGTAACTTTACGTTGTTAAAAACACAATGTTAACAAATATTTCGGGCATATAACAAATTCCCCCTTTCCACTACTTTGTTTGTGCTCAAATTGCCTCCCTAAAGAAAAGTGCACTAACTCAGCAGTAGACTACAGATTGGGATCGAACACGTGCCCTATATGGACAACCCTTACAACATTAACAACTGGGTCCCACGGAAATCCCCGTGCACTCGCTTGTCTAATTCTTCGTTTATTCGAAAATGTGCTTATTTCAAACATAACAGACGGTCAAAACGAGTGTTTGCTACTTTTCAATCAACAGTTTCGGAAATTAATAGCTATAATGGTTTAAACCATGAATAAAGGAAACTCTAGCTAGTTATACAGACCGCGTAGAAGAAACTTGAACATTCTCTTTTGTTCTTGGTTTACATGTAGCTATCCGTGACTTCCACCACTCTCAAGATGAATGATAAGCAATATCAAGTCAAGATTTACATAAAGCCATCCGTGACTATACCATCTCTCAATTTGAATGCTATACAGAGGTACAGTCTAGAGCATGCAAGGTAGTATTGAGTATGAGACATGTCAGGGTAGTATGGAGTATGAGACATGTCAGGGTAGTATGGAGTATAAGACATGTCAGGGTAGTATGGAATATGAGACACAACGGGGTACTACCGTAGTATGAAGTTTGTGACACGACCGTGAAGTATGGAGTATAAAACATGTCAGCGTAGTATGGAGTATGATACATGTCAGGGAAGTATGGAATATGAGCCTGACAATGTAGTAATGACTATGAAACATGTCAGGTGATGTTGACTATGAGACATGTCAGGGTAGTATGAGACATGCCAGGGTAGAATGAGACATGTCAGGATAGAATGAGACATGTCAGGGTAGTATGGAATATGAGACATGTCAAGGTAGTATGGAATATGAGACATGTCAAGGTAGTATTGACAATGAGAAATATCAGGATAATATTGACTATGAGACATGTCAGGGTAGTATGAGACATATCAGGGGAGTATGAGACATGTCAGGATAGCATGTGACGCAACACGATAGTATGGAGTATGAAACATGTCAGGGTAGTAAGGAGAACATGACATTACAGGGTAGTATGGAGTATGTGACATGTCTGGGTAGTATGGAGTATGTGATGTGTCACCGTAGTATGGAGTATGTGACATGTCACCATAGTATGGAGTATGAGACGTGTCAGGGTAGTTTGGATAATGAGACATGCCACAATAGTATAGAGTATGTGACATGCCACCGTAGTATGGAGTATGTGACGTGTCACCGTAGTATGAGACATATCAGGGGAGTATGAGACATGTCAGGATAGCATGTGACGCAACATGATCGTATGGAGTATGAAACATGTCAGGGTAGAAAGGAGAACATGACATTACAGGGTAGTATGGAGTATGTGACATGTAAGGGTAGAATGGAATATGAGACATGTCAAGGTAGTATTGACTATGAGAAATGTCAGGATAATATTGACTATGAGACATGTCAGGGTAGTATGAGACATGTCAGGGTAGTATAAGACATGTCAGGATAGCATGCGACACAACACGATAGTATGGAGTATGAAACATGTCAGGGTAGTAAGGAGAACATGACATTACAGGATAGTATGAAGTATGTGACATGTCAGGGTAGTATGGAGTATGTGATGTTTCACCGTAATATGGAGTATGTGACATGTCGCCATAGTATGGAGTATGAGACGTGTCAGGGTAGTTTGGAGTATGAGACATGCCACCATAGTATAGAGTATGTGACATGCCACCATAGTATGGAGTATGTGACATGTCACTGTGAGACATATCAGGGGAGTATGAGACTTGTCAGGGGAGTATGGAGTATGAGACACAACAGGGTAGTATGGAGTATGAGACATGTCAGGATAATATTGGCTATGAGACATGTCACCGTAGTATAAGTATGGAGTATATGACATGTCACCGTAGTATGGAGTATGAGACATGTCAAGGTAGTATTGACTATGAGACATGTCACCACAGTATGGGGTATGAGACATGTCAGGGTAGTACTGACTATGAGACATGTCACCGTAGTATGGAGTATGTGACATGTCACCGTAGAATGAGACATATCAGGGGAGAATGGAGTATGAGACACAACAGGGTAGTATGGAGTATGTGACACGACGGGGTAGTATGGAGGATGTGACACGATAGGGAAGTATGGAGTATAAAACATCTCAGTGTAGTATTGACTATTAGGCATGTCAGGTGATATTGACTATGAGACATGTCAGGGTAGTATGAGACATGTCAGGGTAGTATGAGACATGTAAGGGTAGTATGAGACATGTCAGGGTAGCATGAGACACAACATGATAGTATGGAGTATGAAACATGTCAGGGTAAAATGGAGTATGTGATGTGTCACTGTAGTATATAGTATGTGACATGTCACCATAGTATGGAGTATGAGACATGTCGGGGTAGTTTGGAGTATGTGACATGTCACCATAGTATGAGACATATCAGGGTAGTATGGAGTTTGTTACACGACAGGGTAGTATGGAGTATCTGACATGTCAGGGGAGTATGGAGTATGAGACATGTCAGGGTAGTATTGTCGATGAGACATGTCACCATAGTATGGAGTATGTGACATGCCACTGTAGTATGATACAGATCAGGGGAAAATGAGGCATGTTAGGGGAGTATGGAGTATGAGACACAACAGGGTAGTATGGAGTATGAGACATGTCAGGATAATATTGACTATGAGACATGTCATCGTAGTATGGAGTATGTGACATGTCACTGTAGTGTGGAGTGGAGTATGAGACATGTCAGGGTAGTATTGACTATGTGACATGTTACCATAGTATGGAGTTGAGTATGAGACACGTCAGGGTAGTATTGACTATGAGACATGTCACTGTAGTATTGAGTATGTGACATGTCACCGTATTATGAGACATATCAGGGGAAAATGAGACATGTCAGGGGAGTATGGAGTATGAGACACAACAGGGTAGTATGGAGTATGTGACATGTCAAGACATGGCATTACATTAGTGAGTATGTGACATTACATTGTAGTAGTGTGTTTTTGACTTGACCTTTTAAAAGTGAGTCTGTTACATAACATTGTAGTAGGGAGTATGTAACATGACAATATCATAGTATGTTAATTGCAATGGTGAGAAATATGATTGTCAACTATATTTGATGCCATTAATTTTCATCAAGCACTGTCCTGAAATGCACACCTATGACATTCCCTCCCATACATCATCTCATACTGTCTGATCTCAGACTGGACTTTCTGCTTTTTAAGGATTCTCCTTTAGCAGCTGGTGTGGCATGTGTCGGTCTAGATTAGCTTGGATACTTGTCACCTGAGATCTTTTGACAAGAGCTGAGGCTTTAAATGATACTTTTTCTTAACTGAATCAGCATTTAACAGTCTAAAATGTATGTGTTACAATAATTCTAAAAAGACAAAGAGAGCTTTTCAAAGGTATTTCAAGTGAAATAGGTTAAGGGTATTTCAAGTGAAATAGGTTAAGTCGGCTGGTTAAGTGCAAAAAAAACCAATCACACAATCATATAAGAAATTATGTCAAACTTTTTTAATTCAATTTGATGGACAAATTGCTCTTTCCCAACATCATGTTCCTTATATCATAACCATCTTCATTTCATTATCATTTATGGTTATCCTTCATATTGTTTATTATTGTTGTCTTACTATATATCCTTTGCATGTTAGTTGGTGAGTTTTATTCAAAGGTTATGCTAGTTTTAAGAAAATTGTTGAAAACTAGTAAACGAAAACATCGGTGGAAAAAAAACAATAGTTATAAATCAATGATTTCTTTCCCAATGCTATTTTTCCAATATCATGTCTGTCGATGAAGCCTGAATATCAAATATCTTCTCAATAGTTGTGTTTCAAAAAGTATTTTAGATAAAGATCTTTGTCATTGAATAAATATACACTCTTATATCAACCTTTTAAATAAAGATTGCATGTTTTGGTCTGCTTTTCCAAAAATATCCCTTGATAAAGGATTAACATGAATCAAGAGTTAGACTCTCATACATGTATGCATGAAAATCAGTCATTTGCTTTGTAACATGAAAATATTAACAGTTCAGTGTTAAGATGAGGACCAATTTGACTAATTTTCCCATAATTATCTAAAAAAATATTTCCTTTAAATACTAAAGAGGTTTTCGGTCAATCATTTAATTGTTCAGTTATTTTTAGCTAAAGAAATCACATTTCTAACACCATAAATAACACATTATGTGTACAAAGAAAGCAATGTTGCACACATTTTCCTGTACTAATTTAAAAAGCCCATATACCCACCTTTGATTACCCCCAAAACACTTAAATTTCTGTCTCAAACAACATAATTACAGCATTTCCTACTAGATGTCATTAAACAATGAAGAAGAAAGCCTTCATTTTAATGAAAATAGCCTTTATTTTACCAAATAAACTATTTTCTTGGAATTTCCTCAGTTCAAACCTCAAAAAACCTTTATCAAAGTATGGAACAATCGTTAAGGAACAGAAAAACACATGGTCTTGTATGCCAAATAAGTCAATTAGGGTAGGTGTATTGATTCACCAGGCAAAAGGGCATAAATACAGCTCACAGCTGTGTTCCCAAGAGGTGCACATACAATATTCAGCTGTCTGAAGAGACCTCTATTTGGTGGGTGAGTTACATCCATGTACCACATGTTCGATGCACACAGGTGTTTCAGGGCTTGGCCAGTTCAAAACATGAGGATACAGTTCTCAGATTATCTCCCGCTATCATGTAGAAGGAAGGGATGTCTGTAGGGCTCGTCAGTGTGTTTCCATTCTTCAGAAACGTCTAGTTCTTGAAGTGATGCAGAGTCTTTGGGTGGTGTTTGTTCACTGGTAGAGGTTGAAGAATGCCAACTAGAAGCTGCTGAGGGTGCCTGCTACTGATGTTAGTTAGGCCTGTCCTTCATCAGGTTGATAGCTTTAGTTGTCTTAATCTTGATGAAGTCAGCCTAATAGTTATGCTCCTTCGATGATAGAACTGCTCGAACCTTAAAGCAGACAAAAAATGATATAGGGATATTTTACATGAACATGTTAAACATGTCAATCATTTTCATTATTAAACATACATGAAATTGTACAACATGCCATTGTAGTAAGGGTGTGTGGTTTGACAGGGTCATGAAGTATAGTGTATGAGACATGAGAGATAATTTAGTGTATGTGGCATACCAATGTAAAATGAAGTATGTGCCATGACAGGGTAGTGAGGAGATGTGACATGCCATAAAAGTATCCAGTATGTGATATAACAATGTAGAATGAAGTATGTGCAATAACAGGGTATTGAGGAGTATGTGACATGTCATAGAAGAATCCAGTATGTGGAATAACAATGAAGAATGAAGTATATGCCATTACAGGGAAGTGAGGAGCATGTGACATGTCATAGAAGTATCCAGTTTGTGACATACCAATGTAGTTTGAAGTATGTGACATGTCATAGAAGTATTTGACATACCAATGTAGAATGAAGTATGTGACATGGCAGGGTAGAAATGAGTATGTGACATGTCATAGAAGTATCCAGTATGTGACATACCTATGTAGAATGAAGTATGTGCCATGGCAGGGTAGTTAGGAGTATATGACAAGTCATAGAAGTATCTAGTATTTGACATACCCATGTAGAATAAAATATGTGACAAAGCAGGGTAGAAAGGAGTATGTGACATGTCATAGAAGTATCCAGTATTTGACATACCAATGTTGTATGAAGTATGTGTCATAACACGGAAGTGAGCAGCATGTGACATGCTATTGAAGTACCCAGTATTAGACATACCAATGTTGTATGAATTATGTGTCATAACACGGAAGTGAGCAGGATGTGACATGTCATAGAAGTATCAAGTATGTGACTTGCCTATGTAGAATGAAGTATGTGACATGGCAGGGTAGAAAGGAGCATATGACATGTCATAGAAGTATCCAGTATGTGACATACCTATGTAGTATGAAGTATGTGTCATAACAGGGAAGTTAGTGGTAGGTGACATGTTAAAGAAGTATCCAGTATGTGACATACCAATGAAGAATGAAGTATGTGCCATGATAGGGTTGTAAGAAGTATGTGACATGTCATAGAAGTTTCCAATTTGTGATATACCAATGTAGAATGAAGTATAAGACATAACATGGTATTGAGGAGTATGCGACATGTCATAGAAATATCCAATATGTGTCATACCAATGTAAAATGAAGTATGTGCTATAAAAGGGTTGTGAGAAGTATGTGACATGTCATAGAAGTATTAAATATTTGACTAACCAATGTAAAATGAAGTATGTGCCATAACAGGGTAGTGAGGAGTGTGACATGTCATAGCAATATCCAATATGTGTCATACCAATGTTGGATGAGGTAAATGCTATGACAGGGTTGTGAGAAGTATGTGACCTGTCATAGAAGTATCAAGTACTTGACTTAGCAATGAAGAAAGACTTATGTGCCTCACATAGTGAGGTGTATGTGACATGTCAGAAGTATGCAGTATATGACATACCAATGTAGTATGAAGTATGTGACATACCAATGTAGTATGAAGTATGTGTCATAACAGAGAAGTGAGCTGTATGTGACATGTCATAGACGTATCAAGTATGTGACTTAGCAATGTAGAATGGCGTATGTCCCTCACATAGTGAGGAGTATGTGACATGTCAGAAGTATCCAGTAATTGACATATCAATGTAGAATGAAGTATCTGACATGACAGGATAGTGAGGAGTATATGACATGTCATAGAAGTATCCAGTATTTGACATACCAATGTAGAATGAAGTATGTGCCATGATAGGGTTTTTAGAAGTATGTGACATGTCATAGAAGTATCAAATTTGTGATATACCAATGTAGAATGAAGTATATGACATAACATGGTATTGAGGAGTATGCGACAAGTCATAGAAATATCCAATACGTTTCATACCAATGTAAAATGAGGTATGTGCTATAACAGGGTTGTAAGAAGTATGTCACATGTCATAGAAGTATCAAATATTTGACTAACCAATGGTGAATGAAGTATGTGCCATGACAGGGTAGTGAGGAGTATGTGACATGTCATAGAAGTATCCAGTATTGGACATACCAATGTAGAATGAAGTATGTGCCATGATAGGGTTGTTAGAAGTATGTGACATGTCATAGAAGTATCCAATTTGTGATATACCAATGTAGAATGAAGTATATGACATAACATGGTATTGAGGAGTATGCGACATGTCATAGAAATATCCAATATGTGTCATACTAATGTAAAATGAGGTATGTGTTATAACAGGGTTGTGAGAAGTATGAGACATGTCATAGAAGTATCAAATATTTGACTAACCAATGTTGAATGAAGTATGTGCCATGGAAGGGTAGTGAGGAGTATGTGACATGTCATAGAAATATCCAGTATGTGGCATACCAATGTAGAATGAAGTATGTACCATGACAGGGAATCGAGGAGTATGTGACATGTCATAGAAGTATCCAGTATGGCACATAACAATGCAGAATGAAGTATGTGCCATGACAGTGTAGTGAGGAGTATGTGATATGTCACAGAAGTATCCAGTAAGTGACATAACAATGTAGAATGAAGTATGTGCCATGCCAGGGTAGTGAGGAGTATATGACATGTCATGGTAGTATCCAGTATTAGATATACCAATGCAGAATGAAGTATGTGACATGGCAGGGTAGTAAGGAGTATGTGACATGTCAAAGAAGTATCCAGTATTTGACATACCAATGTAGAATGAAGTATGTGCCATGATAGGGTTGTGAGAAGTATGTGACATGCCATAGAAGTATCCAGTAAGTGACATACCAATGTAGAATGAAGTATGTGTCATAACAGGGAAGTGAGCAGTATGTTACATGTCATAGAAGTATCCAGTATGTGACATTCCAATGTAGAATGAAGTATAGGTATGAATTAATAGTGTTCTAAGGAGCATTGTCAGCTAAGGTCGTTTAGCTTGCATTAGGATGATGTGGATAGTGAAAATTGAATTATTTACAGACTAAAATGCATTTGGTTTAAGCAAAATGAATAAGAATTTGCAATGAATGGATGATAGTAGATAGAAATTCTGTATAAAAAATAATGATAGTAGAGATATAATTTGTAAGGAATGTGTGATATGAAATAATCAATTTGTAATGAGTTAATGGTATGTATTGATATATGTATATATAAAATGTGTGAGGAATCACAATTTATTGTAAATTCTAATCTCTTTAATAAAGGCAAGAAATAATTCAATCCTTACAGTTTCAAAAGGCTCATGAAGAGCGTTGACATTGAATTATTCTGAATGAATTCTTTGAAAATGAATGCAATCAAGTAATATAAGTTTAATGGTGAAGGATGCATTGCCAAGAGCCAGGAGTTTGTGATGTGTGAATGACAAATTCGGATTCGTGCAAATGTAACTGCCTCACTTTGTATGGACCTGTAAGAAGGGTACCATTCTCCAAGGGTAGGCTTAATTGAATGTAATTTATCAAAACATCATTCCATTTTGATTGCCAGATGGATTTGATGCGTACATGTTAAAATAGAAGGTTTAAAATCGGTGTATCATACTTTATGTAGGGTATATGTAACTTGAAATTGTAGTGGGGTGTGTGTGACATGACATTGTGCAAGGGGCCATGTGACATTGTAGTAGGATGTGTGTGACACGGAATTGTAAAAGGGGCCACGTGACTTAACGTTGTAGTAGGGGCCATGTGACATGACATTGTAGTAGCTAGGGTGTGTATGACAAGACATTGTACTAGGGGCCATGTGACATAACAATGTGGTAGGGTGTGTGTGACATGACATTGTAGTAGGGTGTGTGTGACATGACATTGTAGTAGGGTGTGTGTGCCATGACATTGTACTAGGGGCCATGTGACATAACATTGTAGTAAGGGCCATGTGACATAACATTGTAGTAGGGTGTGTGTGACATGACAATAGAGTAGGGTGTGTGTGACATGACATTGTAGTAGGGTGTGTGTGTCATGACATTGTACTAGGGGCCATGTGACATAACATTGTAGTAGGGTGTGAGCGACATGACATTGTACTAGGGGCCATGTGACATAACATGGTAGTAGGGTGTGTGTGACATGACATTGTAGCAGGGTGTGTGTGCCATGACATCGTACTAGGGGCCATGTGACATAACATTGTAGTAGGGTGTGTGTGACATGATCCAAGAGGAGATCGGATCATCCTTGTGACGAGTTTGATATCTATCTATAGAAGGTTCATCCCTATTGAAAGGGCCAGCCAGTTTGATTTATGATACACTTTTCACTGATAATACCAAATACATGTACCTCCCAACTTATATCACTGTGCCCAGCCCAAAGCCTATATTAGTCGATAACCATCAAATTTAACTAGCTGGCGGCTCACAAATGGGCCATTTCAATACATGTCCCACGAAAAACATTCTCCGGACAAACACCATCCGTGGCACTCTAACCTTCGACCTCTCCGACCCGAGGGGGACGCCTTAACCACTAGGCCAAGGTCACATAATGAACTTGAGGTAATGGGTTATTGATGGCAGTACATTTAACATCTGGACAGAATAACTTCAAAATTACAAGTTAACAACAATTAAGTGAATCTTGATTTGTTATGCCTGCTTTCAGAAATTATAAGCAATTTAGCAATAAATTCAAACGCCTTTACATCTTGGACTTCTTTTTCCATACATCAAATGGCAGAGATAGCTATTGTCACTATGTGTTAATAACCAACACAGTAAAAGTTTGTGTCATTTAAAGGCTCATGGAAGGAGACAAATTCTGTATCATATTATATTATTTGGTAAACTTTTGGTCCAATTAAAATGGTTATCACCCAAAAAAATTCATCATCACAACTTAGATGTGAAAGACAACGAGAAATAACCTGAATAAGCCAGTTAGATAATTCAGATTGACTATTTCTTCACCTCTGACCTCATCATGTGAGATAAAAAAATTTAACCGACCAATCAGAATTCATTATTTTGAACATCTTAACAAGCAGATTGTTGAATTGGAGACAGCTATATTTTAGGCACAATAAAACATATGTAGAAGGAGTTTATTTTTTCAGTATTTTATTTGGGGTTACTCGAATCAACGAAATACCGGAATACCACAGAAACACCGGAATACACCTGAGATATAGGCTAACGAGAGTTATCAAATTTTATTATAATACCTATTAACTTTATAGTGTACATAAAAGGATGTAAGAGGTATATCAATGTTATGTTTATGCACCTTCCACATGTAAGGTGAGCCTATAGTGCTCATCTTAAACCTAAGACGATATAATATATACCCTGGACATGCTCTTACTCAATTCGCCATCCGAATTACTCAATATGATTAAAGTTGTTTGATGCAGGTATTGTGCAATAGAAATGCGGACGAAAATAAAAAACTGTTTCACAGTTCGAATAAGTCATTAGCAACAAACTCAAAAATTACAAATGCTGCAAATTGCTCCCATTAACAGTCATATGTGAATGTTTAGTCTTACCTTTGGCGAATTAAAGGCGGCTTTCATTTTATAATGAGTTCTGAACGAAAAAAGCCAATGCCGCTTTTATTCTAATATTACATAGATAATAATTTTAAAGTTGAATCAGCGGGAAAAAGAAATCGCTTGTACATCAAAAGCTTCAATGAATCTACGCTATTGATGAAAGTCAAAACAAAGGGTATTCCTGTATTACCAAAGGGTGTTACGGTGTTACTATGATTTTAACATGTATTTCGGTGTTTCGGTGGTATTACGGTATTTCGGTGAATCGTGTGACCATTTTATTTGTACTCATATCCTGTCACATGTCTTTAAAAGGTTTTTCAACATAATAACCCACAGAAAGGATATGTCTACTTTAATTTACAAAAAATGAGCAACTTATTGAGATTCGAACCCGGGACTCTAGATACATGAAGTCGATGCTCTACCTCTGCACCACTGTCGCCGACTGATAAAAATTAGTTACTTATCCTATGATATAATTGACCTTACGACAGACTTTGATTGACAGCTGGAACTGACCAATCAGCGAACACTTCGGTTGCTATCCGCCATTTTCTCCAACACGCTGTGCGACTCCGTCAACACATAGCACTATTGTGCTGTCGTTTTTCTTCGTCAATACTGCTTAAGATATTGTTTAAGTACTTATTATAGAGAAATTATGTATAAGGAGAGACTTGTGGGTGAAGTAGAGTTTATCCCGTTTCCAAAATCTGTCACATATATTGTGAAATGACTGAGATCTACACGCAATTAGTAAATATATGCAAACAGTTAATTTATAAAACGATGTAAAGAATAGAAGTATGAACTATAATTTTTTTTCTTTTTTTCTTTCACATATTAGTAAATTTTTATTTTTGTCTTTTATCTTCGTTTAAAAATGAAAAAATTTTGTTTTTGAAAAACGTAATTGACACATTATGACGAATGTTATTAGTGGCATTTGATAATGAATCAAATGTTGACTAAAATACAATATTGATCGATAATGTTGTGAGAGGACATGGTTTCCAGTTTGATATATACAAATTCTTCAAATTGGATTTTAATTAATTGATTTTTTTTTTTAACGGACCCTAAGAGCACCTTAAACAATTAATTAACTTTCTTATTATAGCCCATCAATCCACCTACCTGTAATGATCGATGTATCGTATCCAAATTTAAAAGCTATTAAAAACAAAACAAATCCATAGCTCCTTGTTGCAACTTTATTCGAATACCTTAAAGAATCTAATGTTGCTGTAATATGTTGTAAAACACACTCTTGGTAGACAGTGGTTGATAACAAAGACCGCCGATCGGCTAAACAATAAAAGCGTTTGTGACTTGACCATAAAGTGCAATTTGTGTCAGATTGATGTTAATTAGCGTCGAAGCCCTTAATCCTTTTTAACAATCGAGGTTTGTTAACCCTTTACCAAATAATAACTACATTTGACTACTTTGTTACAGACAACTAGGGAAAATATTGCGGGAAAAGGAGAAATTGCTCTTAACGAGCAAGTTATCCTTTTCCAACAATATGGTCTGCCCTATCAGAAAAGTATTAATTCATCATATTCATTCAAATGACGTCTGCAAACTCTTTAAATTTTGAACAATTGAAAATATTTCGTTTGGTTAAATGACCCTTAGTTCGTAATCAAGTAGCAAAACCGACAACCATCCATTAAGTAGCATACAAAAGATTATGTTCGAAAATCTTGATTATAAACTTATTTGACAACAAAATTGTGATTGTTCCTATCAGCAATTGTTTAACACCATAATCTCAACATGACCAACACTATTATACCATTTTCAACATGACAAAATTGGCAGGTCTGCGTTTTGAATCAATCAGGATATACGCCGATTTAGTAAAATAAAAATTTAAACCGTTTAAAAATCAAAATGAGATAATTCTTTTCGTAACCTGCAAATACTGCAAATTAACTGTTTTGAAGTAGTATGAAATACGGTCATTTTGAAGCTCCGGTCGAACCAGTGCCGAACGGACCAATGTCGTTCGAATCCGAGTCTGATCGGACTTTGGACGGATCGTGTTTGGTGCCGATCGGACCCCACACTGCTGGGATAAATCACTCCCCCAACGCCATAGAGATATATAACAGAGCTGTTATAAATGTCTCTGCTAACGCTTAAAATATACCATCTTCTTTACAAATTGTCATGCTATGTACATATTATCCAGCAATAAAGGCAGATGCTTATTTTGTAAGAATATTTCCGATTTCAAATAAGAATATCCGAAATCATCGGCAATGTCAAACAGGGATCCTAGTTTGTGCATTGACGCTATTTCACTCAGAATGTCGGAGAAAATTAGAGTGACCTCCCCTATTTACGGTGGGCGTGGTTAACTGCTCTGTGTCGTAAGGTCAATTCATTGGGCTGAAGACACAGCACTTGTTTATGTCAGGGGGAAACTAGTCCACATTTCTTGTCATGAAGGTTATTGCTATATATAGTCCAGATTTCTGGTCTCAAAGGTTGTTGCTATATTGACTGACGCCTTCGAGTCCAGAGTCCATCGTGATTTTTACGTTAGATTTCTACGCACAGATTCTCTTCGCAAGTTTGACCACCTATGACTCCATAAATATGCAATTGAAATATGAAATCAAACATACCGATCTGGAGCTCAACCATTTATCTTTTGTTGTGTGAAGTCTTAAACGTGTCACTATTGTATGAATATCCAAAACTTTGATTTAAATCCAACACTTAAAAAGTGCAAATGAATGTAAACATAGAGGTAGAAATATGCAATGAACGAGCTACGTCACATGGTTCAAAAAGTAGGACAACTCTCAAATTCCCACATACCACTGTGAGTACAGTCTACGC
Source organism: Cerastoderma edule (assembly GCA_947846245.1). Classification (NCBI taxonomy): domain Eukaryota; kingdom Metazoa; phylum Mollusca; class Bivalvia; order Cardiida; family Cardiidae; genus Cerastoderma; species Cerastoderma edule. The sequence continues at coordinate 28,717,261 of OX401410.1, forward strand.
GAATAACCGGAGTTCAATATTTGTGAGCATTTGATACTATATTATGACTAAAATCATTTGATCCACATTTTCCTTTTTTGATTCTTTAGTTTTGTTCTTACTCATTTGAAACGATGGATTTACATGTAGAATTAGACTGTTGTACAACTTTTGATTACAATGATTAATGTCCAAATGTTGAAAAAAGCTTTGTTCACAGATCATTATTGAGACTATTGCTATATATTGACTGACGCCTTGGAGTCCAGAGTCCATCGTGATTTTTCATTAGATATCTACACAAAGATTTTGACACAAAGCGCAGCACTATATATGTCTCCAAATGTTGAAAAAGCTTTGTTCACGGATCATTATTGAGACTAGGGGGAAACCACAACCTCTTTAATGGCTCAACATAGGCAGTAAGAATACTTATTGACTCTTTTTGGGAGACATTTTTCATATTGTCGAAAGCACAAGATGCAAAGTAATAATTTTGATCGCCGATTTAAAACTTGAATTAGACTTCTGTTACATGTAAAAATAGTATGAGGGTATCTTTTTTGGTAATGTAACGATTCGCCACAATAACGACTCGCCACAATAACGACTCGCCACAAATGATAACGATTCGCCACAAGCCAATTAACGGTTCGCCACAAACCAATAACGACTCGCCACAGTTTTGAAATGTTCTAATTAACGGCCCATTAACGAGTCGTGAACTTGAAAACGGCGATGATTGTGCAACAATATTTAATGATAATAGCTCAACCGATTTTAACTGTTGTTGTATTTTATAATAACAGGTACGGATTCACCTAAAACAGTCTATTATAAGAGAATATTTAACTAAAAGGAAAACACGAATGAACAATGTATTTATTTTATGTTATCAAACATACAATTACACATGAAACATGAAACTTAAATATATACTCAATAGAGTTTTTAGAGCACATATACATAAGTCTTGTCTAAATTGGCCCGTACATGTTGGAACACTTTTTTTAATACTTCGCTCGTGGTGATTCCACCCTGTGTGTAGGTTTCACACGCAGCCCAGATTCGTCCTTGGAGAGTCCTCGTCATTTTCGTCTGCGCCCGCTTCAGTTTTCCCTCCCGAACAAGTCGTACCTGAAGGTTCAGGTCACTAGCCTTGGTGTGAAGAAGGGACAGCATGAAGTAAAATGGCGTAAAATGGCAGGTTCCCCTTCCTGGCCCGCTTGTTCAGCTTGTTGTGCCAGCCCTCGCAGTCGTTGTTTGTCCGGATTGTTCTGGAGTACTGGCACCAATCGGCGATGGCCCAGATATTCCTGGTCTCGCTGGGCTGTGAGAGCTTTGAGACCTCTGGAAAGACTGTCCCATCTGCTTAACGGTCATTGAACATTTATTGGTCTTGTTACGAACGCTACAACGCCAGTCAACAGATCCCTTCAGTCATCGTCGATTAATCACGTAGCAATAACCATCTGACGAAACTAGAGTCTGGTTCCCCCGTTCTGTTCCCTTCTCGATGACCTGGTATGTGACAGAGGCTTCTTCTGGAACTGTTGTTTCATTGATAGAGGGTTCAGCTAGTTCGTTCAGGAAAGAGCGATGTCTCGTCGAAAGGTCAAATGTCAGAGACGTATTGTCATCTTCAATGGGTAATGATAATCTGGTGGACTCTAGCGACGGAGGTGTAAGGTGACTCTGGTCTGCGACCTCTATGTCGTCTGTATACATGGGCATATGACGACAGGCGGCCGAAATACCTGTGAATTCACATATATCATTACAACATTGAAAACTCAACCTGATTGTGCTTATTCTTTCTATTATATTTAGTTTGGATTTTTGTTTGTGATTTAAATGATTTGGAGGACGAATACCACTTTATATCTATTTGTCCGTTAATTTAACAAACAAAAAAAATACTGCATAACCTTTCTTTGTATTGCATCAATACATTGAATGAAAGGATGAATACATTAAACCTTCAAAATTAATCCGTTACCAAATAAAATGTGAATCCTTACAGTTTTTCTTTATGTTCCCCCATACACGTGTTTTACCTGCTTCCACAGTATAGACATCGATTTAAACATGCACGACACGCACGTGCACAATTATTGTTAAACTGTATGTACATTATGTTAATAAATGTTATTGTTTATAATTTCATTTGTAATGGACGATGAGCATTGCCATGCTCAAGTCCAATTTCGAAAATTTATGTTCTGTTATAAAAACTCGAAAGAAAGAATCTCCGCCACATGTGCATTGACGTTAAGTTATTTAAATGAAATGTTGCCTTTTTGAAACAATCATCAATATTAGGTAGGTCGACTATATATCTGCAATGCCAGGTCAATGTAATGTTACCATTATGGTGTCTGCGTATTTATACTTACTGTCTCCAAACAATTCATAACTCAGCGGTACGTTCCCTTTCATAATTCACAGCTAGGTAACCAACTTGGAAAAATAAAAGTCTTTAAACATTCAATCAACATCCACTTATCTATTAATTAAGTAACATGATTAACACTGTCATATAATCTATTCTTTACTGTACAATGATTAAAGCCACACCGAATCCATCGATAATTGTGATATTTTTCACACATTTGACGGGACGACTTTTCTAAGGACTATATATACAAATAATATTCGTTATTTATATGAACAAGGAAAGACAATAAAAAAAAGATTTCCGATTTGAATGATGATTGTTTATTGATATCAACAACGTATACTTAAATACAACACATATCTATAAACTGTGGTGAATCGTTATTAATGTGTGGCGAATCGTTATGACTCTGTGGTGAAACGCTATATGAACCTGTGGCGAATCGTTAGTGGCGAGTCGTTATTGTGGCGAATCGTTTACATATTCTATTTTTTTGTGTGTATTCAATTGTATTATGGTATTTGGTATAACCAATATATAGCATATTTATGGACCCCCCATATTTATGAGTATTACGGTACTGTATATCGTGCTGCCGCCCGAACGTCACAAACAGTGTTAAATGGAAGTGAATTCTATAAAATTGAAAATATGTATTATCCACTAACAAACGTACCTTAACTATACAGTTAACAGAGTTGTCATTCCTTTATTCGTATGATTAAGAACGTTTTCTATGACAAATGTAGCGAAAAAAAATCATAGTTCCGAAATCTATTGTGTACAGATAAGTCCCGCAGAAAAGACCGATGAAACGACGATTTTGATTGGCCAACGAAATTAAAAGTCCACATGCTAAAAATAAATACCGGTTGACCGCTAAATTAACGGTCAACCGGTATTTATAAGGGTATACCCTTATTTTTAACGGTTGACCGCTAAATTTGAGGGTATACCGTTAAATTTAGCGGTAATCCCCCATTTTGAAAGGAGGTTGACCGTCATTTACAATTTCGTATGGTGTACGAAATAGACCGAAATTATGGTGTACGGAATAGACCGAAATTGTAAATGGCGGTCAACCGCCATTTAAAATGGGGGTATACCGCTAAATGCAACGGTATACCCTCAAATTTAGCAGTCAACCGTTAAAAATAAGGGTAAGCCGATAAAATACCGGTTAGCCGTAGTCTATTTATAGCTGATTTTACCTGGATTTGTCATATAATCCCTGAATGAGGGTAGACCCTTATCTATTTATAGATCACCCTCTATTTATCAACAACCAATCAACTCTCTTGTATCATAAGAGGTTTTCATAACTAACGGTAACAACGAAAGCCGAAATGTATAATTAATACTTTTTTTAAAGACGCTATCATACAATTTAAGTACATTAACTCTGATTTTTTATATGTAGCATCATCTATTAGCCCTCTTCAAATTTTGATAAGATGGTGGCCTTTGGGCCTTAAATGGCCCCGCACTAGGGGCTTATCAGTTAAAAGTAGCCTAATATAGCAAAATATTTAAAAAGCTTCTCCTCTGGAGCCATGAGGCCTAGAACTTTGATATTTGGTATGAAACATCATCTACTGGTCCTCTACCAAGCTTATTAAAATTATGACCGCTGGGCCAAAAATAGCTCCGCCCTCGGGGCTTATCAGTTTTACATTGCCTTTATTATGGCTTTGATTTTTGGTATGTAACATCATCTACTGGTCCTCTACCAAGTTTGTTCAATTCATGTCCTTTTGGCCAACAATGTTCACACCTTATGGGCTTATCAGTAATACATGGCAGTATGTAAGAAATCTTTAATAATCTTCTTCTCTGGAGCAATATTGCTCAGAGCTTTGATAATTTGAATAAAGCATCATCTACTGGTCCTCTACTAAGATGAATTAAATCATGACCATTTGGCCTTTAATGGCCTGCCCAAGGGGCTTATTCGTTATAAATAGCAGTTAACAAGAAAATCTTTAATAATCTTCACAGCGACACTATTTAGACAGCTTTTTTGAGACTGTCTGTATCAGTATTTAATTAATTATTTACGTTCTGTTAGAGATTGGAATTAACAATTAAAATCATGACCCATGGCCTAGCAGGACCTTTTCTGGCTCAAGGTCTATTAATTCTAAAACGTTTTATCCCGTTTCTTTAGCCGTTCAGCTAAATACGACATCCGTTTTATCCAAATAAATATACCCAACTGTTACGACCGTTACATGTCTGTGTGTCCATCCATCCGTGCGAGAACAAAACTGACATATTAATAGTTTATAGAGGGCATGTCACCCAATTCGGTTTATTTCAATTGAAATTGAAACAAAGTGTCTTTTAGATTCGGAATCTGACAGCATATTGCCAGAGTGTGCATTACGATATAGTTAATATGTTCCGACCTAATTACCTTACGCATTGTGAGTCGAATGTCCGATCCCTGGTTTTGACATAACTTATGTCTCAAAAAAAAAGCAAGGACATAATTAACTTAGCTCGTTTTAGATAGCATGAATTTTCCTGTGTTCTTAACTAAATCCCAAGCTTGTCCAGATGAATGCTTATTAATCAGGGCGGGGTTGGGGGTTATTTTGACAAAGAAAGTTTATACATATTTGTCCGTCCGTATGTCTAAGGAAGACTTGGAAGTACGATAGAACGAAAAATGGGTAATATCAAATAATTTCCATGGGATTTTACCTTTATTTCAAATGATATTCACGCAGATATCATATATAAACTTGAAAGTACATACAGTTTAATAGACAGTTTCAAACACTATAGAAAACAACTATTTGAAAAGTGCATGTATATTAGATGAATGTACACACGCCTTTTCATATGAGAACTCAACTTTTTTCTTCTTTTCCGATTGGGCCGTCTAGTAACGGTGTTAAAAACATACTGTTAACAAATATTTCGGGCATATAACAGATTCCCCCTTGCCACTACCATGTTTGGGCTCAAACGTGCCTCGCTAAAGAAAAGTGCACTAACTCAGTAGTAGACTACAGATGGGGATCTAACACGTGCCCTATATGGACAACCCTTACAACCTTAACTACTGGGTCCCACGGAAATCCCCGTGCACTCGCTTGTCTAACTCTTCGTTTATTCGAAAATGTGCTTTTTTCAAACATAACAGACGGTGAAAACGAGTGTTTGCTACTTTTCAATCAACAGTTTCGGAAATTTATAGCTATAATGGTTTAAAACATGAATAAAGGAAGCTCTAGCTAGTTATACAGACCGCTTAGAAGAAACTTGAACATTCTCTTTTATTCTTGGTTTACATGTAGCTATCCGTGACTTCCACCACTCTCAAGATGAATGATAAGCAGCATCAAGTCAAGATTTACATAAAGCCATCCGTGACTATACTATCTCTCAATATGAATGCTATACAGAGGTACAATCAAGATCATGCAAGGTAGTATGGAGTATGAGACATGTCAGGGTAGTATGGAGTATGAGACATGTCAGGGTAGTATGGAGTATAAGACATGTCAGGGTAGTATGGAATGTGTCACCGTAGTATGGAGTATGTGACATGTCACCATAGTATGGAGTATGAGACGTGTCAGGGTAGTTTGGAGTATGAGACATGCCACCGTAGTATAGAGTATGTGACATGCCACCGTAGTATGGAGTATGTGACATGTCACCGTAGTATGAGACATATCAGGGGAGTATGAGACATGTCAGGGGAGTATGAGACACAACATGGAAGTATGGAGTATGAGACATGTCAGGATAATATTGACTATGAGACATGTCACCGTAGTATGGAGTATGTGACATGTCACCATAGTATGAGACATATCAGGGGAGTATGGCCTATGAACACAACAGAGTAGTATGGAGTATGTAACATGTCACGGTAGTATGGAGTATGAGACATGTCAGGGAAGTATTGACTATGAGACATGTCACCATAGCATGGAGTATGTGACATATCACCGTAGTATGAGACATATCAGAGGAGTATGGAGTAAGAGAAACAACAGGGTAGTATGGAGTATGTGACATGTCAGGAAATTATGGGGTATGTGACATGTCACCGTAGTATTGAGTATGAGACAGGTCAGGGTAGTATGGAGTATGTGACACGATGGGGTAGTATGGAGGATGGGACACAATAGGGAAGTATGGAGTATAAAACATGTCAGTGTAGTATTGACTATAAGACATGTCAGGTGATATTGACTATGAGACATGTCAGGGTAGTATGAGACATGTCAGGGTAGAATGAGACATGTCAGGGTAGTATGGAATATGAGACATGTCAAGGTAGTATTGACTATGAGAAATGTCAGAATAGTATGAGACATGTCAGGGTAGTATGGAGTATATGACATGTAAGGGTAGAATGGAGTATGTGATGTGTCACTGTAGTATAGAGTATGTGACATGTCACCAAAGTATGGAGATTGAGACATGTCATAGTATGAGACATATCAGGGTAGTATGGAGTATGTTACACGACAGGGTAGTATGGAGTATCTGACATGTCAGGGGAGTATGGAATATGAGACATGTCAGGGAAGTATTGACTATGAGACATGTCACCGTTGTATGGAGTATGTGACATGTCACCATACTATGATACATATCAGGGGAATATGAGACATGTCAAGGGAGTATGGAGTATGAGACACAACAGGGTAGTATGGAGTATGTGACATGTCAAGACGTGGCATTACATTAATGAGTATGTGACAATACATTGTAGTAGTGTGTTTTTGACTTGACCTTTTAAAAGTGAGTCTGTTACATAACATTGTAGTAGGGAGTATGTGACGTGACAATATAATAGTATGTTTATTGCAATGGTGAGAACTATGATTGTCGACTCTATTTGATGCCATTAACTTTCATCAAGCACTGATCTGAAATGCACACCTATGACATTCCCTTCAATACATCATCTCATACTGTCTGATCTCAGGCTGGACTTTCTGCTTTTTAAGGATTCTCCTTTAGCAGCCGGTGTGGCATGTGTCGGTCTAGATTAGCTTGGATACTTGTCACCTTAGGTCTTTCGACAAGAGCTGAGGCTTTAAATAATACTTTTCCTTAACCGAAACAGCATTCAACAGTCGAAAATGTATGTGTTACAATAATTCTAAAAAGACAAAGAGAGCTTTTTAAAGGTATTTTTTAAGTGAAATAGGTTAAGTCAGCTGGTTAAGTGCAAAAACAAAACAATCACACAATCATATAAGAAATTATGTAAAACTTTTTTAATTCAATTTGATGGACAAATTGCTCTTTCCCAAAAATCATGTTTCTTATATCATAACCATTGTCATTTCATTATCATTTATGGTTATCCTTCATATTGTTTATTATTGTTATCTTACCATATGTCCATTGCGTGTTAGTTGGTGAGTTTTATTCATAGGTTATGCTAGTTTTAAGAAAATTGTTGAAAACTAGTAAATGAAAACATTGGTAGAAAAGAAAAACAATAGTTAAAAATCAATGATTTCTTTCCCAATGCTTTTTTGTCCAATATCATGTCTGTCGATGAAGCCTGAATATCAAATATCTTCTCATTAGTTGTGTTTCAGAAAGTATTTTAGATATAGATTTTCTGTCATTGAATAAATATACACTCTTATATCAACCTTTTAAATAAAGATTGCATGTTTTAGTCTGTTTTTCCAAAAATATCCATTGATAAAGGATTAACATGTATCAAGAGTAAGACCCTTATACATGTATGCATTATACATGTATGCATGAAAATCAGTCACTTGTTTTGTAACATGAACATGTTAACAGTTCAGTGTTAAGATGAGGACCAATTTGACTAATTTTCCCATAATTATCTAAAAAAATATTTCCTTTAAATACTAAAGAGGTTTTCAGTCAATCATTTAATTGTTCAGTTATTTTTAGCTAAAGAAACCACATTTCTGACACCATAAATAACACATTATGTGTACAAAGAAAGCTATGTTGCACACATTTTCCTGTACTAATTTAAAAAGCCCATATACCCACCTTTGATTACCTCCAAAACCCTTAAATTTCTGTCTCAAACAACATAATTACAGCATTTCCTACTAAATGACATTAAACAATGAAGAAGAAAGCCTTCATTTTAATGAAAATAGCCTTTATTTTACCAAATAAACTACTTTCTTGGAATGTCCTCAGTTCAAACCTCAAAAAACCTTTATCAAAGTATGGAACAATCATTAAGGAATAAAAAAGCACATGGTCTTGTATGCCAAATAAGTCAATTAAGGTTGATGTATGGATTCACCAGGCAAAAGGGCTTAAATACTGATCACAGCTGTGTTCCCAAGCGGTTCACATACAATATTTAACTGTCTGAAGAGACCCCTTGTTGGTGGGTGAGTTCCATCTATGTACCACATGTTCGATGCACACTGGTCATTCAGGGCTTGGCCAGTTCAAAACATGAGGATACAGTTCTCAGATTCCCTCCCGCTATCATGTAGAAGGAAGGGATGTCTGTAGGGCTCGTCAGTGTGTTTCCATTCTTTAGAAACGTCTAGTTCTTGAATTGATGCAGGGCCTTTGGGTGGTGTTTGTTCACTGGTAGAGGTTGAAGAATTTAAATTAGAAGCTGCTGAGGAAGCCTGCAACTGATGTTAGTTAGCCCTGTCCTTCATCACGTTGATAGATTTAGTTGTCTTAATCTTGATGAAGTCAGCCTCATGGTTATGCTCCTTCAATGATAGAACTGCTCAAACCTTAAAGTAGACAAAAAAATGATATAGGCATATTTTACATGAACATGTCAAACATGTCAATAATTTTCATTATTAAACATACATGAAATTGTATTACATGACATTGTAGTAGGGGTGTGTGGTTTGACAGGGTCATGAAGTATAGTGTATGTGGCACACCAATGTAGAATGAAGTATGTGCCATAACAGGGAAGTGAGAAGAATGTGACATGTCATACCAGTATCCAGTATGTGACATGACAATGTAGTATGAAGTATGTGCCATGACAAGTCGTGAGGAGTATGTTACATGTCATAGAAGTATCGAATATGTGACATATCAATGTAGAATGAAGTATGTGCCATGGCAGGAAAGTAAGGATATTTGACATTTAATAGAAGTATCCTGTTTGTGACATACCAATGTCCAATGAAGTATGTGACATGTCATAGAAGCATCATGTTTGTGACATACCAATGTAGAATGAAGTATTATCATGACAAGGTTGTGAGGATTATATGACATGTCATAGAAGTATCCAGTATTTGACATACCAATGTCGAATGAAGTATGTGACATGTCAGGGTAAAAGGAGTATATGACATGTCGTAGAAGTATCAAGTATGTGATATGACAATGTAGAGTGAGGTATGTGCTATAACAGGGTATTGAGGAGTATGTGACATGTCATAGAAGTATCCAGTATGTGAAATAACAATGAAGTATGTAGTATGTGTCATAACAGGGAACTGAGCAGTATGTGACATGTCATATGAGTATCCAGTATGTTACATTCTAATGTAGAATGAAGTATGTGCTATGACAGGATATTGAGGAGTGTGTTACATAGAAGTATCATGTATGTGACATGTCGAATGAAGTATGTACCATGATAGGGTAGTGAGGAGTATATTACATGTCAAAGAAGGATCCATTATTAGAATAACCAATGTAGAATGAAGTTTGTACGATGACAAGGTAGTGAGAAGTATGTGACATGTCATTGAAGTATCCAGTATGTGGCAAACCAATGTAGAATGAAGTATGTACCATGACAGGGAAGTGAGGAGTATGTGACATGTCATAGAAGTATCCAGTATGGGACATAACAATGTAGAATGAAGTATGTGCCATGACAGGGTAGTGAGGAGTGACATGTCATAGAAGTATCCAGTATGGGACATAATGTAGAATGAAGTATGTGCCATGACAGGGTTTTGAGAAGTAAGTGACATGTCATAGAAGTATCCAGTATGGGACATAACAATGTATAATGAAGTATGTGCCATGACAGGGTAGTGAGGAGTATGTGACATGTCATAGATGTATCCAATATGGGACATAACATTGAAGAATGAAGTATGTGCCATGACATGGTAGTGAGGAGTATGTGACATGTCATAGATGTATCCAGTATGGGACATAACAATGTAGAATGAAGTATGTACCATGACAGGGTAGTGAGGAGTAAGTGACATGTCATAGAAGTATCCAGTCTGGGACATAACAATGTAGAATGAAGTATATGCCATGACAGGGTAGTGAGGAGTAAGTGACATGTCATAAAACTATCCAGTAAGTGACATTACAATGTAATATGAAGTATGTGCCATGACAGGGTTTTGAGAAGTAAGTGACATGTCAAAGAAGTATCCAGTATTTGACATACCAACATAGAATGAAGTATGTGCCATGACAGGGTTTTGAGAAGTAAATGACATGTCATAGAAGTATCCAGTAGGTGGCATACCAATGTAGAATGAAGTATGTACAATGACAGGGAATCGAGGAGTATGTGACATGTCATAGAAGTATCCAGTATGGCACATAACAATGCAGAATGAAGTATGTGCCATGACAGTGTAGTGAGGAGTATGTGATATGTCATACAAGTATCCAGTATGGGACATTACAATGTAGAATGAGGTTAGTGCTATGACAGGGTAGTGAGGAGTATGTGACATGCCATCGAAGTATCCTGTCATGACTTACCAATGCAGAATGAAGTATGTGACATGGCAGGGTAGTACGGAGTATGTGACATGTCAAAGAAGTATTCAGTATTTGACATACCAATGTAGAATGAAGTATGTGCCATGATAGGGTTGCGAGAAGTATGTGACATGTCATAGAAGTATCCATTGAGTGACATACCAATGTAGAATGAAGTATCGGTATGAATTAATAGTGTTCTAAGGAGCATTGTCAGCTAAGGTCGTTTAGCTTGCATTATGATGATGTGGATAGTGAAAATTGAATTATTTACAGGCTAAAATGTATTTTGTTTAAGAAAAATAAATAAGAATTTGCAATGAATGGATGATAGTAGATAGAAATTCTGTATAAAGAAATAATGATAGTAGAGATATTATTTGTAATGAATGTGTGATATGAAATAATCAATTTGTAATGAGTTAATGGTATTGACATATATAAAATGTGTAAGGAATCACAATTTATTGTAAATTCCAATCTCTTTAATAAAGGCAAGAAATAATTCAATCCTTACAGTTTCAAAAGGCTCATGAAGAGCGTTGACATTGAATTATTCTGAAAGAATTCTTTGAAAATGAATGCAATCAAGTAATATAAGTTTAATGGTAAATGATGCATTGCCAAGAGACAGGAGTGTGTAATGTTTGAATGACAAATTCGGATTCGTGCCAATGTAACTGCCTCACTTTGTATGGACCTGTAAGAAGGGTACCATTCTCCAAGGGTAGGCTTAATTGAATGTAATTTATTAAAACATCATTCCGTTTTGATTGCCAGATGGATCTAATGTGTACATGTTAAAATAGAAGGTTTAAAATCGGTGTATGATACTTTATGTAGGGTATTTGTAATTTGACATTGTAGTAGGGCGTGTGTGACATTGTAGTAGGATGTGTGTGACATGGAATTGTGATAGGGGCCACGTGATTAAACGTTGTAGTAGGGGCCATGTGACGTGACATTGTAGTAGCTAGGGTGTGTATGACAAGACATTGTACTAGGGGCCATGTGACATAACAATGTGGTAGGGTGTGTGTGACATGACATTGTAGTAGAGTGTGTGTGCCATGACATTGTACTAGGGGCCATGTGACATAACATTGCAGTAAGGGCCATGAGACATAACATTGTAGTAGGATGTGTGTGACATGATATTGAAGTAGGGTGTGTGTGACATGACATTGTAGTAGGGTGTGTGTGCCATGACATTGTACTAGGGGTCATGTGACATGACATTGTAGTAGGGTGTGTGTGACATGACATTAAAGTAGGGTGTGTGTGACATGACATTGTAGAAGGGTGTGTGTGCCATGACATTGTACTAGGGGTCATGTGACATAACATGTAGTAGGGTGTGTGTGACATGACAGTGTAGTAGGGTGTGAGTGCCATGACATTGTACTAGGGGCCGTGTGGCATAACATTGTAGTAGGGTGTGTGTGACATGACATTGTAGTAGAGTGTGTGTGACATGATCCAAGGGGAAATCCTTGTGAGGAGTTTGATGTCTATCTATAAAAGGTTCACCCCCATTGAAAGGGCCAGCCAGTTTGATTTATACCAAATACATGTACCTCCCAACTTATATCACTGTGCCCAGCCCAAAGCCTATATTAGTCGATAACCATCAAATTTAACTAGCTGGCGGCTCACAAATGGGCCATTTCAGTACATGACCCACCAAAAACATTCTCCGGACAAACACCATCCGTGGCACTCTAACCTTCGACCTCCCTGACCCGAGGGGGACGCCTTAACCACTAGGCCAAAGTGACATAATGGACATGAGGTAATGGGTTATTGATGGCAGCACATTTAATATCTGACAGAATAACTTCAAAATTACAAGTTAACAACAATTAAGTGAATCTTGATTTGTTAAACCTGCTTTCAGAAATTAGAAGCAATTTAGCAATAAATCAACCGCCTTTACATCTTGGACTTCTTTTTCCATACATCAAATGGCAAATAGCTATTGTCACTATGTGTTAAAAACCAACACAGTAAAAATTTGTGTCATTTAATGGCTCATGGAAGGAGACAAATCCTCTATCATATTATATTATTTGGTAAACTTTTGGTCCAATTAAAATAGTTTTCACCCCAAAAAACTCATCATCACAACTTAAATGTGAAAGCCAACGAGAAATAACCTGAATAAGCCAGTTAAATAATTCAGATTGACTGATTCTTCACCTCTGACCTCATCATGTGATACATTTTTTTTTTAACCAACCAATCCGAATTCGTTATTTTGAACATCTAAACAAGCAGATTGTTGAATTGGAGACAGCTATATTTTAAGCACAATAAAACATATGTAGAAGGAGTTTATTTTTTCAGTATTTTATTTGGGGTTACTCGAATAAACGAAATACCAGAATACCACCGAAACACCGGAATACCCCTGAGATATAGGCTAACGAGAGTTATCAAATTTTATCATAATACCTATTAACTTTATAGTGTACATAAAAGGATGTAAGAGGTATATCAATGTTATGTTTATGCACCTTCCACATGTAAGGTGAGCCTATAGTGCTCATCTTAAACCTAAGACGATATAATATATACCCTGGACATGCTCTTACTCAATTCGCCATCCGAATTACTCAATATGATTAAAGTTGTTTGATGCAGGTATTGTGCAATAGAAATGCGGACGAAAATAAAAATACTGTTTCGCAGTTCGAATAAGTCATTAGCAACGAACTTATTATGTAAATTACAAATGCTGCAAATTGCTCCCATTAACAGTCATATGTGAATGTTTGGTCTTACCTTTATTGGCGAATTAAAGGCGGCTTTCGTTTTATAATGAATTCTGAACGAAAAAAGCCAATGCCGCTTTTATTCTAATATTAAATAGACAAAAATTTTTAAGTTGAATCAACGAGAAAAAGAAATCGCTTGTACATCAAAAGCTTCAATGAATCTACGTTATCGGAGAAAGTCAAAACAAAGGGTATTCCTGTATTACCAAAGGGTGTTTCGGTGTTACTATGATTTTAACAGGTATTTCGGTGTTTCGGTGGTATTACGGTATTTCGGTGAATCGTGTGACCGTTTTATTTGTACTCCTATCCTGTCACGTGTCTTTAAAAGGTTTTTCAACATAATAACCCACAGGAAGGATTTGTCTTCTTTAATATACAAAAAATGAGCACCATATTGGGATTCGAACCCGGGACCCTAGATACAAGAAGTCGATGCTCTACCTCTGCACCACTGTCGCCGACTGATAAAATTAAGTTACTTATCCTATGATCCAATTCATTGTGCTGAAGACACAGCACTTGTTTATATCAGGGGGAACTAGTCCACATTTCTTGTCATGAAGGCTATTGCTATATATAGTCCAGATTTCTGGTCTCAAAGGCTGTTGCTATATTGACTGACGCCTTCGAGTCCAGAGTCCATCGTGAGTTTTACGTTAGATTTCTACACACAGATTCCCTTCGCAAGTTTGACCACCTATGTCTGACTCCATAAAAATGCAATTGAAATATGAAGTCAAACATACCGATCTGGAGCTCAACCATTCATCTTTTGTTGTGTGAAGTCTTAAAAGTGTCACTATTGTATGAATATCCAAAACTTTGATTTAAATCCAACACTTAAAAAGTGCAAATAAATGTAAACAAAGATGTAGAAATAGGCAATGAACGAGCTACGTCACATGGTTCAAAAGGTAGGACAACTCTCAAATTCCCACATACCACTGTGAGTACAGTCAACGCGAATAACCGGAGTTCAATATTTGTGAGCATTTGATACTAAACTTCGACTAAAATCATTTGATCCACATTTTCCTTTTTTGATTCTTTAGTTTTGTTCTTACTCATTTGAAACGATGGATTTACATGTAGAATTAGACTGTTCCACAACTTTTGATTGCAATGATTGATGTCCAAATATTGAAAAAAGCTTTGTTCATGGATCATTATTGAGACTATTGCTATATATTGACCGACGCCTTCGAGTCCAGAGTCCATGGTGATATTTACTTTAGATTTCTGCACACAGATTTTGACACATAAAACAATATATGTCGGTGTCCAAATAATGAAAAAAAGCTTTGTTCACGGATCATTATTGAGACTTGGGGGAAACCACCACCTCTTTAATGGCTCTACATAGGCAGTAAGAAAACTTATTGACTTTTTTGGAGACATTTTTCATATTGTCGAAAGCACATTATGGTTATCAAATCAATTAAAAAAAATGCAAAGTAATTATTTTGATCGCCGATTTCAAACTTGATTTAGACAACTGTTACATATAAATATAGCATGAAGGTATCTTTTTGTGTATTCGGTTGTATTGGGCATATTTGGGAGCATTACGGTGTATCGTGTTGACACCCGACATCAGATCGGTACGAATTATTGTTTGTAGAACGTCACAAACAGTGTTAAAAGGAAGTGAATTCTATGAAATTGAAATTATGTATTATCAACTAACAAACTTACCTTTATTATACTGTTAACGGAGCTGTCATTCCTTTATTCGTATGATTTAGAACGATTTCTCTGACAAATGTCACGAAAAGCATAGTTCCGGAATCCATTGTGTACAGATAAGTCCCGCAGAAAAGACCGATGAAACGACGATTTTGATTGACCAACGAAATTAAAAGTCCAGATGCTAAAAATAAATAACGGTTGACCGCTAATTTAACGGTCAACCGCTATTTAATAAGGGTATACCCTTATTTTTAACGGTTGACCGCTAAATTTGAGGGTATACCGTTAAAATTAGCAGTATACCGCCATTTTAAATGGAGGTATACCGCCAATTACAATTTCGGTCTATTCTGTACACCATACGAAATTGTAAATGGCGGTATACCTCCATTTAAAATGGCGGTACACCGCTAATTTTAACGGTATACCATCAAATTTAGCGGTCAACCGTTAAAAATAAGGGTAAGCCGATAAAATAGCGGTTAGCCGTAGTCTATTTTAAGCTGATTTTACCTGGATTTGTTATATAATCCCGAAATGAGGGTAGACCCTTATCTATTTATAGATCACCCTCTTTTTCTCAACAACCAATCAACGCTCTTGTATCATAAGAGGTTTTCATAACTAACGGTAACAACCAAAGCCGAAATACATAGTTATTAATTTCTTTTCAAGACGCTATCATACAATTTAAGTACATCTACTTTTGTATACAATCGGTATGTTGAAATCTTTGGCAGCGGATTTTGTTTGTTATTTATTTTTTATTTTCTATTTTTTTAGTTTTTAATGTTTTCTTTTTCATTCACCTTGTGGTAGTTTTTCTGCCCCAACAAAAATTCGATTAGAAAAAAATAGAAAAAAACGATAACAATATTTGGGTCTCTCTTTCTCTAAAGACAATGTACAATAAAATAAATTTATTGATGCGAATGTTTTTCCTTAAGAATAATTTCGATGAAAACTCGTTATGACGCAGTTGCCGATTATCATCCGACAATTTCTTTTGTCATTCCGATTTTTTTTTACCAAAATATCAAATTGGATATGTTTAAGTTTCTACGTTTTAAGCGACATTTTTCAACCAACGTACCTTAACATTTTCCAAAAAAAATAATTACATATCACTAGATTGTTGCAGACGACTATGAAAAAACATTGTGGGAGAGGAAGAGATTTCTCCTTTTCCAAACAATATTTTCAACCCTATCAGAAGATTATTTTCCAATTTAATCACATTTTGACATCACATTTTGACATGTGGTCTGCAAACTCTTTCATTTTTGGACAGTCGAAAATTTTGCATTTGATGAAAGGTTCATTTTATAATTTGTATGGGGGTTTTACATCGCGTCAACAATAGTACATTTAAATGATGGAGGAAGACCCCATACTCAACTTCCCAAAAGAGCTGGTTAAGCCGGGTAGAACCATCGGCACTCCGTGAATGGTCAGTCGGAAGACTGCTCTCATGAAACTTAATTCTAGAACGTTTTATCCCGTTTCTTTAGCCGTTCAGCTATATATACGGCATTCGTTTTATCCAAATAATTATATCCAAATGTTACAAACGTCACATGTCTGTGTGTCCATCCGTTCGAGAAAGCACAAACACATATTGATAGTTTATAGAGGGCACTTCACCCAATTCGGTTTATTACAAAAATAAAATTGAAACAAAAATGTCTTTTGGATTCGGATTCTGACAGCATATTGCCAGAATTTGCATTACAAGATAGTTAATTTGTTCCGACCTAATTACCTTACGCATTGTGAGACGAATGTCCGATCCCTGGTTTTAACATAATTTGTGTCTTAAAAAAAAAGCAAGGACATAATTAACTTAGCTCGTTTGATATAGCATTAGATTTCCTTTATTCTTAACTAAATCCCCAAGCTTGTCCAGAGGAATGCTTATTTATCAGCGTGGGGTAAGGGAGTTTTTTAGACAAAGAGAGTTTATACATATTTGTCCGTCCGTATGTCTTGGAAGACTTGGAAGTACAATAGAACGAGAAAATTGGTGATTTCAAATAATTTCCACTGGGATTTTACATTTATTTTAAATGATATTCACCCATATATCATATATATATATTTAAAACTACATACCGTTTAATAGGCAGTTTCAAACACTATAGAAAACAACAATTTAAAAACTACATGTATAGTCAAATCTATGTGCACACGTCTTTCCATATGAGAACTCAACTATTTTTTTCTTTTCCTATAGGGCCGTCTAGTCACTCTACGGTGTTAAACACATTGTCAACAAATAATTCGGGCATATTACAGATTTCCCCACACTACTATATTGGGGCTCAAACGTGCTTCGCTAAAGAAATGTGCACTTACTCAGTAGTACAGATGGGGATCGAACACGTGCCCTATATGGACAACCCTTACAACATTAACTACTGGGTCCCACGGAAATCCCCGTACACTAGCTTGTCTAACTCTTACTCTTCGTTTATTCGAAAATGTGCTTATTTCAAACATAAAAGACGGTCAAAACGACTGTTTGCTACTTTTCAATCAACAGTTTCGGAAATATATAGCTATAATGATTTTAAACATGAATAAAGGAAACTTTAGCTAGTTATACAGACCGCGTAGAAGAAACTTTAACATTCTCTGTTATTCTTGGTTTACATGTAGCTATCCGTAACTTCCACCACTCTCAAAATGAATGATAAGCAGCATCAAGTTAAGATTAACATGAAGCCATCCGTGACTACACCATCCCTCAATATGAATGATATACAGAGGTACACTCTAGGTCATGCAAGGTAGTATAGAGTATGAGACATGTCAGGGTAGTATGGAGTATGAGACATGTCAGGGTAGTATGAGGCATGTCAGAGGAGTATGGAGTATGAAACATGACAGGGTAGTATGGAATATGTGTCACAAGGAAGTATGGAATATGTGACACGACAGGGTAGTATGGAGTTTGTGTCATGACAGGGATGTATGGAGTTTGTGTCACGACAGGGATGTATGGAGTATAAGACATGTCAGCGTAGTATGGAGTATGAGACATGTCAGCATAGTATGGAGTATGGGATATGTCAGCGTAGTATGGAGGATGTGTCACGACGGGGAAGTATGGAGTATGTGTCACAACAGGATAGTATGGAGTATGAGACATGTCAGCGTTGTATGGAGGATGCGTCACGATAGGGAAGTATCGAGAATGTGTCACGACAGAGAGGTATGGAGTATGTGTCACGACAGGGAAGTATGGAGTATGAGACATGTCAGCGTAGTATGGAGGATGTGACATGCCAGGGTAGTATGGAGTATGTGTCACGAAAGGGTAGTATGGAGTATGAGACATGTCAGCGTAGTATGGAGGATGTGACTTGCCAAGGTAGTGTGGCGTTTGAGACATGACCTGGTAGTATGGAGTATGAGACATGTCAGCGTAGTATGGGGGATGTGACATGTCAGGGTAGAATGGAGTTTGAGACATGCCAGCGTAGTATGGAGGATGTGACACCACAGGGTAGTAAAGAGTATGAGACATGTCAGGGTAGTATGGAGTATGTATTATGTCAAGGTAGTATGGAGTTTGAGACATGCCGGCGTAGTATGGAGGATGTGACACCACAGGGTAGTATAGAGTATGAGACATGTCAGGTTAGTATGGAGTATGTATTATGTCAAGGCAGTATGGAGTATGAGAAATGCAAGCGTAGTATGGAGGATGTGACACCACAGGGTAGTATAGAGTATAAGACATGTCAGGGTAGCATGGAGTATGTGATATGTCAAGGTAGTATTGACTATGAGACTTTTCAGGGAAGTATTGACTATGAGACATGTCATCGAAGTATAGGTATGTGGCTTGTCAGGGTAGTAAGAGACATGTCAGGGTAGTTTGGAGTTTGAGACATGACATGGTAGTATGAAGTATGAGGCAAGTCAGGGTAGTAAGGAGTATGTGACATGACAGGCTAGTAAGAAGATTATGACCTGACAGGGTAGTATGGAGTATGTGATACAACAGGGTAGTATTATATATCTGACATGTCAAGGTAGTATGGAGTATGAGACATGTCAGCGTAGTAAAGAAAACATGACATGTCAGGGAAGTATGGAGTATGTGTCACGACAGGGAAGTATGGAGTATGAGACATGTCAGTGAAGTATGGAGTATGTGACACGACAGGGTAGTATGGAGTATGTGACACAACAGGGTAGTCTGGAGTTTGTATCACGACGGGGAAGTATGGAGTATAAGACATATCAGCATAGTATGGAGTATGAGACATGTCAGTGTAGTATGGACTATGAGACATGTCAGGGAAGTATTGACTATGAGACATGTCAGGATAATATTGACTATGAGACATGACTGAGTTGTCAGGAGTATGTGACATGTCAGGGTAGTTTCGAGTATGAGGCATGTCAGGGTAGTAAGAAGTATGTAACATGACAGGGTAGTAAGGAGAACATGACATGACAGGGTTGTATGGGGTATGTGACACGACAGGTAATTTGGAGTATCTGACATGGCAGGATAGTATGAAGTATGTGACATGTCAGGGTAGTAAGGAAAACATGACATGTCAGGGAAGTATGGAGTATGTGACATGTCACCAAAGTATGGAGTATGAGACATGCCAGAGTAGTATGGATTATGTGACACAACAGGGTAGTATGAAGTATGAGACATATTGGGGTAGTATGTAGTATGTGACGTGTCACCAAAGCATGGAGTATGAGACATGACAGGGTAGTATGGAGTATGAAACATGACAGGGTAGTATAGAGTATGAAACATGACAGGGTAGAGTGAGACTTGACAGGGTAGTATGGAGTATGTGACATGTCACCAAAGTATGGAGTATGAGACATGCCAGAGTAGTATGGATTATAAGACATGACTGGGTAGTATGGAGTATGAGACTTGTCAAGGAAGTAAGGAGAACATGACATGGTAGTATGGAGTTTGGAACATGTCAGGGTAGTATGGAGTTTGGGACATGTCAGGGTAGTATGAAATATGAGGTATGTCAGGGTAGTACAGTGTATGAGACATGTCAGTTTAGTATGGAGTTTGGGACATGTCAGGGTAGTATTGAGTATGAGACATGACAGGGTAGCAAGGAGTATGTGAGATGTTCGGGTAGGATGAAGTTGTAGACATGACAGGGTAGTATTGAGTATGTGGCATCACACGGTAGTATGGAGTATGAGACATGTCAAGACATGGCATTGTATCAGTGAGTATGTGACATTACATTGCAGTAGTTTGTTTTTGACTTGACGTTGTAAAAGTGAGTATGTGACATAACATTGTAGTAGGGAGTATGTGACATGACAATATAATAGTATGTTTTTTGCAATGGTAGGAAATATGATTGTCAACTATATTTGATGCCACTACATTTCATCGAGCAATGATCTGAAATGCACATCTGAAATGACATTCCCTCCACTACATTATCTCATACTGTCTGATCTCAGACTGGACTTTCTGCTTTTTAAGGATTCTCTTTTAGCAGCTGGTGTGGGATGTGTCGGTCTAGATAAGCTTGTATACTTGTCGCCTTAGATCTTTCGACAAGAGCTAAGGCTTTTAAATAATACTTTTCCTTAACCGAAACAGCATTTTACAGTCTTAAATGTATGTGTTACAATAATTTTAAAAAGACAAAAAGAGCTGTTCAAAGGTATTTCAAGTGAAACAGGTTAAGGCAGCTGGTAAAGTGCAAAAGAAACAATCACACAATCATATAAAAAATTATGTCAAACTTTTTTAATTCAATTTGATGGACAAATTGCTCATTCCCAAAATCTTCATAAGTATATATCATGTTCCTCATATCATAACCATCATCATTTCAACATCATTTATGGTTATTATTATCATTTATATTACTTATTATTGTTATCTTACCATATATCCATTGCATGTTAGTTGGTGAGTTTTATTCATAGGTTATGCTAGTTTTAAGAAAACTGTTGAAAACTAGGAAATGAAAACATTGGTGGAAAAGAGAAAACCATAGTTAAAAATCAATGATTTCTTTCCCAATGCTATTTTTCCAATGAAAATTTTTCGACATGTCTGTAGATGAAGCCTGAATATCAAACATTCTTCTCAATAGCTGTGTTTTAGAAAGTATTTCAGATATGGATTTTCTGCCATTGAAAAAATATACACTTTTATATCAATCATTTAAATATGGATTGCATGTTTGGGTCTGCTTTTCCAAAGATATCCTTTGATAAAGGATTCACCTGTTTCAAAAGCCTTTTATGTATGCATGAAAATCAGTCATTTGCTTTGTAACATGAAAATGTTCAGTGTTAAGATGAGGACCAATTTGACTAATTTTCCCATAATGTTCAAAAAAAAAATAATTTCCTTTACATACTAAAGAGGATTTTTAGTCAATCATTTAATTGTCCAGTTATTTTTAGCTAAAGGAATCACATTTCTCACACCATAAATAACACATCATGAGTACAAAGCTATGTTGCACACATTTTCCCATACTAATTTAAAAAGCCCATATATATATCCACCTTAAATTACCCCCAAAACCCTTAAATTTCTGTCTCAAACAACATAATTAAACCATTTCCTGCTAGATGTCATTAAACAATGAAGAAGCAAGCCTTCGTTTTAATGAAAATAGCCTTTATTTTACCAAATAGACTACTTTCTTGGAATGTCCTAAGTTCAAACCTCACACAACCTTCATCAAAGTATGGAACCATCTTTAAGGAACAGAAAAGCATATGGTCTTGTATGCAAAATAAGTCAATTAGGGTAGGTGTATGGATTCACCAGGCAAAAGGGCTTAAATACAGCTCACAGCAGCTGCTGTGTTCCCACGAGGCGCACATATAATATTCAACTGTCTGAAGAGACCTCTAGTTGGTGGGTGAGTTCCATCCATGTACCACATGTTCGATGCACACAGGTGTCTCAGGGCTTGGCCAGTTCAAAACATGAGGATACAGTTCTCTGATTCCCTCGCGCTATCATGTAGAAGGAAAGGATGTCTGTAGTGCTCGTCAGAGTGTTTCCATTCTTCAGAAACGTCTAGTTCTTGAAGTGATGCAGGGTCATTGGGTGGTGTTCGTTCACTTGTAGAGGTTGAAGAATGTCAACTAGAAGCTGCTGAGGGCGTCCGCGACTGATGTTAGTTAGCCTCGTCCTTCATCACATTGATAGCTTTAGTTGTCTTAATCTTGTTGAAGTCAGCCTCATGGTTATGCTCCTTCTATGATAGAACTGCTCGAAACTTAAAGTAGAAGAAAAATGATATTGGCATATTTTACATGTACATGTCAATCATTTTCATTATTAAACATACATGAAATTGTACATGACATGGTAGTAAGGGTGAGTGGTGTGACAGGGTCATGAAGTATAGTGCATGTGACATGACAGATAATTTGTTATACCAATGTAGAATGAAGTGTGTGCGATAACAGGGAAGTGAGGAGTATGTGACATGTCATAAAAGTATCCAGTATGTGCTATGACAGGGCTGTGAGAAGTATGTGACATGTCATAGAAGTATCAAGTATTTAACTTACCAATGTTGAATAAAGTATGTGCCATGACAGGGTAGTGAGGAGTATGTGACATGTCAAAGAAATATCCAATATGTGTCATACCAATGTAGAATAATGCAAGTGCTATGACAGGGTTGTGAGGAGTATGTGAAATGTCAGAAGAATCTAGTATTTGACATACCAATGCAGAATGAAGTATGTGACATGGTAGGGTAGTGAGGAGTATATGACATGTCATAGAAGTATCCAGTATGTGACATACAAATGTAGAATGAAGTATGTGCCATGGCAGGGTAGTGAGAAGTATATGACATGTCATAGAAGTATCCAATATGTATCATACCAATGTAAAATGAAGTATGTGACATGACAGGATGATGAGGAGTACATGACATGTCATAGTAGTATCAAGTATTTGACATACCAATGTAGAATGAAGTATGTGACATGACAGGATAGTGAAGAGTATGTGACATGTCATAGAAGTATCCAGTATGTGACATACAAATGTAGAATGAAGTATGTGACATGGCAGGGTAGAAAGGAGTATGTGACATGTCATAGAAGTATCCAGTATGTGACATTCCAATGTAGAATGAAGTATGTGACATGACAGGATAGAAAGGAGTATATGACATGTCATAGAAGTATCCAGTATGTGACATACCAATGTAGAATGAAGTATGTGACATGGCAGGGTAGTGATGAGTATATGACATGTCAAAGAAGTATCCAGTATGTGACATACAAATGTAAAATGAAGTATGTGACATGGCAGAGTAGAAAGGAGTATGTGACATGTCATAGAAGTATCTTGTATTTGACATACCAATGTAGAATGAAGTATGTAACATGGCAGGGTAGTAAGGAATATATGACATGTCAAAGAAGTATCCAGTATGTGACATTCCAATGTAGAATGAAGTATGTGACATGACAGGGTAGAAAGGAGTATGTGACATGTCCTAGTAGTATCCAGTATGTGACATTCCAATGTAGAATGAAGTATGTGACATGGCAGGGTAGTGATGAGTATATGACATGTCAAAAAAGAATCCAGTATGTGACATACAAATGTAAAATGAAGTATGTGCCATGGCAGAGTAGAAAGGAGTATGTGACATGTCATAGAAGTATCTTGTATTTGACATACCAATGTAGAATGAAGTATGTAACATGGCAGGGTAGTAAGGAATATATGACATGTCAAAGAAGTATCCAGTATGTGACATACAAATGTAGAATTAAGTATGTGCCATGGCAGGGTAGTGATGAGTATATGACATGTCATAGAATTATCCAGAATTTGACATACCAATGTAGAATGAAGTATGTGCCATGGCAGGGTAGTGAGGAGTGTATGACATGTCATTGAAATATCTAGTATTTGACATACCAATGTAGAATGAAGTATGTGCCATGGCAGGGTAGTGATGAGTATATGACATGCCAGAGAAGTATCTAGTATTTGACATACCAATGTAGAATGAAGTATGTAACATGGCAGGGTAGTAAGGAATATATGACATGTCAAAGAAGTATCCAGTATGTGACATACAAATGTAGAATGAAGTTTGTGCCATGGCAGGGTAGTGAGGAGTGTATGACATGTCATTGAAGTATCTAGTATTTGACATACCAATGTAGAATGAAGTATGTGTCATGGCAGGGTAGTGATGAGTATATGACATGTCAAAGAAGTATCTAGTATTTGACATACCAATGTAGAATGAAGTATGTGCCATGGCAGGGTAGTGATGAGTATATGACATGCCAGAGAAGTATCTAGTATTTGACATACCAATGTAGAATGAAGTATGTGACATGGCAGGGTAGTAAAGAGTATATGACATGTTATAGAAGTATTCAGTATGTGACATACAAATGTAGAATGAAGTATGTGACATGGCAGGGTAGTAAGAAGTATATGACATGTCATAGAAGTATCTTGTATTTGACATACCAATGTAGAATGAAGTATGTGACATGGCAGGGTAGTAAGAAGTATATGACATGTCAAAGAAGTATCCAGTATGTGACATACAAATGTAGAATGAAGTATGTGCCATGGCAGGGTAGTGAGGAGTGTATGACATGTCATTGAAGTATCTAGTATTTGACATACCAATGTAGAATGAAGTATGTGTCATGGCAGGGTAGTTAGGAGTATATGACATGTCAAAGAAGTATCCAGTATCTGACATACAAATGTAGAATGAAGTATGTGCCATGGCAGGGTAGTGATGAGTATATGACATGTCAGAGAAGTATCTAGTATTTGACATACCAATGTAGAATGAAGTATGTGACATGGCATGGTAGTAAAGAGTATATGACATGTTATAGAAGTATTCAGTATGTGACATACAAATGTAGAATGAAGTATGTAACATGGCAGGGTAGAAAGGAGTATGTGACATGTCATAGAAGTATCCAGTATGTGACATACCAATGTAGAATGTTGTATGTTACATGACAGGATAGTAAGGAGTGTATGACATGTCATAGAAGTATCTAGTATATGACATACCAATGTAGCATGAAGTATGTGACATGGCAGGGTAGTGATGATTATATGACATGTCAAAGAAGTATCCAGTATGTGACATACAAATGTAGAATGAAGTATGTGCCATGGCAGGGTAGTGATGAGTATATGACATGTCATAGAATTATCCAGAATTTGACATACCAATGTAGAATGCAGTATGTGACATGGCATGGTAGAAAGGATGTTGCATACCAATGTTATATGAGGTATGTGTCATGACAGGGAAGTGAGCAGGATGTGACATGTCAGAGAAGTATCCAGTAAGTGACTTGCCTATGTAGAATGAAGTATGTGCCATGGCAGGGTAGTGAGGAGTATATGACATGTCATAGACGTATCCAGTATGTGGCATACCAATGAAGAATGAAGTAAGTGCATGACAGGGTAGAAAGGAGTATATGACATGTCATAGAAGTATCCAGTATTAGAAATAACAATGTAGAATGAAGTATGTGACATGGCAGGGTAAAAAGGAGTATATGACATGTCATAGAAGTATCCAGTATGTTGCATACCAATGTAATATGACGTATGTGTCATGACAGGGAAGTGAGCAGGATGTGACATGTCATAGAAGTATCCAGTAAGTGACTTGCCTATGTAGAATGAATTATGTGCCATGGCAGGGTAGTGAGGAGTATATGACATATCATAGAAGTATCCAGTATTTGGCATACCAATGCAGAATGAAGTATGTGACATGGCAGGGATGTGAGAAGTATGTAACATGTCATAGAAGTATCCAGTATTTGACCAACCAATGTAGACTGAATAATGTGCCATGACAGGGTAGTGAGGAGTATGTGACATGACAGATAATTTGGTGTATGTGACATAACAATGTAGAATGAAGTATGTGCCATGACAGGGTAGTGAGGAGTATGTGACATGACATATAATTTGGTGTATGTGACATGACAATGTAGTTTGAAGCATGTGCCATGACAGGGTAGTGAGGAGTATGTGACAAAACAGATAATTTGGTGTATGTGACATGACAATGTAGTTTGAAGCATGTGCCATGAGGGGGTATTGAGGAGTAACTGACATGGCATTCAAGTATCCAGTATGTGACATAACAATGTAAAATGAAGTGTTTGACATGACCATAACAGTATGGTGTTTGTGATGATAGGGCAGAATCTAGTATGTGACATGAATGTGCTGTATGGTGTATATGACATGACAGGGTAGTAGGAGCATGTGACATGAAAGGGTAGTATGGAGTATATGACATGAAAATGAAGTGTGGTGTATGTGACATGATTATGAAGCAATTAAGTATGGAGTAGTTGACATGTAAGGGTAGAATTGATTATCTGAATTGACAATATAGAAATGAGTATGTGACATGACAGAGTAGTGAAGAATGAATTAATAGTGTTCTAAGGAGCATTGACAGCTAAGGTCGTTTAGCTTGCATTATGATGATATTGATAGTGTATATTTAATTATTTACACGCTAAAATGTATTTGGTTTAAGAAAAATAAATAAGAATTTGCAATGAATGAATGATAGTAGATTGAAATTTTGTATAAAAAAAAACCAACGATAGTAGATATATGATTTGTAATGAATGTGTGATGAAAAAATCAATTTGTAATGACTTAATGGTTATCATACATGTATATGTATATATAAAATGAGTAAGGAATCACAATTAATTGTAAATTCCAATCTCTTTAATATTGACTTGACTTTGTAGTAGGGTGTGTGTGACATGACATTGTAGTAGGGTGTATATGCCTTGTCATTGTAGTAGGGTGTGAGCACCATGACATTGTAGTGGGGTGTGAGTGCCATGACATTGTAGTAGGGTGTGCATGACATGACGTTGTACTAGGGGCCATGTAACAGTGTAATGGGGAGTATGTGACATGACAGTATAGTACAGCCAAACTTGTGCTTACGGTCACTTTTGATCAGCGGTCTTTGCCGTTCAACGGTCATTTTAAAGTCCTCCCTAACAATTAGACTCTTTAAAATTCCTTGATAAGCGGTCTTCTCTCTGATGCGGTCAGCGGCCAGGCTAATTAATCCCAATCAACTTTAAATCAATTGTCATAAGCGGTCAATTAGTTTGTAACTACCGCCGGCGGTCACCTAACTCGGATGATCCAAGCTGTAACTGCGTGACAGCTTGGAGGCGCCCTGCGATAAAAACGCGTCAGTATTCCCCCTCTGTGTGTGAGGGGTCCAATCGGCGACGAGAAAAAATATGGGCACCAATCAGAAAGAAGGTAGGATTGACCAATAAGATTGCTTATTGTTTTCATTTCCGGTGATTTACAGAAAAAACAAAAACACCAACATTTGTAGACATGTGATTGACGGGAAAACATGAATTCGTTTTAAACCAAAGCAGAGTCATTTGATGAAAGCCATTGTCGAAGGGAAAGACGCTTAAGTTTCAATTTTGATAAAATATCTCTTACATAAAACAGGGTCATCTGTAGATCTACCCTATATATATTAAAACTTAACATTCATTCGGACTGTTTGTCAACCTTATATCACGATGCTAAAAATGAAACAACATCTACGCCTCCCTGATAAAACTGATTAACCCTTTCCCAAACATTAACGATATTTGACCACTTTGTTGCAGACGAATCTGGAAAACATTTCCCGCAATGTTTTCTGCCCAATTAGAAGATTGTTTTTCAATTTCATCACTTTTTAAAATGTCGTCTACGAACTCTTTCAATTTGGGACAGTCGAAATTTGGTGTTTGGGAAAGGGTTTAAATAATGTCGTTGGTGTTGAAGGGATTTTGCTTCGCCACACTTATTTCGAAATCAATCCTGTGTGGTTATTTGTGTTGGTAAAAAGATAGTCACATCTTTTTATATGTGCGCTAAATAACCGTGGATTTTGATGCACCATTAAAAAAATAGCCCATTTACCAATCTAATGATAATCAAAATCGGTCTGTCCGACTCATTCCATGCATGAAATGATTGGGCAATACCTTTTCCCAAAGATATTGAACCCAAAGGTAATCAGTTTTGTTAAGATTTCAACATTTAGTTACCCTTCTGTTCCCCAGTCAAGGTCGTTACCATTCTAAAATTCAAACTGCAATAAAACACACAAACTATTCAATTAGGTAAAATACAAACTTTTACTATATCAAGAAAGTAATCGATATTGTATTAGCAAAAAGGATTTGGTTTTGACGATTACCATTTCGCCGCAAACAAAAATGATATTCAAAAGAAACTTGCTCTTAAATCTGTAAATTTGATTAATATCAATATACTTAAAAAATAAAAATCTATGTCAAATGCGTATTCTTTGAGGTCAAAACCATGCTGCTATTAACAAGATAAAGGGTAAGGCACGTGTTGTGTGATGTACGGCGGTGTCTGGATTAGTATCTGTGTGTGACGCGCGTCGCTCCCGTCTGGTGTAATAAAACTAGGCGTTTGATATTTAGACCAACAACCCGAAAGATGTACTATTCGATACTCCCCCTTTATAACATGCCCCGAAGTTGTTTATATACCTTTTTTTTGCTTTTAAAGTTTAGGAATCATTTGTTTAAAAGACATAGCTGTTATCTATATCTCTGTTTGTTTTCCATTCGCGCTCGCCAAACCTGCAAATAATATACTTTTAAATAGTTTCTAGATTTATATTTCAGATTAGACCCATAATGCCGATTTCTATAATCAAGAAAATAACAAATTGAGAGCCTATTTTCCCATAGAATCGGCCATCAGAAATAATAGGCTAAAGGCTTCTTTTGTTGCAAAAGTTTCCATAAAAAAATTCTCTGATGGTTTGAGTGTTGTCTAGATTTTCGCTTAGAGTCAAAAATATCTATACTCAATGAATGAATATCTACGTATTCAATTGAAATCAACTGTTGCATTACTTTGGCAATTGACAAAATTCATGTGAGGGAAAGGGAATCTCGGTTTTAATGAAAATAGATCTGTTCTACCAAACGAAAAGGAACCAATATTATATTCCCGCCAGAATTTACCTGTCATTTTAACTCCGCCCCTTTCTCCAGATTTCCCAACATGCACTACCTCGAAAAATCGATATCCGCTTGACGCGCTTTTACATCGAATGCATCCAGACGTAGAGTGAAATATCTACGTCTGGATCATTCGGACTAGCGGTCACCGGGAGTTTTATCACTAAGTGTGTTGTTTATGTAAAGGATAAAACCTTCCCGTGTAATCGAGAGGTGTAAACTGAGACGCATATGCACCTATCCATTTTGTCACGTACATAAACTGGCTATTTACCCTTTCTTTTATTTGCCGCAGATAAAACTCGCAATTATTTTACTCGCTAAATGTTTTTAAACAAAGGAATCTGTCAAACCCCAAAAAATAGGTCTTCAAAAGGAAGCAAAATCCCCCTTCTGTCTCATGTATCAAATATCCTTAAACGAAACCACTAAATTTATCAAGATGTAAAGTCAGTTATGTAACATCAAAAGATTACAGGACAAAAACAGCTTCAAAGTATCGAATTATTTCTTTCGTACATCTACGGGTGTCATTTGATTTTTATCTATTATTCTAAATGAATATTGTATGAAAATTTTTCCATACTTATTGTTTTATTTCCAAAAATCCCAACATCATATCCGCAGACCGATTTCTATATCCGCGGATATGGTTCATATCCCCTGAGAAAGATCAACAAAAAACAGCCACAAAGCATCAAATTTCTTCAAAGTATATCTAAGGGTGATATTTCATACTTATTTACTATCATGAATAGTTATTGCATTCAATTTGATCATACTTAACGTTTTATTTCACAAATAAAAGTCATATCCGCAGACCGAATTACATATCCGCGGATATGGGCCATATCCGCTGTTAAGCCGTACCCCATTAAGTACTCCTCCCATATGACTCACAAAGTCACATATCATTCTGCATGCAATAATAGCCTGTTCTGACAAATTTACAGTTTCAATTTTCTTTATTGACAGAAAATCCCCTCTCTACAACTGCTTGACCATGTGACACCACAAGAAGCATTTTAACAACACTGAAGAGTTGCTCATACTTAGGGGTGCACACATTTTCCTTATAAAATACATCAAGTCGGTCATTCTGTTTTGAAAAACTGAAGAAAATATCTGAACTAGTTGTATCAATGAATTCATGGTACTGGTCTAGTGTGATGTCACAAGTGTCATTAACTTTTCCTGCATTCCTAAGAACAACAAGAACTTTTCTGAAATTAGCTTTACATTCTGTAGAATTAATGCCAATTTCTCTGGAATCCAAACTTGACAGGTTTCTCACCAGAGAGTATCCCAAAGGGCACTTGTTCAACATCAGCTTGCAGGTGCTGCTGAGAAAAGCTCTTGCTTCCATCCTAAAATCCATTATTTGTCTGTCTGAAAGGGGACCAACAGCTTTAAGAGCTTGGTCAGTAACGATGCCAATGTCAACATTTTTGTAGTTGATGAGATTTTCGTTGTTGGAAATATCAATGCCTGCCAATTTTTCTAAATTGTCACATTGTGCTAAGCATTCTGGTTTGACAAATCGTCTTAATAGACTCCTGAGTAGAGCTGATAGGTCTTTAGCCATCATGGGCAACACTGGCTTGTCAGTCTGATAAAATGTCAGAAATTGTTGTAGGGTACTAGCTACCAATTTAAAGAATTCCAGCTTGGCAATGACTAGTTTGTCCTATGTAAACTGTTTTAGAAGAGTGTAAGAATTACATGTAGGCTTTGACTTCTTTTTAGTTTCTACTTCCTCCACATATTTAATCAATGTTGGCCAAATTTCTATTGTTCGTTTAGCTACAGGGACATTTTCAAGCCACCTATGGTTGCAGAATTTAAGGGGCATCTTCCTACTTACACAGATTTCAGAAAAGTCGTCCCTTCTTGTTGGAGAGTCTTTATACAGATAATAAATACTGCTCAGTAAACGGTCTACTTTCCATTCACTTGCAACACCACCTGCTTTAAAACTGTTGTGTAAAACATGAAGGCCACATGAACCTACACTTAAAATAGTATTATCACAATCCTTCTTGAGTTTTTCTGAAAATATTCTAAAAAATTTCCAGTTTACATTTGGACCATCCATACCAATTTGTACATGTTTGCGTATGTCCAATTCACACTGTAATACAGCAGTATCAAAATGCTCCACCATGTCGGTAGCGGTCGCATGTCCCATAAATTCTGATCCGAAATAACGTGTGCTGACCATATGTGTTGTGTCGTCCCAGTACCTGACATGAATATCCATTTGCTTGCGCTGATTACATTTATTTAATGACTCGTCAAACAACACGGAATAGATCCCTCTAATCGTGTCAAATAAATTCGATTTAATATAATCAGCTATCCCGAAAAGTGCAATATATGACGTTTTTCTTTCGCCACATGAAAATTTCTTTGCAATTTCGCTGTCCGGGAACATTATTGGAAAAAATTTGATATGTCATCATTTGACTTGAACGAGCAGTGCTGGGTAACAGTACGCAATGTCCATAAAATTTCTGCCTGCAAAGTGTCATTTCTCGATACAAAATTACTCACTGTTGCCGTGCGCGAGTGAGCAGAAAGTCCTTCTGCAACAGTTTCACGCGGTGTAGGTGGCGCGGGAATCGTCAATTCATCCTTATTCATAACATTGGAAGCTGTCAGTTTGAAGGCCTCGCCGATTGTGAGCACAGGGACGGTCGACCGCGATGATGCAATTGAAGCATGCTTCTTGCTTTTCGCGTGGGAGTTGAGCGCATATTCACCCATTTTGCCCAAATCTATATCACCTCATTACAAAGGCAACACAATGCCGAGTGTTTGTCACCTTTAAATTTTCGTACCCATTGTTCATATTTTGAATCCCCCAACCATTTTCTATTGAAAATGCACTTCCCCATAATTATTTTCCTGAATTATTCCTTTTAAAATTCACAAAACACAATGGCTGAACTATCCTATAACCCTGTCCACATGTGATGTATAATGGCTTTTGAAATTCGAGTGTAAACCCCGTTTGGGAGGTATGTTATTTTTCATTCTACGATCTTGTAACCGGGATAAGCACCGGGCTCTGATTGGTCGAAACTTATAACTCTTCCAGTGGGGGAGGTAAAAAAAGAAGGCTTAAGAAGCGCGGGAAAAAGAACGAACGAGACAGAAATGCTGACGTATTTCTTATTTTGTAAATTAGTTTTATTATAGAACAAACACTTGGATTTATATAAGATACATGGATTTAAAGGTATATATCTTTATTGTTACCAAAACATTTCTTTTCTGTCCCTTTTCTTTCGCCATGTTCATGGAATTTAGAGCACCAGACTAAGGCTGTTGAGTCAGAACCTTTGTTTTGAAATGGGTTTTGTTTCATTGATGGTTCGTAGACCTATCAAAAAGGTATGAATCGTGTTTTGGGGAATTTGCTTGCACTCTACTTTGAAATGTTGCTTGTAGGCTAGACATGGTGGTTAAGAGCTTAAACGTTAGTTAGTTGAGCTAAGGTGGGTACTACTAGAAGTAAAGGTACTTTCCTGTGTTGTTTTCTTCTTCCTATTAATGTACAGGACTCATTTTTGAGTATTATCGTACATTTTCGCTGGTTTCCTACCAGTACTAGGCTAGGCAGTGCGTCTTGCCAAAGGAAACTCCACGGTGAAATAATTGGCCGCCTTAGGGATCGAACCCGGGATGACCGGTCTCTGGTCCCCGACAATAACCACTTTACCTCCGCAGAACCTTGCTGGATCTTGATGAGTACGTTGCAGGGCCTTTCGGCACATACACAATGGGATTTCAAAGTTTCTTGTTAGCTTCCTATATACCTTATGGGGATCATACCCGGTGCCCCTGATACGAGAGGCCGACCCTCTACCACTGCACCGATGTTGCCAACTCTCGAACTCTAGTAATTTTCCCTCTGTGCTCTTTAACTTGTGTACATGTATCACAACAGCTTACACCATTTATTAAAAGGAGCATTGGTTTGTAACGAATGAAAATCTATCTATAGATGATCACATTATGTTGTACCTTATTGTTGCCTTTTTCTATGCTAATATATGTGCTCTTTCCACAAAACTCTATTTGTTCTACAGTGAAACTTCCCTGTCTCGAAATTGAAGGGACCTCTTGAAAGTTTGACACAAAGAGACCTTGACGCATAGATGTTTTGGGGTATGAGGATTAGGTACGAAGATAACAGAGAACGAAAAAAAAACGATGTATGACATGCCGTATATGATTCAGTAGCTACAGTCGTTAACCAAATCAGAACTTTTTTTTTATATTTCATATTTCAACCCTGTGGAAAGAGTGTTAAGAGGAATTCCCAAACAAGTGAATACCTTCCATCGGGGCTTGAACACCTAGCTATTGGGCTTGAACACCTACCAAGAGTGCTTGAACAATTACAACCTAGGGCTTGAACACCTACTACTGGGGGCTTGAACACCTACCAAGAGTGCTTGAACACCTACCACAAGTGCTTGAACACATACCACTGGGGGCTTGAACACCTTCCATTGGGGGTTGAACACCTAGCTATGGGGCTTGAACACCTACTAAGAGTGCTTGAACACATACCACTTGGGCCTCGAACATAAACCACTGGGGCTTGAACACCTAGCTATAGGGCTTGAACACCTACCAAGAGTGCTTGAACACATACCACTTGGGCCTTGAACATATACCACTGGGGCTTGAACACCTTCCACCAGGGCTTGAACACCTATCTATGGGGCTTGAACACCTACCACCGGGGGGAGGGGGAGGGGGGTTGAACACTTACCAATATGCTTGAACAAATACCACTTGGGGCTTGAACACCTAACACTGGGGGCTTGAACACCTTCCTACAGGGCTTGAACACCTATCACCAGGGCTTGAACACCTTCCATTGGGGCTTTAACACATACTAATAGGGGCTTGAACACCTAACACTGGAAGCTTAAACACCTTACACTGGGGGCTTGAACACCTAGCACCAGGGCTTGAACACCTTCCATCGGGGGGCTTGAACACCTATCACCGGGGCTTGAATACCTAGCACCAGGGCTTGAATACATACCACTTGAACACATACCACCAGGGGTTTAAACACCTACCATCAGGGGCTTGAACACCTACCACTAGGGGTTTGACACCTACCTACCACTGAGGGCTTGAACACCTACCTACCACCATAGGGGTATATGTCATAATACCTGTAATAACACTATATATACACAAAGGAAACAACTTCAAAGAGAAACCAGTTCTGACGTTCCGCGCTTATCAGTCCGTAATTTAATACGATCACTAGTCTGTCAATTCTCTATATGTCCCGCATAGCCAAATGATTTCTGCGTCCAACGATACCTTCTCAACAAGATCGGAGAAATCTGCGACGACACGCGAAATTTTTTCGAATTTGGGTCATTGGGAATAGATGGTTGAGAACAGAACCAGCCAATGTTTCGGCACTAAATCACCTTAATGAACGTTATTTCAGCAATGACATTTTACCAGCATACAAAAAAACAACTATTGGTAGGGATCCTAACTAAAAATTCTAACCCACACACTATGTTCAACATATATCCAACAATTATTCTTTACTACACTCCCATTTTGCTTGTCCATTTTGTCAATTATACAACAACTTTCATCATTCATTTGAGCAAAGCGATATGATTGGTTTAAAGTTAACACGTCTAAATACAGCATGGTTCCACACTTTTTTAATGGTACTATGCGCCATTTATACTTACTTGTTTAGAATTACATAAAGATGGAAACCAGCCTATCTAGCCTTCAACCTTTCACATTAAGCCAATCAGAGAGCTTGAAAGATTTTGTACCATAACAAGATCGAGTAGAGACTAGAGAGATGGGAGGATGGTGGAAGATAATTCTAAATACATGTTGCGTATTGTGTACAGGTTAGAATTATTAGTTTGGATCCTTACCAATATTTGTTTTTAAAGTGCCGGTAAAGTGTCATCGCTGAAATAACGTTCATTGAGGTGATTTAGTGCCAAAACATTGGCTGGTTCTGTTCTCAACCATCTATTTATTCCCAATGACCCAAATTCGAAAAAAAATATCCCGTATCGTCACAGATTTCTTCGGATTGACTGGACCGATCTTGTTGAGAGAGATATCGTTGGACGCAGAAATCATTTGGCTATGTGGGACATATAGATAATTGACAGACTAGCAATCGTATAAAAAATTACGGACTGATAAGCGCGGAACGTCAGAACTGGTTTCTCTTTGAAGTTGTTTCCCTTGTATATATATAGTGTTATTAAAGCTATTATGACATACACCCCTATGCCTACCACTGGGGGATTGAACACCTACATTCCACTAAGGGCTTGAACACCTACCACTGGGGGCTTGAACACCTTCCTATCACTGGGGGCTTGAACACTTATCACCTGGGCTTTAACACCTATCTACTACTGGCGGCTTGAACACCTTCAATGTGGGCTTGACCACATACCTACCACATGGGGCTTGAACACCTACCTACCACTGGAGGATTGAACACCTACCTACCACTGGAGGATTGAACACCTACCTAGCACTGGGGGCTTAAACATTTACCTACCACTGGGGGCTTGAACACCTACCTACCATCTGGGCATGAACACCTTCTACCAAAGGGGTGTTCACCTTCAATCAGAAGGGTGTTCACCATCTAACAGAGTGGTGTACACCCCTTCACCAAAGAAGTTCACCTTCCACAAGAGGGGTGTTCACCGTCCACCAGGATAAACCTTCCACCAGAGGGTTACACCTTCGACCAGACAGGTTACATCTTTCACAAGAGGGGTACACCTACAACCAGATCTGTCACATCTTTCACAAAAGGGATACACCTTCAGCCAGAGGGGTACACCTTCAACCAGGAGGGTACACCTTCAACCAGCAGGTTAAACCTTCCATAAGAGGGGTACACCTTCAACCAGAGGGGTACACCTTCCACAAGAGGGTACACCTTCAACCAGATGGGTACACCTTCCACAAGAGGGGTACACCCTCAACCAGATGGGTACACCTTCAATCAGAGGGTTACACCTTCAACCAGAGGGTTTTACCTTCAATCAGAGGGTTACACATTCCACCAGATGGTTACACCTTCAATCAGAGGGGTACACCTTCAACCAGAGGGTTCTACATTCAACCAGAGGGGTACACCTTCCACCAGAGGGGTACACCTTCGACCAGAGGGTTACACCTTCCACCAGAGCGGTACACATTCAACCAGAGGGTTACACCTTCCACCAGTGGGTTACACCTTCAACCAGCAGGTTACACCTTCAACCAGAGGATTAGACCTTCCACCAGAGGGTTTTACAGTCAACCAGAGGAGTACACCTTCAATCAGAGGGGTACACCTTCAACCAGAGGGTTCTACATTCAACCAGAGGGGTACACCTTCCACAAGAGGGGTACACCTTCGACCAGAGGGTTACACCTTCCACCAGAGCGGTAAACATTCAACCAGAGGGTTACACCTTCCACCAGTGGGTTACACCTTCAACCAGCGGGTTACACCTTCAACCAGAGGATTAGACCTTCCACCAGAGGGTTTTACAGTCAACCAGAGGAGTACACCTTCAAACAGAGGGTTACACATTCAACCATTGGATAAGACCTTCCACCAGAGGGTTTTACAGTCAACCAGAGGAGTACACCTTCAACCAGAGGGTTACACATTCCACCAGAGGGTTATACCTTCCACCAGATGGTTATTCCTTTCACCGGAGTGGTACACCTTCCACCAGAGGATTTTACAGTCAATCAGAGGAGTACACCTTCAACCAGAGGGTTACACCTTCAACCAGAGGGTTTTACCTTCAACCAGAGGGGTTCACCTTCCGCCAAAGGGTTACACCTTCCATTCGAGGGTTACACCTTCCACCAGAGGGTTACACCTTCAACAGGGATACACCTTCAACTAGAAGGTTACACCTTTCAACCAGTGGGGTGTACAGCTTCCAATGTGGATTGTTACCTTCCACCAAAGGGATACACTTCAACTTTGGGTTCTACCCCTTCCAGGGGTATACACCTTCAAACAAAGGTGGTTTGTTCACATCACAGAATAGTGTTGGTAAACAGAAAATCTTTGTTGTATGTTAGCCAATGTTTTTGAACAGACAAAGTAGCAGTGGGGTTTGAAGAAATAGTAGCAGCAAGGGATATATTGACTGTCCCAAATTGAAAGAGTTGTTTGCAGACGACATTTCAAAATGTGATGAAATTAAAAAATAATCTTCTGAAAGGGCAGAAACATTGTGGGAAAAGGAGAAATTGCTTGTTAAGAGCAATTTTTACTTTTCCCACAATGATTTCCAGAGTCTTCTGTAACAAAGTGGTCAAATCTAGGTATCCATCTTTCAAATAATGGGCATTGGGATGATCATCTAAATGACATAATCACTAAGGCCTGGAAACGAGTTGGGGTTATGCGACGACTTAAATTCCGCCTTAACCGTATAATTTTACAGATAGTTTATAATACGTTTATCAGACCTATTCTTGAATATGGGGATGTTATATGGGGAAACATACACCAATATCAAAAAGAAGAACTCGATAAGATTCAAAATGAGGCGGCCAGAATTGTCACAGGATGTACAAAGCTAGTATCAATATCAGATCTGCAAACAGAGTCAGGTTGGGAATCTCTAGGCGAACGTAGAAAAAAACATAAACTTATTTTATTCTTTAAGATGGTAAATGGTCTTGTTCCCAATTATTTAAGCACTCTTGTTCCACCCACAGTTGGTCGTATGTCATCTCGAAATCTTCGTAACTCTAATAATCTAAGAAATGTAAATTGTAAGACATCACTTTATGAGAATTCATTCCTACCCTCAGTTGTAAAAAATTGGAACACATAACCTCAAAGTACGAAAGATTCGGAATCAGTGGGTATGTTTAAATCATT
Organism: Cerastoderma edule; assembly: GCA_947846245.1. Classification (NCBI taxonomy): domain Eukaryota; kingdom Metazoa; phylum Mollusca; class Bivalvia; order Cardiida; family Cardiidae; genus Cerastoderma; species Cerastoderma edule. Next base: position 28,755,836 of record OX401410.1, read on the forward strand.
AATCAATCATGATAAACCTACCCCTAACAAGTTATTCTTCTTTGGAGACAGAAAATTCCAAGTCTTACATACTAGATTGAGAAATAGATGTAGTGCATTAAACCAGCATTTGTTTGGGAAAAATATCGTAATCTCTCCCCTTTGTCGATGTGGTTCAATAGAGTCAACTCAGCATTACTTTCTTAAGTGAGTTCACTATGTCGACATACGGGATGAGTTACGGAGAACTATAACCAACCTTACTTTGTTCAACCTTAACTCTATACTTTTCGGTAATCCAGATCTCTCTGTAACAGAAAACGAACCCATTTTAGTGCTGTTCATATTTATATTCGTGATAGTAAGAGATTCTGATGAATACGTTTGAACTATCATTGGCATAATCCTTTAGAGTATGTTTAAAGATACTAAACAGCAAGCCAAGATGTTGCATTAGTTTTTTTGTTAGATACTATTGCAGTATCTATCAACAGCCTCATGTATTGGTTCCAACAATTTCTCGTCACTCCAAATGTTTATTTGTTGTTTTGATTATCATTACCATTATACTGCTTTATTTCTTCACTGTATTACATCAATACGCAAATAATAATTAACATTATTATATTGTAAACGACCTGCGTGTCGCCATTAAGGAGAGGAACCTTATAAGCTTTTAGCTTTCGTTCCAATCCGTTTCACAAAATTGTTTGTAATGTATATAATGGTGTTTTTTTCATTGAATAAAATATGTTTAAACTAAAGTGGTCAAATGTCGTTATTGTTTGGTAATGGGGATTTGGGACACCACGGTTTGTAGAAATAGCACCACAGTTGTTACAAGACTTAAGCAGGTTTGTAAACAAAGTGACACAGGGTTTTGTAGACATAATAGTCCCAGGGTTCATCAACATAGCAATGCCAGTGGTTGTGGTCATAGCATCACAAGAGTTTTTCCGCCTTCACTGTGCAGACTAATACCTTCTTTGAACTCGGAATGTAGTCCGGATTTACTCGCTTTGTTTTGCTCTATATTATTATAACTGTTGCCTCATTGGAAATCGTAAAATGTCCAGACATTCGAAAAATAGACTATCGTTCAGTCTCTGTTAACATAAAGGATAATTATAGTAATGGTGGTAAAAGGAGCAGCTGTTTCCCCCGAGTTGTTGCCCAAAGAAATTTTCAAATGTATCTTCAGTCATCTTGCTTTAAACACACCTTAGTCCTTCAGCGCTATCAGTGCTTTGATTAATATAGCAGCTCTTAATTAATACAAATCTTTACAACCCCTTACAGTAACTCATATATGTTGTTTCGGTCACGAGCAGGGGTATCTCTTAAAGTATGATAGCTGTTGAACACAGATGTTGCTGTATGATGTACCTTTAAACATCAGCTCCCCTGAAACGGGGTTTCCAAATAAATTTTATTGTATTTTCGAATAGAATAAAGTACACAGTCAGGGCTGGTGTAAACACTGCAGCTGATGGTTTTCTTTTGTAAAAGCAACTTCTCTTCAAATCTTTTTGATGTTTTTATTGCCATAATTCAGTATTATATACTTGCAAAATTCCTTGCTCAAAATCATGTATGAGGGTTCGATTCCCTCCCCAGGCTGCAAAAATGCTTGTGCTAAAGGGACAGATTGCCTGGCGGTCCCACATGGTTTGAAAAGGAGAAAAATAGAGATGAGGAAATGGCAAATAAAAATGTCTAAATGAGAAAATGATGAGTGTTTCTTGAAAGTAACTCTAAAACTTCTTCACATTCATAAAAGACACCCATGAGGTGTTCTGTATATTTTCAGTAGTCATTCAAATTTCCTTCCCAACAATAATACAGGGAAACACTGTCCAATAGGATTGGGATCTGTTAACATGGTTTGGTGGTTGCAAATATATATTAAATAGAAAAACCCTTGCCTTCAAACAGAACATGGAAATAGGTAATCTACACTCCAACAAATATCATTGAAATTTTGCACTTTCTTATGATAAAAACATTTTATAGAACAGTCTGTAACTTTTCTTTTAATACTGCCTTAGAATAAAAAGAAACTTTAAAGTGTTTCTTCAATGCCTTTAAATTTCCTTTAGATGTGCACCGTTTTTTTAAGTTATAATTTCAGAAATATTTACAGGAAACAAAATTGAAGGCAAGTACATGTACATACTGCACCTGTGTTTTGCTTGTGACTGTATGTTGAATAAATATTGGATAATTCAATGGAAAACAATTTGATTGCAAATTATTCAGTTTTATTTGATAAGCATCTTTTTGCCAAATCTATTTCATAGAGTGAAGCGAATTGACACGTTTTCATTATCTTTTGCAGAATGCCATGATAGTATTAATGTGTTTATAACCTTTATTCCTGATATACAACCATATATAGCTTTGGAGGAGTTATGCCTTAAATACACTTGGTGAAATTGAACAGAAGCAATTAATCAAAGGCAAATTTGTAAAACTCTAAACAGTGTTTTGTTACAATTAAAGGGTATCAAAATTTGATTTTCACAAGGTGTTTGTCCCAACATTAGTCTTAACACAGTCTAATAGTAAAACAAGTGAAACTTTCAGGTAGGAACTTGAACAAGGATTGTGGTTAGGGTCAGTTATATGTCTATTTTGTCAATACATACAAAAGATTTGTCTTTATGATTGATGCATTTGCCAAGTAGTTAAATGTATCTAGAAAGAAGGATTTGCATAGGTTGAATGAGAGCATTATTTCAAGGCCATTGAGGATAAGAACATTATAATGTGAGATCCTTTGGGGTTGAATAATATATATTCCTTTAAATTGTCTCCTTCCCTGTTGGGAGAGATATCCTTTAATAAATGCACCATAGCTATGAAATGGAATAATCAATGCTACAGACAAAATAGGCTGGAGTAAGCATCAACTTTCATGTTTGAGTATTAGCTGATGATAACAATATTTTGTTGGGTTTCAGCATCAGGAGTTATATAATAGAATCTTGTTCATGCCCAGATGGGTTTTTCAATTTTACCATTAATATTTATCGTCTAAAGGTGAATCCAAATAAGGTCTTGGGACGCTCCTCTCTACAAACTAAGCTAGTTCGGTGGAAATCGAACCACAATTAACGGGTTTCAGTTATGCATTGAGTTAAAGAAAACTTGTTACGGCTGCTTTTCCACTTCTAGGCAAAAGTGTAGTGACAACGTGATATTTTCTGTCTTGGGATACTCCTCTCTACCTACTCAGTGAGTATTTGTTCGAGATAGGAAAACTAAAAACTAATTTCTGATTTACATTGAATTAAAGAGCGAAAACTTGTATCAGCTGCCTTTCCATTTCCAAGCAAACGTCCAAGGAAAATGAGACATTTTCTGTCTTGGGATGCTCCTTTACCTACCCAGCAAGTTTGTTCGAGATAGGAAAACTTATAACTGATTTCTGTTTTGCATTGAATTATAGAGTGAAAACTTGGAATGGCTGCTTTTCCATCTCAAGGCAAAAGTCCCGGGAAAACGTGATATTGTCTTTCTCGGGACGTAACCCTCGACGTACCCAGCGAGTTTGGTTGGGATCCGACCATTATTAGCATATTTGGATTTTGCATTGAATTATAGAGCGAAAATTTGGAACGGCTGCTTTTCCATTTCTAGACAAATGTCCCGGGAAAACGTGACATTTTCTTTCTCGGGACGTTACCCTCTACGTATTCAGCGAGTTTGGTCGGGATAAGATCATTATTAACATATTTGGATTTTGCATTGAATTATAGAGCGAAAACTTGGAACGGCTGCTTTTCCATTTCTAGGCAAAAGTCCCGTGAAAACGTGATTTTTTCTTTCTCGGGACGTTTTCCTCTACGTACCCAGCATTGAATTATAGAGCGAAAACTTGGAATGGCTGCTTTTCCATTCCGAGGCAAAAGTCCTGGGAAAACGTGATAATTTCTGTCCCGGGACGTTACCCTCTACGTACCCAGCGAGTTTGGTTGGGATCCGACCATTATTAGCATATTTGGATTTTGTATTGAATTATAGAGCGACAACTTGGAACGGCTGCTTTTCCATTTCTAGGCAAAAGTCCCGGGAAAACGTGACATTTTCTTTCTTGGGACGTTACCCTCTACGTATCCAGCGAGTTTGGTCGGGATCAGACCTTTATTAACATTTTTGGATTTGCATTGAATTATAGAGCGAAAACTTGGAACGGCTGCTTTTCCATTTCTAGGCAAAAGTCCTGGGAAAACGTGATAATTTCTGTCTCGGAACGTTACCCTCTACGTACCAACAAAGTTTGGTCGGGATCAGACCATTATTAACATTTTTGGATTTTGCATTGAATTATAGAGCGAAAACTTGGAACGGCTGCTTTTCCATTTCTAGGCAAATGTCCCGGTAAACGTGGTTTTTTTCTTTCTCGGGACGTTTTCCTCTACGTACCCAGCGAGTTTGGTCGGGATCCGACCATTATTGAAATATTTGGATTTTGCATTGAATTATAGAGCGAAAACTTGAACGGCTGCTTTTCCATTCTAGGCAAATGTCCCGAAAACGTGACACTTCGGGACGGAACGGCATTTATGGATTTTGCATTGAATTATCCTTGGAATTTCTAGGAAAACGTGAAATTTCTGTCTCCGAACGGACAAACGATCAGACCATTATTAACATTTTTGGATTTGCATTGAATTATAGAGCGAAAACTTGGAACGGCTGGCAAATGTCCGTTACCTCTACGTACCCAGCGAGTTTGGTCGGGATCCGACCATTATTAAAATATTTGGATTTTGCATTGAATTATAGAGACGGCTGTTGTGGTCGACGTTACCCTCTACGTATCAGCGAGTTTGGTCCATTATTAACATTTATGGATTTTGCATTGAATTATAGAGCGAAAACTTGGAATGGCTGCTTTTCCATTTCTAGGCAAAAGTCCTGGGAAAACGTGATAATTTCTGTCTCGGAACGTTACCCTCTACGTACCAACAAAGTTTGGTCGGGATCAGACCATTATTAACATTTTTGGATTTTGCATTGAATTATAGAGCGAAAACTTGGAACGGCTGCTTTTCCATTTCTAGGCAAATGTCCCGGTAAACGTGGTTTTTTTCTTTCTCGGGACGTTTTCCTCTACGTACCCAGCGAGTTTGGTCGGGATCCGACCATTATTAAAATATTTGGATTTTGCATTGAATTATAGAGCGAAAACTTGGAACGGCTGCTTTTCCATTTCTAGGCAAAAGTCCCGGGAAAACGTGACATTTTCTTTCTTGGGACGTTACCCTCTACGTATCCAGCGAGTTTGGTCGGGATCAGACCATTATTAACATTTATGGATTTTGCATTGAATTATAGAGCGAAAACTTGGAATGGCTGCTTTTCCATTCCGAGGCAAAAGTCCTGGGAAAACGTGATAATTTCTGTCTCGGAACGTTACCCTCTACGTACCAACAAAGTTTGGTCGGGATCAGACCATTATTAACATTTTTGGATTTTGCATTGAATTATAGAGCGAAAACTTGGAACGGCTGCTTTTCCATTTCTAGGCAAATGTCCCGGGAAAACGTGTTTTTTTCTTTCTCGGGACGTTTTCCTCTACGTACCCAGCGAGTTTGGTCGGGATCCGACCATTATTAAAATATTTGGATTTTGCATTGAATTATAGAGCGAAAACTTGGAACGGCTGCTTTTCCATTTCTAGGCAAAAGTCCGGGAAAACGTGACATTTTCTTCTCGGGACGTTACCCTCTACGTATCCAGCGAGTTTGGTCGGGATCAGACCATTATTAACATTTATGGATTTTGCATTGAATTATAGAGCGAAAACTTGGAATGGCTGCTTTTCCATTCCGAGGCAAAAGTCCTGGGAAAACGTGATAATTTCTGTCCCGGGACGTTACCCTCTACGTACCCAGCGAGTTTGGTTGGGATCCGACCATTATTAGCATATTTGGATTTTGTATTGAATTAAAGAGCGAAAACTTGGAATGGCTGCTTTTCCATTTCTAGGCAAAAGTCCAGGGAAAACGTGATATTTTCTTTCTCGGGACGTTTTCCTCTACGAACCCAGCGAGTTTGGTCGGGATCCGACCATTATTAAAATATTTGGATTTTGCATTGAATTATAGAGTGAAAACTTGGAACGGCTGCTTTTCCATTTCTAGGCAAATGTCCGGGAAAACGTGACATTTTCTTACTCGGGACGTTACCCTCTACGTATTCAGCGAGTTTGGTCGGGATAAGACCATTATTTACATATTTGAATTTTGCATTGAATTATAGAGCGAAAACTTGGAACGGCTGCTTTTCCATTTCTAGGCAAAAGTCCTGGGAAAACGTGATAATTTCTGTCTCGGAACGTTACCCTCTACGTACCAAGCAAGTTTGGTCGGGATCAGACCATTATTAACATTTTTGGATTTTGCATTGAATTATAGAGCGAATGCTTGGAATGGCTGCTTTACCATTTCTAGGCAAAAGTCCTGGGAAAACGTGATAATTTCTGTCTCGGAACGTTACCCTCTACGTACCAAGCAACTTTGGCCGGGATCAGACCATTATTAACATTTTTGGATTTTGCATTGAATTATAGAGCGAATGCTTGGAATGGCGGCTTTACCATTTCTAGACAAAAGTCCCGGGAAAACGTGATATTTCCTGCCTCTGTATTCTTTCCTTTACATACCCAGCGAATTTGGTCGAGATTGAGATCGAGATCGAAACACTCTTAAACGATTTCGATTATGCATTGACTTAAAGAGCATAGACTTGGAAGTTAGGACCAAAGTTTATCTTATCTGATGTGAACATAAAGCAGTGAACCAAAGCTCCAGATGCAGGATTTTAATAAACTTAAAATGATTTTATAAAAGAGTGTATTGTGAAGTTGAAATACAGCTTATTTATTTTGTAAACATAACAGCAAATCCCAATTCAAGATGCGGGATTTAAATAAGCCATAAACAATTATCTCAATCAGTGCTGCTGGTATTAAACTTAGTGCACATGTCCAAATTTGGGGAATCTAGAATTATCTTATGATATTGCATTATGGTTAAAAGGCCATGCACGACGCCCACTCGTCAGACGGTTCTCTGGTGTTGAGGGAAATCCGTCAAGTCTTTTTTTTATTGTATTCAGGTAAGAAACAGTTACTTTACATTTATTTCCTAGATTAGACAATGTTTTCAATTTGAAAGAATGTCTTCTTTACTTATTGTAGCAAACAACTAATAAGATACAATATTACAATATATTCATTGGGACTGATTCACTTACTTATTGAATTTACATCATATATATAAAACAGAGACATAGATTGTCTCTGATATAAAATGTGCATGTAATTATTTACGTCTTCAATTATTGTAAATGTTACATGTTCAAATTAGAATAAATAAAAGACCGTTCAGTGATGTGGGAAATTAATCGGGCCTTCTTTTTGTTGAATTCAGACATTGAGGTAGTTCTCAAAAGAGCTAATAGCCCATTATGAAGAAGGAAAGAGTCAGGCCACCACAAAGCCGCAGATGTGTCCCACGATTTCCCATCTAAACAAATAATGCTACCTGCCTTCCTTCTTCCCTTTCCTTTCTTCGTAATAAAATGTTGCTTTTCCACAACTAGACAAACGTCCCGGAAAACGCGATATTTTCTGTCTCGGGACGCTCCTCTCTACATACACAGTGAGTTTGAATTATTGGGGGAAAACTTAGAACGGCTGCTTTTCGACTTCTAGGCAAGAGTTCCGGTGAAACCGAACCTTTCTGTCTCGGAAGACTCCCCTCGTTCTTCAATGCTCGTACGGACAGACATACGGATATAAGACATCGGTTTAACATCCTGGAGGTGTTGAGCTTACCAACAGAAGCTATATCGAATTCATATACATGTATCAGAATTGATGTGTTTCGGACTTAAAACATGTAAATTGAAGGCTTTTTATTATTTTTTTCCGCACTTGCGTGCAAATTTTCCGAAATGATTTCGCCACAGACCAGAATGTTCGACTCGCAAAGTGTAAAATCTTTCGATGGGAATGTTTCGAGCATATTGAATCTTTAAAATAGAAACTAGACTATATGCAAATGAAAACTATAATGGTACATTTGTATTGATTTTGATTTTATGGCCGTTTGAAAATAGATTAAAATATTAAGTGCCAAAATGTCATAATTAAAGGTACATAATATTTTTACTAAAACTGATATTTTCACAAAGTTTGCTTCCAATACTAGCAATAACATTCCTCCAACAGGATCGAAACATTTCCAGAGCTATATTAAAAGAGTCAGGTTCCCATAGTTCCGGTCCAAAGTCTCAATTAAAAAATGGTCTCTTAAAGACAAGATCTCGACTTTAAACTTTAATATGATCTCTTATACGATCCTGGCCTTATTCGGCAAGTTTAAAGGCCATAACCGAGCTGCATTGATTTGTTGTTTCGAAAAGCTCGGTAACTTACACTAAATTGGGTTCTTAATATGGGATTATAGGTACATAGGTACCAATCAAAATAATAATTTATTTGTATTACTATTTTGCTTACATCTTTTATAGGGCTGAGTTTAAAGATCGTTGCTAAGGTTTTAAAAACCAACACTTAGATATCGAAACAAGTGCCACGAATTCGCGGGAGGTTTAATAAAGTATGTGCATTTTATCCCTCAAAGACGCGGTCATATGACGTCGGGCGTAATGAAACCTTAATTGAATTCTTTGAGCTAAAAAAAAATCCTCCCAAACTGCAAATTACGACAAACGTCTCCAAAGAAAATTTTAACCCTAGCGCGCCAGGTACCAGACCTTCAGTCCTCTAGCCATTGCAATCTTCCATGCTTTATACCCATGTACATGATGTTTTAAGATAAGTATTTCGTGTAATCTTGGTTCCTGTTTTCTCGAAGTCTATATCAATTCATTCAGGCAAAGTTGCATTCGACATTAGCCTGAGATCATATAGAAATGAAGGCAAGAGTCATTCCAATACATTTGTCTGTCTGATGGCTCGAACCTAGGTCGGATAGCAGGTTGTATGAGTCAGAAAGGTGACGGGTTTCCAACATGTGAGGAATTCCGATCAGATGTGGGCCAGCGCGATAAATGTTAAAGGTACATATATATATGCAAAAGGTATGATTATAGCCAGAAATATCGATTCGTAGACTCGCAGTACGAGTGTCAAGGCTTAGTTTGCCGACTCAATGCCCCATAAACACAACTGTTTAAAATATCAATTTTAGACTACATGTAGTGCCTATTTCTTCAATACACTTTTATATTTTCAAGTGTTACAATAATTTACACATCCATTTTGTCTTGAAATATATATAGACACAGTTTCAGTGCGGGTTTTGGTGAAGGGATGGTGAGGGTTAGACCATCGGTAGATAAACTGCATTTCGGCCTTCTTTTTCTTCAGTGTATCTATTTCATGTTCAACACTCGATTGACTAAAGCGTATGCAAAAAGTGTGTTTGTCTGACGTTGAAATAAATCACACAGTCCCTCTCCACGGAGGTTCAAGTTCCGGTAACAGCATTTCGATTTTGACGAGAGTTATTCTCCCGAATGGCGACGATTCTACCCGGCTTGACCAGCGCTTATGTGCAGTCAAAATGAAAGTTTTTCTCAATCGTTATCAGCTTCATCCCAACATAACCGAACCATTATTTACCTGAAACCTTAATAAATATACATCTGTTGTGGCCTAGCACCAGGGTTTGCCGATACATCTTGTATGGGGTGAATACACATTTGGGTTTGAAGAGCAAGAACTAGGGCTTGTGATCAAGCAATGTGATTTATAGAAATATCACAGGGGGTCGTAGGCCTAGCACCGACCTAGTTCAGGGATTATCCAAAGCTGATTGTTCACAGATGTGAGGAAACTTAAAACTGTATAGCAGCTGCACTATTGTATGAGAGTCACAGGAGAATAGAAATTGTAAAAAATGAATAGGGGCCTCCGTGGCCTAGTGGTTAAAGTACAGAACTTGAAATCACATGGCCCCTCTCCGCGTGGGTTCAAATCCTGAGAGGGATATGGATTTTCATGAGAGGCAGTCTCCCGACTGACTTACGGAATGTCGATGGTTCTACCTGCCTTGACCAGCCCTTATGGGCAGTTGAGTATGGGGTCTTCCTCCATCATTAATAGTCGGGCATCGCTACATAACTGAAATAATGTTGATGTGATGTAAAACCCATATATAAAAAATGAATAAGTTGATACATGAATAAATGTGTACTTAGCTTCAAAAGCATTGCAACGGATTACAACTTAATTGAATAACTTTGTACATACTTAAATATATAGACACATTCTGAATAAATTCAATCATAAGACGCTTTTTAGGATTGTATATCATACCACCAAACAAAAACTGTAAGTTGTTTCCTTGACATTCTATTTCAACTTTCAAGTTGACTCATATGTGAACAAGCAAATTTGATAGACTCAGTTTGAAGGTATGAAGATATGAAATAGAACTTACAGAAATACCATTGGCATTAAGTAAGTAAGGAGAGGTATTTTAAGAGTCTTACCAAAATACACTTCTAGATATCTTTCTAAATCAAACTCAAGACTTACTTTGAAATATATAATGTTTTATTTGGGTGTAATTAAATTACATCAATTAAAAAATACATTAAATAGATTATTGTGCAAAACTAGAGAGAACAGTTTCAAGGATAGTTGTACCGATAAAAGGGATGTAATCTTCAAAGCGTTAAAAATAACATGAAATCAAAGCCAATCAAACAGATAAAAACCATTGTTTGAATTTCTTATTCACATGATGAAGTTCAATTGACAAATACATGTATTCAAATTTAAGAACACATACAGAGAAAAGAGGAATTAATGTTTTTTATTTGGTTTCATCCATATGACTCTTTATGAACTCATAAGTTGGTGAACTCATAAGTTGGTAAACGAAAGCCGGCACCAAGTTGACCATCTTACATGCTGAAATGATAAAAGCATTTAGTAAATAATAAAATCTTCATATACATACGACAGGGAGAGTGGATGTAAGAAATGGAATTAAGGATAAACAGACGTGGTGATCATGTGATCAATGTTAAATATACAAAACAGATTGCAAATGGCGACACTCATGAATGATCAGGTATGATAGAGAGAGAGATTGTGAGAGAGAGAGAGATTGAGAGAGAGATTGAGAGAGAGAGAGAGAGAGAGAGAGAGAGAGAGAGAGAGAGATTGAGAGAGAGAGAGAGAGAGAGAGAGAAACAGACAGACAGACAGACAGAGACAGAGAGAGACAAAGAGAGAGACAGAGAGACAGAGAGAGAGAGAGAGAGAGAGAGAGAGAGAGAGAGAGAGAGAGAGAGAGAAGAAAGAGAGAGAGAGAGAGAGAGAGAGAGAGAGAGAGAGAGAGAGAGAGAGAGAGAGAGAGAGAGAGAGAGAGAGAGAAAGAAAGAGAGAGAGAGAGAGAGAGAGAGAGAGAGAGAGAGAGAGAGAGAGAGAGAGAGAGAGAGAGAGAGAGAGAGAGAGAGAGAGGGGAGAGAGAGAGAGAGAGAGAGAGAGAGAGAGAGAGAGAGAGAGAGAGAGAGAGAGACAGAGAGATAGAAAGTGAGAGAGATTGTGAGAGAGAGAGGGGGGAGAGAAAGATTGAGAGAGGGAGAGAGAGAGTTTGAGAGAGAAAGAGAGTTTGAGAGAGAAAGAGAGAAAAAGAGAGAGAGAGAGAGAGAGA
>OX401410.1:28768022-28920522 GCA_947846245.1 Cerastoderma edule
AGGAAGGGAGGGAGGGGAGAGGGAGGGAGGGCAATAGACAGAGCCTTTGAAAGACATGTTATGGTATAACGCCTACACTCTGCCACCAAAAGTGTATAGGAATCACAGTTAGAGAAGATCAACTAATCAAATCCAATAAAGTAAAACAGTGAGATAGACACATAGTCCTAAAGAGTAGACATTAAATGAGGAACAATATGGTGTTAGCAAAACAACAAGAGCTGCCAATAGGACAGGAAACTCAACTAAAAGATAAATTTTTGGAGAGGGTTTTAGGTCAGTGAAAAATTACTTGTTTGGGAGATATTAACGAAACTTTAACTTATATCTTCTAACTTTAAAAAAGGGTAGAATTTGCTTAAAATCAAAAGCAGAGTTATTGAAATCATAGTTCCATCATTCCCTTCAGTAGCTTTTGAGAGAAATTTTAACAAATATCATTTAAATACTAAAATTGTCAAAATTTGACATAAATCCAATTGGCGTTTGGGACTTGGTCAGGGACCTTATATAATGACCTTGAATATATGTGCAAACTTTTCAATCCATTCCCTGCATTAGTTAATGAGGTAAAACTTTAAGTAAAGCATGACGTCGCTGCCCGGGAGAGTAGTATAGCTCTCTTCATTCTATGAATAGTTGAGCTAAAAGTGGACCAAACAGAAATTTGTAACTTACCAGAATGATCATTTCAATATGGGTCACCAACTGCCACAGTCAAACAAGGCAGGAAATCTGTTCAACATTTATCAGTGGAGCTTACAGGACTGGTGTTACATATAATCCATGGTGATGATTCTGTAAAATAACAAACTACATCATAAATAAAAAGCAATGCACTCGAAAAATGTATTACAAAGCAAAATTTCTCAAAGGAAAATGAATATGTGTAGAAGGTTGAATGCTTCAACTCAACTTGATTCAAATTATGGTTTCTATTGCTTCAAACTACAGCATTATTGATATTCTGATCATGCCTAGAAGTGTTGTGCAACTTGCTTCACAATCAGTGTAAAATAAATAATGGTCAGTAATTAAAAAAAAGAGATCATTGACATGTAAACTGTTTCCATTTTTTTGGCCAAGAGTGTATAGAAAGTACAGTCTAACTTGTGTTAAGCAACCACCCTTTTAAGCAGCCAACCTGCCTTAAACAGCCACTACAGAAAGTCCCATTGTTAAATTTATAGTGTAATCAATTTGTGTTAAGCAGTCAACCTGTCTTAAATAGCCAATTTACTCTGCCCCATAGGCTGGCCTCTAAACACAAGTTTTACTGTAGTTAAATCCCAGAAAAACATGCTCAAATTTTATAGAATGGTATCTTAACTTATTTACAAACTTTGCCATGTTATAGATCTTTTTTTGGCGGATAGGAGTTAAATGCCATTTTTAAAAGGATTTCATTCATATTACAGCAATCAGCAAACCTATCCATGCTCCTGGTTTTTCCTTACAATGAATCTTAAATATTGTTTCCAAGCCACCAAACTGCTTTCCAACATAAATAGAATTGACCAGTTGTGAGAGATGAATAATTCAAGTAGCATTTACTTCATAAAATGTCAGAAAGAATATAAGCCGAGACAGATCTCAATTTCAGGCCACCTGTATTCCAAATCAATCATACTATTGAGGTTTATATTTTGACTTACTCAAAAATATTCTCTTGAAGAATTAAAAGGGTCCTACTCAGTACAATCCACATTCTCCAATCCATAGCATCGACCTATAAAATAAAAAAATACTTTGAAATATAGTTCTTTACATCATTAGTGTTTAACCTACATTTTCATCCAATGAGAATGCGTCAATTTGATTTTTTTTGTTGGTTTATTTTCCATAAACTACTATTCGAGTGTTCTATCTGGGCTCTATGAGACTATTACTCTGGTATCACGCATGCGCATAAATGTGTAGTGTTAGGCTCCACCTCCAAATCAATGACACGTGTAAGCCTAGCCTACGGTAGCGATTGAAAGATCGCTGTGACGTCGCGGGGGAGAAATAAACACAGAAATAAATAAAAAGGAATTACAATTAACTGGGTATCCTAACATCGTTGAGAAAAAAAGAAACTGAACTATATTAACCTTTTACCCCATTAGGAATAATGTGACGGGTACAAATTGAAAGCATCAACAGACAACACATACATTATGAAAAAACACAGTTTCTTTTTGAAATTGAAAAGAAAATATTGTGACAAAAGGAGAAATTGCTCGTTACAAGCAATTTCTTCTTTGTCACAAGGGCTTCTCAAGTTTTCTGCTGTAGGTGAGGAATAAATTATGGAGTAACGGGTTAAACTCAAAACTACATTGCAATCTACATCACTGGGTAGTGCAGTTTTCTTCTTCCAAATATGGTATGGCAGATTCTTGGCATGCAATTGACAGCCGCGGAGGGCGTGGTTTATGTCGAATTTCAAAATACTGAGCAGCAGTTTTATGCCATTCGCAGATCATACCCGTAGAGGCGTGGTTTGCCAGCGTCAAATAGAGCGCTCTATGGAAATGTAGGTTAAACACTAAATTGTTTAGAGGCTATATAGTGAAATTTAAACGACATAGAAACCCCGTCAGTCGCTATCGCTCCTTCCTTGGGGTTTCTATATCGTTTAAATTTCACTATCTAGCCTCTAACCTATATTTAATATCTGTTGCAATAACTTTTACTTAGTTAAATGATTTTCAATAAGTTAACTTTTGGACATTTTGATAATAACACAAGTTGTACTATGAACAGTGCTCCATTGTTCATTAATGTCACAATGGGGTACATGTCGGTGAATTAAAATACTTTGATGCACAATAAACTTAAACCAATATTTTCTGAGTATAAAAGCTGGTAGGATTTAATCAAAATAAAAAGCAGAGTTACTAAGTCAGTATCCTTACAGTATGACCCTTTGTCCATGTGTGATATTTTCATTCTTTTGCTTCAGTAGGTCTTGAGAGATCAACTTACAAGTGCAAAAAGCTTAAACCGAAGTAAAAAAAGGGGCATAATCTTACTTAAAATAATAAAACCCCTTGCCCCTGGTGGTAGGTATTCACACTCCTTGCCCTAGTTGTAGATATTCATCCCCCTTGCCCCTGGTGGTAGGTATTCACCCCCTTGCCCTGGTTGGTAGGTATTAACCCCCTTGCCCTGGTGGTAGGTATTCACCCTCTTACCCTTGATGGTAGGTATTCACTCCCTTGCCCTGGTGGTAGGTATTCACCCCCTTGCCCTGGATGGTAGGTATTGACCCCCTTGCCCTGGTTGGTAGGTATTCACCCCCTTGCCCTTGGTGGTAGGTATTAACCCCCTTGCCCTGTCAGAAGGTATTCAACCACTTGTCCTGGTGACAGGTATTCACCCCCTTGCCCTGGTGGTAGGTATTCACCCCTTGCCCTTGCTGGTAGGTATTCACCCACTGGCCCTTGGTGGTACGTATTCACCCCCTTAAACCTGGGTGGTAGGTATTCACTCCCCTAGCCCTGGGTAGTAGGTACTCATCCACCTTGCCCTGGTGGTAGGTATTCACCCACTGTCCCTGGTGGTAGGTATTCACCCCCCACCCCTAGACCTTGGTGGTAGGAATTCACCCATTTGCTGTGGGTGATAGGTATTCACTCCCCTAGCCCTGGGTGGTAGGTATTCATCCCCTTTGCCCTGGTGCTAGGTATTCACCCCCTTTGCCCTGGTGGTAGGTAGTGCCTCCCTTGCCCTGGTGGTAGGTATCTACCCCCATGTTCTTTGTGGTAGGTATTCACCCCCTTGCCCTGGGTGGAAGGTTTTTACACCCTCGCCCTGGGTGGTAGGTATCGACCCCTTGCCCTGGGTGGTAGGTATTCACCCTCTTGTGGTGGATGGTAGGTATTCACTCCCCTAGCCCTGGGTGGTAGGTATTCATCCCCCTTGCCCTGGTGGTAGGTATTCACCCCTTTCCCTGGTGGTAGGTATTTACCCCCTTGCCCTGGTGGTAGGTATTAATCCCCCTTTGCTCTAAGTGATAGGTAATCCCCCCCTTGAGCTGGGTGGTAGGTATTCACCCACTTGCAGTGGGGTGGTGGATATTCAACCCCCTGGCCCTGGTGGTAGGTATTCAACCCCCTGGCCCTGGTGGTAGGTATGCAACCCCCTTGCCCTGGTGGTAGGTATTCACCCCTTTCCCTGGTGGTAGGTATTCACCCCCTTGCCCTAGTGGTAGGTAGTCACCCCCTTTGCTCTAAGTGATAGGTAATCCCCCCCTTGAGCTGGGTGGTAGGTATTCACCCCCTTGCCCTGGGTGGTAGGTATTCAACCCCCTTGCCCTGGTGGTAGGTATTCAACCCCCTGGCCCTGGTGGTAGGTATTCAACCCCCTTTCCCAGGTGGTAGGTATTCACCCACTTGCAGTGGCCGGTAGGTATTCACCCCTGCCCTGGGTGGAAGTTACCCCCTTGCCCTGGGTGGTAGGTATTCAACCCTTTCCCTGGTGGTAGGTATTCACCCCCTTGCCCGCGTGGTAGGAGAATTCACCCCCCTTGCTCTAAGTGGTAGGACTCCCCTTGCCCTGGGTGGTTGGTATTCACTCCCCTTGCCCTGGGTGGAAGGTATTCGACCCTTTCCCTTGGTGGTAGGTATTTACCCCCTTGCCCTGGTCAGTAGGTATTCACCCCCTTGCCCTGGTGGTAGTTATTCATACACTGGCCCTTGGTGGTAGGTATTCACCCCCCATGCCCTGGTCGGTAGGTTTTCACCCCCTAGCCCTTGTTGGTTGGTATTCACCCCCATTGCTCTGGGTGGTAGGTATTCACCCCTCTAACCCTGGTCTGTAGGTATTCACCCCCCTTGCCCTTGGTGTTAGGTATTCATCCCCCTTGCCCTGATCGGTAGGTATTCCTCCCCCCCCCCCCCTTTGCTCTGGTGGTAGGTATTCATGCACTGTCCCTTGGTGGTAGGTATTCATCCCATTGCCCTGGTCGGTAGGTATTCACCCCCCTTGTCGTGGTGGTAGGTATTCACCCCCCTTGCCCTGGGTGGTAGGTATTCACACTCCTTGCCCTAGTTGTAGGTATTCAGCCCCTTGCCCTGGTGGTAGGTATTCACCCCCTTGTCCTGGTTGGTAGGTATTCACCCCCTTGCCCTGGTGGTAGGTATTCACCCCCTTGCCCTGGGTGGTAGGTATTCACCCCCTTGTCCTGGTGGTAGGTATTCACCCCCTTGCCCTGGTTGGTAGGTATTCACCCCCTTGCCCTGGTGGTAGGTATTCACCCCCTTGACCTGGGTGGTAGGTATTCACACTCCTTGCCCTGGGTGGTAGGTATTCACCCCCCTTGCCCTGGGTGGTAGGTATTCACCCCCTTGCCCTGGTGCTAGGTATTCACCCCCTTTCCCTGGGTGGTAGGTATTCAATCCCTTGTCCTGGTTGGTAGGTATTCAACCCCTTGCCCTGGTGGTAGGTATTCACACTCCTTGCCCTGGGTGGTAAGTATTCACCCCCTTGTCGTGGTGGTAGGTATTCACCCCCTTGCCCTGGGTGGTAGGTATTCACACTCCTTGCCCTTGGTGGTAGGTATTCACCCCCCTTGCCCTGGATGGGAGGTTTTCACCCACTGGCCCTGGTGGTAGTGTGACGGTAATAGGATCTATGTATAAATACTATTTTAACAGTCTTGCTGTGGAAGCCGGCTCTTAATGGTGATTCATTAGAGTGGTTGGCTTTTTCTTGAAGTTAAGCAACATACCAAGTGGTCAGTATCAGGATGGGTGACCTGCGACAGCTTTACTCGGAGAGGAACCCGATACATGTTACAAAATAGGTGGCAGTGGTGGGATTTGGTTTGATATCACCATCATTCCCGTACCCTTAATTGCTCATAGCATGTTCTCGACCCTTGTTTCTGCTATGTAACAGTGTTAGAAATGGCAGTGACACTGGTAAGTCCGGTTTTGGCTATGCGGCTATACATCAGTGGAACTCCCACATACTTGCGGCTTCGGCTCATACTTGCTGGGTTTTCCAATGGTGTACAAGTGGTTAGTACCTGGATTGGTGACCCACGATGGCTTTACTCCAAGAGGGACCCGATACATGTTACAGTAGGTATTCATTTTGTAGGTGTTCACCCCACCCACCCTATAGTAGGTCAGTACTAGTTGTAGGCAGATAAGCAGGACCCCCCCCCCCCCTGTACAAAGCTAAAAACCCGGGTGTTTGGAAGAACTTTGGTCTATATTCTTAATTGTTAATTTGGGAAACCCTTGAGGTTGAGGAATATCTCATTGAAATTGAAGGTGAAGTGACCTACTTTTCTCCGATTAAAACAATAACAAATGGATCGATGTGTCTTACCTGATCTTCACAGACCCACCCGTTCGAGGCCGTAAGTACACAGTATACAATTGAGCCAAACAGCACACGATTAAATGTAAAATTACAATTATTTCCCTCCAATTCTGCAATAGATTGCCTCTATTTCCCTCGATCCTAACATCAGAAATGAACGAACGGTAACTCTTGCAGCCGCTCTTGCAAATGAGGGTGTGTTTGTTTCGACCAATCAGAGCCCGGTGCTTATCCCGGTTAGATCGTAGACAATCTCTGCATTCGGAACACCTCGGCCATTTCTTAAAATAATCTACCGACTTGTTACGGGGATTGCCGAGTAGATACGATTGCCCCAATCTGAGCACATCGGGTTTATCCAATAGAAAACACCTCTGAAATAATAGGGATGACGCCATATTGTTTCCCGCGAGAATGACGTCACTTTCTTTCGTTTCTAAAAATAGATCTTGACTGTAAAATCCAAAAAGTCGTTAAATTTGATAAGGGAAACAAGTATACATGTCACAACAACAAGTTCGCCATTTGGTATGAGTTACTGATCAAAAGTGATTAAAAAGGATGTCCAACACTTCCATACACATTGAACTACTTTAACATGCACGCTTAGAAAAGGTGTTCATCGGCGGATGCCGATTTACCCGAAAAATTGAGGTGTATTTCACAGCTCACGGAAATACCCGAAGAGTTCCGATTGACGATTGCCCATTACCTCCGAGGTTATTTTAAGAAATGGCCGAGGTGTTCCGAATGCATACCTCCTAGACAACGGACAACACTAACCGCTGCTAGTATAAGTGTATTAGTGGACGATCATCAAAAAGGTAGATATTTCATAATTATGACTTGTAGGTTTCTGTAATTTGATGCGATCGGGAGTTTGGCAATATCAGAAAATAAAATGCAATCTTCACGTCGAGTTATTTTTACTAACACGAAAGTAAAACTAATTAGACGCGATCGGAAATAATTGAGATTATTATATACTTTCCGGTGGATTACCCTGTAATATCAGTGGATTATCACAGGATATTTTCACTGTTTCTAATAAATAGCTTAACATCTAATCTATATTGGACATATTTCTAAATTTAGATGCACTAATAATATATTTAGCGACACTAAGGATGGTGCGTTGGGATATCGAGTTCATGATATTTTCAGAGACATGGATAACAGAGATTGGCAACTACGGAATAATCGCCAAACTCTCGCGTGTCGCAAGGTTCTGCGAGATAAGGAAAGTGCGTACCTGTTAATCCGTTGCCACGGGAGATGTCAAGCGAAATTGATACTTCTTTATTACAGTAAAATAGCTATGTTTTGGTTATCTGATTGGTTATCTGAAACAACTTCTGGACATTTTTTTTATTTTCATTTCATTAATTGATTTTATGTCAAAAACAAAACAAAAAGTTCAGTAGGCCTTCTTTTTCAATGACAGGCTTGATTACCATGCAATTCAGAATTGTAATCGTAACGACAATGTCTTTCAAGCAAAGGTTTGAATAATATTTTGTAATAAATCAAGTGACTCTATTTAGTTGCAGTTAATAACCAAAGCATGAACTTTCGACAAAGACATGATAGTTTTTGTTAATATTTAAAGATTGCTTTCTCACTTCATGTCATTTATTCTGATTCGCACAACTGTTTACAGTGCTAATTTTGTCAAAACAAAACACATTTTTCATCATGACATTATTTCAAGTCAAATGTTTCGATCTAAGAAAATAAAAAGTATTTTATTATGTTAAAATGCATGTTATGAGAATTTTTGTAAAAGTGGTTTTAGTAAACGAAAGGACACGTAAGAAAAAACTGACGTGTGAAGTTTTTCAATACACCTTTTACCGCAGATTCCTTTATATTGATTGCAAATCAATAAGTACATAATTATTCTAAAACACGTAAGGGTCTGGTCTTATCATGATGCTGACTGAAATGATTTTAGAAAAAAGAAATGTGAGCTTTTTGAATGTTAAGCTAAAGCAAATAGTGTGTCTTGCACCTTCGTTTTTATTATCATTTCTAAACGAGAAATTAAGTCAAAGCACACTACTTTTAAACCCGACAGACGCTTTAAACAGAACAAATCCTCCCTATTTTGTTTTCGGGATCTTTAGGTCATTAAATTTGGATGAGGTGTCAGAGAGTGGACACAGGGTTAGCGCCACACGCTTCTTGTGTAATCGCCCTAGCATCAAAAGGTTTTATGACATCAAACTACATATTTTATGGGGTGGCAACTTACAATCATAGCCTGTATTGTCCACTACCGTGATAATCTCCATTCCCTTTTGTCCATTAATTGAATGGATTTTCTTCTTCTTATATAGGAATATCACTTTGAAAATACGGGAAACTATAGAACTTAGTCAGCATTTAATACGGGATCAAACTCATTCAGACGTTTTCAGTAATAACACGTTTGATAAAATCCAAGTCACTCAATTTAAGTTTTAATTGATGCAAAAATGAAAGATTTTGATTGTAAATAAAATGGCTGAAATCATGATTATGCTTGTGTGGTAAAGTAAACCTGGTATAACTTCGTTATTAACACGACAATCACCATAAAAAAGCGGGTAACCATAAAACAAAAATAACACTTCAGGAAAATGTCAAGTATGATATGATCCAGTGCATAGTTTATTAGTTTTACTTGCTACAACTTTGTTATATTTTGGTTGGAAATCAAGATGGCTGAACTCATTAAGGTAGTAAATGGGACATATTTAGTACGCAATAACTTCCAAATGACAAAGAATACCAGACTGAAAATTTGGAAATAAACAAAATCATATTATCCCATTAAATTGGACGTTCATCAGAAATGTTTGAATAATCCTCTGTTAAAACATTTTACTTTGTACAAGTATGAAATATTTTGGTTGAAAATAAAATGGCTGAAATCATGATCATGCGTGTGTGGTTCAGTAAACCTGGTATAACTTCGTTATGGAAGCGAAGATTACTTTAAAAATGCGGGCAACCATAAAACAAAAATAACACTTCAGGAAAATGTCAAGTATGATATGATCCAGTGCATAGTTATTTAGTTTTACTGTGCACAACTTTGTTAATTTTTGGTTGGAAATCAAGATGGCTGAACTCATTAAGGTAGTAAATGGGATATATTTAGTTAGTATGCAATAACTTCTAAATGACAAAGGATATCAGACTGAAAATTTGGAAATCGACAAAATCATATTAACCCATTAAAATGGACACAAATTAGAAATGTTTGAATAACTCTCCATTAAAACATTTTACTTTACACAAGTATGAAATATTTTGGTTGAAAATAAAATGGCCGAAATCATGATCATGCTTGTGTGGTTAAGTTAACCTGGCATAACTTCGTTATGGAAGCGAAGATTACTATAAAAATGCGGGCAACCATAAAACAAAAATAACACTTCAGGAAAATGTCAAGTATGATATGATCCAATGCATAGTATTTTAGTTTTACTGTGCACAACTTTGTTAACTTTTGCTTGTAAATCAAGATGGTTAAACTCAATAGGGTCGTCAAAGGGACATATTCAGTACGGAATAACTTCTAAATGATAAGGAATATCAAACTGAAAATTTGGAAATGTAGAAAAACAAACCCTTACTTTAAAATGGACTTGAATTGGAAATGTTTGAAAAACCCTCCTATAGAACAGTTTGAATCTAAAACTACTCAATTATCACGTTTATCGCACACAACCACGAAATTGCGAACAATTCAATCAAGTTTGTCGCAGTTTGCCATGTTTATTTCTTTGAGAATCATTTGCTGATCGGTCTTGTTGGATGGAGAAACTTTCTAACTCTAACAATCTAGTAAATTCGGTAAGAAAATAATTCAATTATGACTTAAAACACGCTTAAATGTGTGATGCCTATTTCGCGTTTAGTTGAAAATGACGTCGATAGACAGATCTCGAAAGGTCTCGCTAAATAACGCGTCATGCGAGATATCGCAGAAACCGGCTATAGGTAAAGAAGGAGTTGCCAATCTCTGTTATCTATGTCTCTGATATTTTCAAACTTTTGTAAAGTTGGCCATCTACAAAAATATGGTTTAAGGTGGCGACATCTTATTTCGCGATAATGCGGACAAACTAATAAAAATGATATGAATCTTCAATTGCTTCCATATAACACCATACATAGGCGATTATTTCGATCTTGGTTCTGATATCTTCCAGTTTAGATTCCAAGGTTATAAGAACAGTCGAAATTTCGAAAGTGCTTCTATAAATTTAGAATCGATGTCGCATGTAACATGCCTATTCATCTTAAATTCGTTCTTGAATAAACAATATGAAGAGAGTCGTCCTGAGTTATTAATATTAGTATACCATGTTTGTTTAAATATATCCAGTATTCGCTCCTTTATCAAAGAGAAATTAATGTTTATTAGGTTTTGTGTTGTCCATACATTTGAATAATTTCACAGGAATGTTCTTTGAGGGCCCTTCTATAAAGATATATAAAAAAGATGGCCAAAAGGGTGCGTTGAAATTTGAATGAGTTTTTGTTTTCACTATATACCTGTATGGTAAAATTGATAACATAATAAACATATTTTATAAAAACATTTCCGCTATATACTTGTATGGTGGAATTTTAAACAAAATACATCAATATCAATTTGGATGTCCAAATTGACAAAAATGATAAACACAAAATAGCAATGATAGATCATACTGGACAGAAGTGTGGGCTGATCTTTGTTTATGCAATCTGTAAAAGTAAAATATTCAGTGTCCACATTGTAAGAATTATGTACCATTTCAGTGACCCATATCAAGCATAACAGTGTCCAACTTAAAAATGGAATTAAAAAAAGTTCAATGCATAAAAGCACAAGAAACTCTGTGTTAAGTTAAAGTTAAAACCAACGTTTCTTACTGTTCTTCAAATAGGTGGTTATCTCAGGTGAGTGGTTCTAGGGCCATTATGGCCCTCTTGTTAAATAAAAGAGTAATCCAAATAGATGCACGCATTATTTAAGTAAATTTTTGAAATTCAGAGTTACACAAGAGCTTTAATACAAAGTTGGACTTTAATGGGATAGGAAACTTAATCTTAAACAGACATTTTGAGAAAAAGAAAGTACTTTTATCAAATTAAATTGTCATTGTTTAAATATATTTTGTGGTGATTGCATTCATATTCAAGACTGTTGAAAAATGGCAATTTTAAGCTAAGACTTAAGTATAGGTCATAACTGTATGCTTCACACTATTTGTTAGCCTATAAATTTCTGACTGAATTTACAAAACTTGCTTTTTGAAATAAATAAATAAGAAAACCTATATTTTTTTCATCAGAGAAATGATTTGTCTTATGTTCAACCTGAAGCTATACTTTGTCACATATACTATTAAATATAGCCCAAAGCATGGAAAGGATAAAAAAGAACTTCTTGTTGTCTTTGATCATTATAAATATCTTTTACACATCGTCGCCTTAAAGCAATTACTCAATAACTGACATTTTTCACGAAATCACTTTTTTTGCATAAGATGTTATAAAATACTTACATGTAGGTAATACAAAAATTTCAGGGTAAAACTCAATCAAAAAAGTAACTTTTGACACAAAAGTCCTAATATGATAACTTCAAGTATGAAATAAGTTCAATGTAAAAACCCAATAACTACACTTATTGATTTCTTGCTCCAAACAACTTTCAATTTTCATTAAAACATTGCGTGCAATAAAGTGATAACTACATCATTTACTACTAAATGACATCACCAGTGACATCACAAACTACATCACAAGGCTATTTATAAATATACAATGTGGCATAGAGGAATGTGCATTTTAAGAAACAACTGATTCTTCTCCCAAAATAATGTTTACATCATATTTAGTTTTCAGTTTTTATTAAGTTATTGTTATTTCACAAAACAGTCCCAACATCATCTGCATAAAAGCTTTAAGCAATGTCTCATATTACAGCATTAATGCTATTGTTGCAAATGTTAGTGGTTGACAAATAACCCATACCAATTTTAAATTTGTTAATGGAGGAATCAATCTTTTAAATTGCAAGTTGGCTAGTAAAGTGAATATAATTATACTTAAAGAATTTTGACCAGCAAAGGATGATCTAAAATAGTTTTGTTTGAGATATTTTTTTGATAATTTGACTGATTCATTCTTTTGACAGCCATCAATTAAGGTTTTGTATAAAAATCATTTTACTAGGATTAATCATTTCAATTATGTTTCAGATATATAATAACAAAATCAGCAATTCCTTGATGATATACTGGTACCAGAAAAATAAATATCAAGCCCACAAAGAATAAATCATCTTTGAAGAGTTCTGATTAGAAATATGAAATAAAAGCGCTTCTATAAAAACATGAGGGTATGTGATAAAAAGATTAAGA
This sequence comes from Cerastoderma edule, assembly GCA_947846245.1. NCBI lineage: Eukaryota > Metazoa > Mollusca > Bivalvia > Cardiida > Cardiidae > Cerastoderma > Cerastoderma edule. The sequence goes on from OX401410.1 coordinate 28,780,745, forward strand.
TTTAAGATCCTTAACTTGAAAACAAGACTTCAATTTCCCTTACTATTACCATTTAAGATACACATCAGAAGTAATAGATCATTTTTGTCATACAGTCACTGTTCAATATCAATGGAATGATAGCTTTATTCTTTTTTATTATCACAAGTCATTATTATAGCTTTGTCTACATGATCTCAAACACAGGCCGGGGAAACAATGTACCTATTATAATGTTCCTGCACGGTTAGTACAGTCACCTTCATTCCAAACTCAGTTTGGTGTGACACAGGAGAATGAAGAATTTTCATAACACTAGAAGGTTTAAAGAATATCTCACAGGCTTAGTCAATTGAACATTGTTGAAAGAATAATTTAAAAAAAGGCCAGTAAACATTAAGGTAAAAAGTCATGTGAAACCATTTGATAAGATAAAAAGGAAAAGAGTTGTAAAAGATGATGATGACATTTGTTTGCCAATTATAATGTATGTCACAGATTGAGGTTTTAATCATTTTAATATATAATATCCTTTATGATTAAATTCCATGACATATTTATTAAGTTACAGAAAACTATATTAGTGATACACTTCTAATTTCCATTCCCAACTGGAAGGGGAGATATAGCACAATTATGTTGGAAATTTAGTAAATTGTTAAATGGTTTATTTTTTATAAGCAATTATAATTATTTCTGTTCTGTGACATATCTTTAAACCACATCACAATGGATTCATGACATACACTTAGTGAGAAGGTCCTACAGCCTATGTTTTGTCACAGAATGAAATCTTAAAACTGTTCTGATTTCAATAATCTAAACCCCAAAGTAAGCAACATCAATGAAGACACCAACTTACTAACATGTCATTAACTGTGTGATTTAGTAACCAGTTTACAGATACAGCATTTATTCAAAATGTTATGTAAATGCAAAAGTAATGATTTTAACATTCAGGAAAAGTTATGAAATATTTTTGCATGATTGTCTGATCTGAAGCTGCTCTTTTAAGAACAGTAATACCCTCCACTTCTTGTTTGTGCCAAAATGACGTAATTGTTTAAGCAAATATATCTTTTTATGAGTGATTGCTGGTTGAAATCTATATTTTAATGATGTACCAAGAAGTTATACGTTTCACTTAAGAATTAATTAGTATTAATAAGGTCCATCACGTTCATGTGGAAAAGCATAATGTGCTGTTGACAACTACATCAAACCCAAATCTAACAAAATGATATCTACTAATAGAATTGAAAAATTGATGTGGAATGATTGAAAATGACTTGAATTAGTAATCATATAAACTCAATGGCATACATTGTTATTTTCAACATCAGTCAGCCATGTATCCATAGCAGATGACTGAATTTTTCCTTCTTTATTTTGATCCACTTCCTGCAGACTTTATCATAACATAAAATTCTTTTCTTTCATGAGTTACCTGTGTCAGCATTTTCAATTTGATGCAAACCCCTTCATAAGAGTTTTGAAAATAAGAAAAATAATCTATTTGCCTGCAGTGGATGATTTTTGTTTTGACAAAAGAATATTTGGCTTATTTGCAAATGATGTTTGCTTTACTGGGTTATTTTGTAATTATACAATGATATTATTTTTCAAGGTATTGTGTGTCTTTGTCCATTCTCTTAAAGGCTGCATCGTGACCAAGAATACTTATAACAGAAAACGGTTTAAATACCTTCATATGTTTTTACTGATATGATACTTTGTCTTGTGAATATAATACATGTAGCAACATTCTGCATTCTCTTGGTAAATTTGCTTTTTTATAATAAGATTAGAATCTGGTATTGTTTAACAAACAATGTATTATCAAATATGAAGAAGGAAAACAAAACATTTTGATACAATATATCAAGAAATGCCTTGATTGTAATATTAATAAACAGACATAAAATACATTTGATTGTTAATTTCGAGCAATTCAAAAGCTAATTACAAAATAAGGGTCCTACAAAAATAGATTTAAAACTGATCAAATGCACTGTTATGTTTTTTTATGATTATTTTGATGTTTCCAAAGTGTACAGGATTTAAGAAATGATAAGCAAATTAGAAAAATCAACATTTATGGCAGTGATTCTAAATTCAACCTTATTTTCAAGGTAATAATAGCTTTATATTTCATGACTGTAAGCATTAATAACCTAGATCTGTATATCAAAATTAGATTGATAATAATTGTTGTCTCAAAAAACACACAGATATTGGATTATCAATTGAAAACAAACACATTTTAAGGTCACTTGTTCTGTTCTTCCACTGAAAGTTTCAGTGCATTAAAATGATAAAGGTATATATCACGTTATTGCACTGAATCTTTTCAACGTCAAAAAGCTATAACTGTTAATAATTCAAATATCTTATTTATTGAAAAAGAAAAGTTAATGATTAAACATCGAAATAACCAGTAATCATTTCAAGTATATGTTGTATCATAAAATACAGAAGAAAAAGCATCAAGTTTAAAAGGAATCAGTTTAAACTCTCTCCTGAAAAATCACGAAAATGTAGTTATTGAGTTATTGCTTTAAGGTGACGACATGTACATCATATAAAATGTAGTTTCTATACTTTTTACAAAACCAGTAATAATTTTTCAATAATTCCACTTTATATCATACAGAGTGTGATGTAGAGTATTGACCCTTTTAGTACTGGAACTGAATTCATGCTAATACAAACAGGTTAGATCCAGGCTAGCCGCCAATTTACTTGGCAGCTGGCCTGTGATCTAACCTGTTTGCTACTCTAAGTATCTTTCTCCATCAAAATTAAGCAGTTTTTAAGGTTTTGGAAAGCAGACGACACAGAAATATATTCATAGAAAATAACCCAGCATTCTAAGTGTTGAAACGCAGCAAATCAACTATTATGTGATTTATGGGATTTGTGGGGATCTGTTGTGGTGTATTAGTTAGGAGAGATCAAGACAACCTAGGTCCGATTCCCAATGGCAGCAGACAATTTCATCAAGGAGTTACCTTCGAATAGACATATTTCCCATGAGATAACTTCTGAGTCAATATGGGTATGTAGGCACATGTCATCTGCCAAGTGCCAAGTCAAGTTTATAAAACACTGTAAAAAAACCACAACTATATACATGATATACTTGTCAACATGTGAAGTATTTTCTTTAAACTGGTGGTAATTTGTGGATAACCACTTGAATTTAGCATTAATAACTACAGTCTGATAACTGTTTACAAGGGGTTAACAGTGGAATAAGACACTGCATGTGTGTTAAAACAAAATATTTTTAAAGTGAAGGATCATTTGCTCATGAACATAATTTCACGAAACCTTTCTTTGTTTTACTGTTGTTTTAGATATATACATCACTTGCAAAGATCTTAAAAGCTGTAAAACATTTGGAGTTCAGTTTAACCCTTAGAATGCTGGGTAATTTTCTAAAAGTAGATTTTTATGCTGTCTGCTTTCAAAATCCTTAGATATCTGCTTAATTTTGATGTCGGAAGATGCTCAGAGAAGGAAACAAATTAGATCACAGGCCAGCAGCCAATTGCTTGGCGGCTGGTCTGGATCTGACCTGTTTGCATAAGCATGAAGTCAGTTTCACAACCATAGAAGCAAAAGCATCAATTGCTCATATGAGCTATTCATCCCTTTGTCACAATGATTTATATTATTTACAATAGAGAATTATTATTCTTGCAATTTTTGTCATCTGCTGTTCCTTTCAATTTGGAAAGGTTACAAACTAGCAAAATTACAAAACTATGCGTGAATGGTTTTAGAATTATGTACATGTTGAAAATCAGTGACCTTAACTGCATATTACGCTTTAGTTGTAACATATTTATTTTACATCAATTGAACAAGTTGTTTATCACTCTAAACTCGGCTATCTGGATATCTAACTAGTACTTGCGCAGAAAATGGATTAATTTAAATTGCGAGGTAGATGCCACTTCTCATTTGATTCAAACCTACTACTCTTGTGTTGCAAGGCAAATATTCTATGCCAAGCTTCATTGATTTTATTTTTTGATTTTGGGAATGGGTATGGAACTGGACAAATTGGAAAAAGAACGGTGGTTTCTCTAATATTTGGAATTTTTCCAATGATAACTTAAAAATCAAACGTAAACTTTAGTGAGAAATTGTGAAAAATAGACTGTTAATTTGATGGGGAATGGGTCCGTTTTACGGCATCCAACATTAAGAAAGAAATCACTTGATTATGGTTCAAGGTTATGCTGTGACAAAAAACGACTAACATGGATAACAAAGCAGACTGTTTAATTGAACATAAATAACTGAAATAATGATAATTGAAAAAGACAAACAATAAAGTCTCAACTTGACAAGTTGTTTGAACTGACTGGTTCTTCCCTATTCCAAATAAATATACATGTAATTATTGAAATGATAACTAAATAAAAACGAATAAATGAAGATGTGTGGGTGATCATATAAAGTGACTTATTTCTTAAATGCTTGATAATGTTTGTTTTTTTCAATCTTAAAAGAATTATTTCTTGTCTGTTGCTCACTGCACTTACTTATTTATGATTGTTGTTGGATTGTTATATCTGGAATATTGGGTATTGGCTAGTCATTGTTTCTATAATGGGTGTTGGATTGTTATGAATCCGGAATATTGGGTATTGGCTAGTCATTGTTTCTATAATGGGTGTTGGATTGTTATGTATCTGGAATATTGGGTATTGGCTAGTCATTGTTTCTATAATGGTTGTTGGATTGTTATATCTGGAATACTGGGTATTGGCTAGTCATTGTTTCTATAGTGGGTATTGGATTGTTATGTATCTGGAATATTGGGTATTGGCTAGTCATTGTTTTTATAATGGGTATTGGATTGTTATGATTCTGAAATATTGGGTATTGGCTAGTCATTGTTTCTATAGTGGGTGTTGGATTGTTATATCTGGAATATTGGGTATTGGCTTGTCATTGTTTCTATAATGGGTGTTGGATTGTTATGTATCTGGAATATTGGGTATAGGCTAGTCATTGTTTCTATACTGGGTGTTGGATTGTTATATCTGGAATATTAGGTATTGGCTTGACATTGTTTCTATAATGGGTATTGGATTGTTATGTATCTGGAATATTGGGTATTGGCTAGTCATTGTTTCTATAATGGGTGTTGGATTGTTATATCTGGAATATTGGGTATTGGCTTGTCATTGTTTCTATAATGGGTATTGGATTGTTATGTATCTGGAATATTGGGTTTTGGCTAGTCATTGTTTCTATAATGGGTGTTGGATTGTTATTACTGGAATATTAGGGTATTTGCTGATCATTGTTTCTATAATGGGTTTTGGATTGTTATCTCTGGAAATTGGGGTATTTGCTTAACATTGTTTCTATAATGGGTATTGGATTGTTATGAATCTGGAATAGTGGGTATTAGCGAAAAAGAAACAGAATCTTTACGGACCCATTTCTTTCATTCATATTTTCCCATATATGAGCATGTGACTGCAACACAAAATAGCAATAACATACTATTTTCTCTTAACCCTTATAGTGATGGAACCAACCTCATGCTTTACCAAACTGGTTAGATCCAGGCCAGCCACAAGAAAATTGGCGGCTGTCTGTGAACTAACCTGATTGCTACTCTTACTAAATTTCGTCATCAAAATCAAGCAGATGTTTAAGATTTTGGAAAGCAGACAACATAAGAATCTATTTTTAGAATCTTTTGATTAAGAGCAATTCATTCATTTATCACAGGTGGTGGTTTCTTGCAGAGAAAGGTATTATGAAGTAAGGGTTCAAGCTAATGTTCGTTTTATTTGATTTATTGGATTCTTATCAAAATGATTTTAAGTCATAGTACCATACCAAGCTCATAAGAAATAAAAGAAGAACCCAAATTAAAACGATTTAGTTGATGCACCAAAAGTAAATGGTGATCAGTTTAACCAATTACCAAACAATAACGACATTTGGCCAGTTTGTTGCCGACGACTTTGGAAAACATTTTGGGAAAGGACGAATTGCTCGTAACAAGCAATTTCTCCTTTTCCCACAATGTTGTCTGCCCTATCAGATGATTTATATTTCTGTTTCTTCACATGTTTAAATGTCATCTGCAAACTTTCAATTTTTGACAGTCAATAATTTGGCGTTTGGTAAAGGGTTAAGAAATAATGAGGTAAAATATAGGTGTCTGATACATGTGAACATAGTAATATAGCACCGATAACATATCTTTACAAAACCTAATCTACATCAACTTTCTGTTTCAATTCCCAGACCTATTCATAATTTACAGTTACACACTCCAAGCCGTCTGGGCAAGGTTGATATCATAGGAAAGTTTTCTTATGTTTTAGCTGGTGAGGAATGATTTGTAATTAAAATGGCATCAAAAAATGACAGCAAGCAGAGGTAAATGATTGTTTTTTATCAGCTTTACTGCACATAAACTTGCAAATTCTGCATTAAAAGCAATTTGAAAAAAAGAAATGGATGATATATTGCTAATTAAGCTGAAAAAGATAAACTCAGATTCTTTGATTGAACAAATAAAAGAAAAATATATATAAAAAAGTAAAGGTTCCTTATTGGTCTGCTTCTTTATACATTATGTGTATTTGTATGCGTAAATTCAATTGTGTTTATGGAAAATCCTTTGCCTCCTGGATGATATAGGGAATAATGCAGTGGTAAGATGAAAGGCGTGTCAAGCTTTTATTAGTTTATTTTGAAAAGATCGATTTCTGATGCAGCTGCTCAGAGTACAAATTTTGATATGTCATTATTTCTTTCATTCTTATCTCTTTCAACAATGTAAATGAAACAAACATTTAGACATAATATTTTGGAAACACCATATTGAAATGAAAATTTATTCTTTTCATGAAATTCTAATTTGTTAAATTGATAACCATATTAGATAGATTGTATGTTTTTTCGCTCAATGATGTGATTTATTAGGGAAAAATAGTGCTTTTATTTTTTTGTCAGGGCTTTATTTTGTCAGGGCCTCTTTTGATTTCCCTTTGTATTGTTTAGCTTCCATTACTCTTCCTTGTTGAATTGCAGATAAATTTCACTATAAGCGGTCTTGAACAATCACCTTTAACTAGGGATGGGAACGAATATTCGAATATTCGAATATTCGAATAGCGGGTCGAATATTCGAATAGCAAAATAGTATTCGAATATTCGATTTTAATGAACCCATATTACTGTATGTTTACCATAAATTTAATCTAAATAATGTTGTTTTATTTTCATTTTCTTCCTCTAAACCGATCCCAAATATCGACGAACGTGCCTAGCTCCCAGGTGCAGTTACGATGTTTTTACAACGTATGTCACACAGTAAAACACCTGTGACAAATTACCACATCTTTTGACAGTTTGCAAAACGATTAATTCCTAAGTGTGAAAATAGTCGATTTTAAGCCGCTAAATCTAACACCTAAATGATCTGCACTTGCTCCTTATTATCCAAAACAAGTCAATCACGCTAATTGACAATTGTCAGTGTCAACCAATCACGTAACTTGTTTGTCGTGAAATTAAACAATTACTCTTTCAATAACCAATCGTAATCAATATTGCATATGCACGAAGACCAATCAAATAATGTGTTAGAAAGTATATTTTTCTTCGGAATAATTTGTCTAACTTATCTTCATTCTAATTTCTACATCTATTCGATAAACATCACAATGTCTCCATCACGTGTCTGGAATTACTTTACTCGTTCTGCCGAAGGCGACCTGTAACCTGTGTAACCAGGACTTTGTATTCATGAATACAACATCCAACCTACTGAATCACTTGAATGGCAAAATAATTCATGCACGTACATGTATACATATATCGGCTATACACAAAAGGTTTGAACAGAGGACTAGTGTACTAGTATTCGGACATGCAGACATTCGGACATCAAAACGAATTCTAAAATCGAATATTCGAATATATTCGAATAGTTCTAGTCGAATATTCGAATAGTGATTTCACTATTCGTTCCCATCCCTACCTTTAACCCTTTACCAAACTAAACAGCATTAAACACTTTGTTGCAGATGACTCTGGAAAACTTTGTGAGAAAAGGATAAAATGCTCGTAAGCAATTTTTCCTTTTCCCAAAATGTTTTCTGCCCTATCAAAAGATTACTCCCAAGTTTTATCATATTTCGAAATGTCGTTCCCAAACTCATTAAATTTGGGACAGTCCAAAATTTGGTATTTGGCGCTTGGTAAAAGGTTAACTCACTTGTGATAATCTTGGCAAAAGTGAGGCGTTCCAGTTCATCAACTTCTCTTGTCTTTATGATAATAAAATTATGATTCATTTTGATCAAGACAAAAGGATGTTGAAATAACGGTGTATGATTTCTTTTCAGAGAAGACAGCATGACATCGAGGAAACGAAACAATCCTGGCAATAGTTCTCAGGAAGATGATTCAACCCCTGCCAAGTGTGCTGGTCAAGTCAATAATGGGAACCAGGTCCCTTGTTCCCTGTACAAAATGAATGTGGTTTTAGAGAAACTGACGCATGCAGGATTTGGGGAATTTGTAAATTATCTGAAAGGTTAGTAAACTTTTAAGGGTTGGATGGAACTATTAAACCTGTAAGGATCTTGTGGAAGTTACACTATAGGACAGTAAGCTTGATATGGATCTAAGGACAGTTCTTTTGATATGATCTAGGAACAATTTGCTTTGGATATGTCTAAGACCAGTTTTTTTTATATGATCTAGGGACAATTTGCCTTGGATATGTCTAAGGACTGTTCTTTTAATATGATCTAGGGACAATTTGCTTTTGATATGTTTAAGGACTGTTCTTTTGATATGATCGAAGGACAATTTGCTTTGGATATGTCTAAGGACTGTTCTTTTAATATGATCTAGGGACAGTTTGCTTTGGATATGTCTAAGGACAGTTCTTTTGATATGATCTAGGGACAGTTTGCTTTGGATATGTCTAAGGACAGTTCTTTTGATATGATCGAAGGACAATTTGCTTTGGACAAGTCTAAGGATTGTTCTTTTAATATGATCTAGGGACAATTTGCTTTGGATATGTCTAAGGACTATTCTTTTGATATGATCTAGGGACAATTTGCTTTGGATATGTCTAAGGACTGTTCTTTTGATATGATCTAGGGACAATTTGCTTTGGATATGTCTAAGGACTGTTCTTTTGACATGATCGAAGGAAAATTTGCTTTGGCAATGTCTAAGAATAGTTCACTTTATATGGTTCTCAGGGCAAAACTTGAAACAGAATTATGAACAGTTTGAATGAGATTGAAAAAAATGATAATTTGCTTTATAAAGAATTAAATACAGTTAACTTTATATAGATGTAAGAATGAATTGCTTTGTACATGTTTGAGATAACAGTTTGCTTGATAATTGATATGGACCTAACAATGGTTCACTTTATAACAAATTGAGAAAATATGAGAAGATCTAGCAACAACAAGCTTTATATTTAGATAAGGACAGTTTTCCCTTTTTCACAATGTTTTCCGCCCTATCAGAATATCATTTTCCAATTTCATCACATTTTGAAATGTTGTCTGCGAACTCTTTGAATTTGGGACAGTCGAAAATCTGGCGTTTGGTAAAGGGTTAAAGACCCTGAGGAAAAAGTGTTTAACAAACATGAATTCACTATGATGCAATTTTATTGTTATTTACAGAGGAAAAGGTTTCTGAAAGTAAGCTAGCTGAAATAGCAGAAGATGATGATAAACTCGAAAAACTTGGCCGTGTTTACAATTAGTGAGTTTTTTGTCCTTTCAATCACCTCCTTAACCATTAAAGCAATGCTTGCGCTCATTTACACTTAAATTGTGAAAGGTTCAGAATAGTTGAAATTTAGCTTATAAGTACTTTAAATTCCCTTTTACAGAGGAATTGAGACTGTAACATGTTCACATGATGCTTTTAAAAGAGTGAATACTATAAGGTTTGTTTACAATAAGCATTAAACAAGGTCAGCCGAAAAATGTTGGGAACCAATAAAACCCAAGAAATGCTCCATTTTGAATGTTCATGTTGTGTATATTGGATAAACGACATTATTTTTATGTGTTTCACATAAGTTTTGTAACAAGGTGATCCCCAATCATGAGTGATAGCGTTCCTTGAAAAATTTATGAAAAAAGCACTTTGAAAAAAGATAACTGATAGTGCAGGCGGTATATTGTCATGATCCTGTGGTCTTTAGCTATCTCAACATATTCTATCATAATTTATAACTAATTTTACCCAGTTTTGCAGATTTTCTGAGCGCTAGTATGCTTTTAAAGTGTCGGAACCAACTTCATGCTTTTGCAAACAGGTTTGATCCAGGCCAGACCCCCAAGTAAATTCGCGGCTGGCCAGTGATCTAACCTGTTTGCTACTCTAAGTATTTTTCCTCATCAAAATTAAGCAGGTATTTAAGGTTTTGGATAGCATATGACACAAAAAAACTATTTTTAGAAAATTAGCCAGCTTTATAAGGGTTAAATCATTTGTAGTGTGTTTGTATGTAATGGAGGGAATTGTTTTATTTCACCAGCACAACTAAAAAGGTACTCAAAGTAAAGAAATTGCTTACACATTTCAAGAAGGAAAACATTGCTTATAACAGAAAGGTAGGGCTTGTTTGTCATATTTACAGCATAAAACGAGAATAATTTAAAGCAGTAACCTTTGTGATAAAAAAGACAGATTGCTAATAAATAGAGAACTTCTTTCTTGCTGTAACATTTTCATAGTTATAACCCAAACAATAGTCAACATGATTTTCATAAATGCTCCTAATGTATGTAAACACAAAAATATTTGAATGTATCTGCAAGTAAAAATGCTGTAAAACAAACTTTACTTTTTTACTTTATTTGTAAGGTGTCATTTAAGATGAACTTCTGTTACTTGGGATTGATTGAATAACTGACATCAGGAATACATAGGTTTTACAGTATATGTAGATGACAGTGGTCCAGAGCTAGAGCGTCGGCTTCTTGACACTAGGGTCGTGGGTTCGAATCCTGTGAGAAGCGGGATCTTCCTTGCAACTTTTCATTAATCCATTCGGCACGAGTACTTTTTATGTATCTAGGAAGCAGAATCAAGAATGATTAATCTAAGTTGTAAGAACTTGTTTCACAATCGATGTAAAATAAATAGGTTTAAACTAAACTAAGAGTATATGGAATTATAAGTAAAGGGAAAACATGAGATAAAGGGTTCATCAAGGATGGCTAAATCTGATTTGATTTATTTGTATGTGAATGCCTAATCTTTTTCTGCACTTGTCGATGTAATGGTTATATAGTAAAATTCAGAAATTCTTACAGTAAATTTGATGGTAATTATCTTTTATCCGATGAGGCTTCTAGGTAAGCAGGGGATTACAGACATTTTTTGGCACACATGAGTTTGATGCAAGACTACAGCATACCACACAATATTGAATGACCTGTTCGCCTGTTCTAGTCTTGCATTGGACACTCTCTATTCTTACGAACAACGTCCGTAACAAAGCATAGCTAGAAAAATTCTATTTGGATTTATAGTGCCTTGTGGAGATTCGATCCTGGTTCTCCGGGGTGAGAATCCAAGACCATAACCGCTGAGCTAAAGAGTCGGCTCTGTAATGCAGATGTAAGATCTTGTCCTAATTGATTATTGCTTTGCTGTAGAAAGTAAGGCAGTTACGTAACACTATGAAATTTGTCTTTTCCTTTCAGGTTTTTAATGACCCAATACATGGACACATTGATTTACATCCACTGTGTGTAGAGATAATTGACACACCCGAGTTCCAGAGACTGAGGTATATAAAACAGCTTGGCAACTGCTACTTTGTGTACCCTGGAGCATCGCACAACCGATTTGAACACTCTATAGGGTGAGCTATTCTTCCCATTCAAAGATAAGTTAATAGATGTCTTTATCCCTTGACTGAACATCATTTTTTCGACTGTCCCAAATTGAAAGAGTTTGCAGACGACATTTCAAAATGTGATGAAATTGAGAAACAATCTTCAAATAGGGAAGAAAACATTGTGGGAAAAGGAGAAATTGCTCGTAATGAGAAATTCACCCTTTTCCATCAATGTTTTCCATAGTCATATGCAACAAACCTGTCAAATGTCGTTATTGTTTGGTAATGGATTTAAGATATCTGGTGAATGATCACAAATTTATGACATTCTGTGATGGCTGCTGTATGGACAGCATTTATAAGGTTGGATTTTGTCTGTCCATTTCAATGGATGGCCTTCTTATAAGTTGAGACTCATTGTAGTCTTGCATTGAACCCGTGCTGAGCTGAAATTAACTCTTTGCAAAGTTATTTCCTCAGCAGATCTCTACTTTATTCTTTCATGATAATTCATTGTTTATTAGTGAAAATATATAAGAAATAGTGAGTGGTTCGTAAGGAATAATGTGCAATTTGTTTGTTCTTACAAGCTTTCAAACCACACTGCCTTACTAAGAGATAGTACAGCAGTTTGAGGTTGTAGGACTGCATGTTTGCACCTGTCCAGGGTCATACTAAAGACTACTGTAGCCGACAAGCGGCATATATGCTTTTTGTATATTATTATAACCAGATAGTTGTAAGTCATTCGTTAAATGTAGTTAAATGGAAATAATTAAGTCAATCAGATGGTTCATTATATTTCATATTCATATGAAAATGGCTGTTTGCAAATGCATAAAATTATATGATTTTTGTTATGATAAATGCAAAAAAAATGTGTATTTTGTTATAGGTGAGACTTTCATGAAAATATCTTCCAGAATGTTCGTTTCTATCAGACAATCTCGAACATGATGATATAAAATAAAAATAAGACTATCTCATTCGTCAACTTACTTATTCTAACAACTTAATTATCTTGTTATAACAATTATATTATTTTGTTTTATTATCATGTCAAGTCTTAATGACTTGCTAGCAAGTTAGAATAATTTATCAATCGACAATAACAATAAGTAAGTTGTTATAATGAATAATTCAGTATAATAAGATAGAAAAACCACACACATGCCACCTATGTGTCACTGTAAAAGCCTGCAAAAACATTTGAGGGTTCAGTGCAAGAATATAATAAGTGCTTCATAAACATGAAGCACTTACTATAGTATTGCACTGAATCCCCGACTATTGTAGTTCTGGCTTCCCTTCATGGCAATCTGGTATTAGGGGTCGGCATAATGGACTGGGGGCAGGCCTCAATGTATGACCTTTTACAATAGTGGTGGACAGTGGTCAAGGGGTAGAGCGTCAGCCACAGGACACAAGGGTCGTGGGTTCAAATCCTATGAGTAGGGGCATTCACTTTGTGAAATTTTATTAATACACACTATAAATCCAACAATTGGGCTTCCTGTAGCGGTTGTTTAAGACAGGTTGGCTGCTTAATTAATTACCGTTATTTGAAGCATTACATAATAACGGCTTTTATTTTGGCTCGGGAAGGATCATTGTTATTGTTTTGATCACCGCATTTCCGGCGGCCAATTTTTAACAGACAATTATTTCTGGCAGCCAATTTCAACCAATCAGCGTTAAGACTGTCACAAGGCTCGCTATATAAAACCTGCATTTTCACTTGTTCGGGCCTTTTCGCATTAAATACTAGACAAAACCACTCAAAAATAACAGGTATCTATTCGACATGCCAACGACACGTGCGAAGAAGAGGAAGGCAACGGAGGAAACGGCGTTAGAAACATCCGACCGACTCGTTCAAACCGATAAAGGTAGGGAGATTGATTTCTCATCGCTGCTTAAAGATGTCGTTGAAATTCCTCCCCCTGCAGCGAACGCCATACCTGCGACCCCCTCTTTGACACACGAAACATGGCCCCTACGTCCGGACGTACCGGAGGTTTTACGTCTAGCCGACGAGGACCTGGCAGCACATGTCCCGTCTAGTTTAAAAAGTCAAATTGCCCATGGTCAATATATTAATATTGCATTGTTGTTGAAGGGAGCTGTCGAGCTTGCTAATTTTTCCAATACCTCTATCCTTGAAATATCACCCTCGGGCTCACTTGAGTCACGTCCCAAGGAATCAAAAGATAAGATACAGAGTATTGATAAGTGGACCGATGCATTTTTGATATATGCGTCGGTGTTCTTGTCAAGCAGGCCAGACAAAACACACGAATTGCTGCATTACGCCTTTTTTATTCGGGAGTGTGCAGCACGTGGAAATGGCTATGCATGGAGAGAGTACGACGAACAATTCAGGCTTCGTCAGTCAATAAGTCCGAGCTCTTGGGCTAAATTGAATGGGGACCTGTGGTGGAGGTGTATGCAAACACCCATAAATAAACCAGTACTTCCAGCCAATCCGAATTCACAGCCTAAATGCAGGTATTTTAATGAATCTGGGTGCTCACGGGGAGCAAACTGCCGTTATCGCCACGTTTGCACTGTATGCAACTATCCCCATCCAAGTTTTCAATGCCAAAAAAATGGTCCCTTACCTCAGTCATTTCAAGGGAATAGATTGCAATCGGGGCAATTTCGAGGCAAGCCATCAAAACGAGGAGGCAAATGAAAAACATGACTTGCCATCCAATTTCTATTTAGGTCTAGCCCCATCACCAATAAATGTTAATAATTTGAAAGCCTACTTAAAAAGCTACAATCAGAATGAGGCAAAGATTCTCCTTGATGGTTTTCTTCATGGTTTTTCCCTTCACTATCAGGGTCCTCGTGCGAAGCGATTGTCTAGGAATCTTAAATCAGCCATCGATAATCCAACACTGGTTCAAAGTAAGCTAAATAAAGAGATTTGCGAAGGCCGTATGGCCGGTCCATTTACTTCACCCCCATTTTTGAATCTGATTGTTTCCCCAGTAGGACTAGTACCTAAGAAAGCTCTCGGCGAATTTCGCCTCATACACCACTTGTCATACCCAAAAGGGGAGTCAATAAATGACGGTATTTCTAAGGAGTTCTCAACAGTGCAATACACAAGCTTCGATGCAGCAGTAAACATGATTCAAAGCTTAGGTAGAAACTGTAAAATAGTTAAGATGGACATAAAGAATGCTTTTCGTTTATTACCTATCAATCCAAATGACTTCGAATTACTAGGCATAAGCTTAAATGAAAAGTTATACATTGATAAGGCCCTGCCTTTTGGTGCAGCAGCAAGTTGCAAGACATTTGAATGTTTCTCGACCTTTTTAGAGTTTGCAGTTAAAACTAAAATGACTTCAGGCCATTTAATACACTATTTGGATGATTTTTTGGGAGGGGATCACAACACTGTTAAATGCGAGTCACTAATGCACATATTTAGGGCTTGCATGGACGACCTGAATGTCCCACTTGCTGAGGATAAATCGGAGGGTCCAACAGAAGTATTGATATTTTTGGGTCTCGAAATCGACACTGTTAAAATGGAAGTTCGTATTCCAAGGGACAAAGTCGATGAGGTGGTTAAAAAAATTGAAGCAACATTGCGAATGAAAAAGATCACTTTAAAAACACTCCAGTCATTAATTGGCTCTTTGAATTTTTGTTGTCGAGCAATTCCAGCAGGCAGAACATTCTGTCGTCGTCTCATTAATGCTACTTGTGGACTGACTAGGAAATTCCATCACTTACGTGTTAACGAAGAAATGAAACAAGACCTGGGTACATGGCTCACCTTCTTTAAAAAGCATAACGGTATTTCAGTGTTTAACGACCGCTTTTGGGTTTCGAATAATGACGAGGAATTTTTTACCGACAGCGCAGGTAGTTTGGACTGTGGCTTCGGTATTTACTTTAAAGGACATTGGTGCGCAGCTAAATGGCCACATTCATGGCATTTTAGTGGTATAACCAATGACATCACAACTTTGGAGTTATTCCCAATTGTGGTAGCAATTTCAATATGGGGAGTTCATTTAGCCAACAAGAGGATAATGTTTAATTGTGACAACCAGGCAGTAGTGCAAATTTTGAACTCTATGTCTTCAAAATCAAAACGGGTCATGAAATTGATGCGATTCCTTGTCCTTAAGTGCCTGCAGCTGAATATTGTATTAAAAGCAAAGCATGTTCCAGGTATACATAATTCTATATGTGATGCACTATCTCGCTTTCAGAAGCCTCGATTTCGAATGTTAGCACCAAACGCGGACCCCGATCCAACCCCAATGCCGGACCACCTTTGGAGGTTATCCGATCAAGAGCCTTAAACCTAGTTTCTGAAGGCCTTGCATCTAATTCAAGGCTTACATATAGTAATGCAATTAACGCTTTTGATAAATTCCGCAGAACCTATTCACTCGAGCAGGCATGGCCAGCAGAAAGGCAACATATTATTATGTATATTTCTTATTGCTTCGAGTCTGGGCTAGCTCCAGCCTCAATAAGGACCTATATTGCAGGAATTAATTACTGGCATAAATTACACAACTGGCCAGAGGTTAGTTCTATTTTCATCGTCAGAAAGATGCTTGAGGGGATGTGCCCGTCTACGCCAATCTGTTGACAATCGGGCTCCCCTTACCCGTGGCATTCTAATTGCAATCATAGAACAGCTCCCCTTTGTATGTTATAATCATTATGAAGTTCTCCTCTTCTCTGCCGCTTGGACATTTGCTTACTTTGGCCTATTTCGAATTGGCGAAATAGTTTTAACATCTAAAAGTCATCCCAACTACCATTTACAATTAACTGACATTGCTTTGGCCAACGATCAGCAGTCAGTAACAGTTACTCTTAAACATTTTAAAACACTGCAAAGAGGAGAGCCTATCACCCTTAAAATACCTGCAGAAAAACAGGGTTTGTGTCCTATCAAAAACCTTAGAAACTTCCTTGCAGTAAGACACAATACGCCAGGTCCATTATTCTGTCATGCAAATTCAGCATCGCTTACAAGATCTAAGCTTGCAGCAGTTTTAGATAAATGTCTGAAAAGGACTAACTTTAGGCATTTACATTATAGAACCCATAGCTTTAGAATTGGTCGTGCAACAGATTTGGCTGCATCTGGGATATCAGGGGACACTATTATGAAATTGGGGAGATGGAAGTCAACTGCATATAAAGGTTATGTGCGTTAACTTAGGCTACTATACAATTTTTTAACATGGATTAGATAGTAAATCTTCTCTAGTTGTAATATCTAACCTTTTATCCTTGTTTAAAAAATAAAATAATAAATAACATGCAGTAACAAAAGGCTCTAAAAATTACTTGCAGATATATGGGTCGTTGGCGACAGTATCCCGCACTGGGCTGGGGTAAGGGCAAGGGCTACTAGGATGCCAAACTTGAATCTGCCAGGTGAACACGCCATTGCCTGGTGGTGTCGAAGGGGAATGTCTTGGCGCCATTTCAGGCGGGATATTGAGGCCAACGTATTGCTCAATAATGAGCCAAAGATCATTATATTGCATCTGGGGGTAATGATCTAACTTCATTATCGGTGACTAAAATTAAAAATATGCTAGCGAGTGAACTCTGCTATTTGCGCGCAGCTGTCCCGGGTGCCTTAGTAGTGTGGATTGATATCCTGCAACGGCTTTCATGGGGCTCTTCTAAGTACACGTTGGATAACGTGGAAAAGAAGCGCTGCCGTATTAATAGGACAGGCAGACAGTTGGTAGCCCTCCAACACCATCATGCAGCCCTTTCTATAGAAATTGATAGTAAGACACCCGGTTTTTACAGGGCTGATGGGGTTCATTTGTCAGAGGTAGGGCTTGCCTTTTATTTGGATGCTTTAAAGGATTGTATACTACAGCACCTGTAGGATTTTGGCGGTATAAATTACCAAAATTGATAATTTAAAGTGGCGGAAAATCCTTATCGGGGCGATCGATTATTTTATTTATGTGACATTTTTCTTTGCATCACTCGAAAAATTCGAAAATATAGAATTGAAAATGTTCTTTTAACTCGGTCGTCACCGATTAATTGGTGAGGTCGGGTGCTCTATGCACATATCCTCCCACCAATTAAGTAGTGATAAAAAACAAGTTGTTCTCCTTGCCGTGGCCTTATCCCCACATCATTGATTTCATTAGTGAGCGTTTAGTGTAAATACAAATTGTAAACATGAGTGAACATTAAATTGTATGTAAAGTTAATCAGGTATTTGTTTCTTTCCCGTGTCCTGAAAATAATTACCGTTATTTGAAGCATTACATAATAACGGCTTTTATTTTGGCTCGGGAAGGATCATTGTTATTGTTTTGATCACCGCATTTCCGGCGGCCAATTTTTAACAGACAATTATTTCTGGCAGCCAATTTCAACCAATCAGCGTTAAGACTGTCACAAGGCTCGCTATATAAAACCTGCATTTTCACCTGTTCGGGCCTTTTCGCATTAAATACTAGAGAAAACCACTCAAAAACCCATCCCTCCCTCCCTTAGCTTGACAGTTCCCTCGCTTTTTTAAAAAGTCGTATACTTATATGCCATCCATTCAATTCTTCAGTAAGCAAATAATACATGCCTGGGTGGTAATCACAATCATAGACTGCAGATGTTGCAGTCAAAAAGAACATTGATCTTTAAGAGTTTTCCTTCATGGCCAGGTCTCAATTCATACCATTCATTATTATACAGGGTGAGCATTCATTATTATACAGTGTGAGTAAGACTGGAGGGCTATTTGAGTGTTGCACAATGTAAAGACTAATTTAGACATTTTGCTGGCCTAGTTCTTCTTTATTTTGCAGTCTGTTGTCGAGTCATATCCGCCGGATGAGGGATACCTACCAACCCAGCCATACAAACAATGGGAAGCCATTAGTAAACAACTAAAGACTAACGGTCGGCACAACATTCCCATGGCAGGAGGCGATCCAATCTCTCTGGTGGAAGATGTCAATAGCCCAATTAATGTTCTCTCATTTAAGTAATGACTTTCATTTCAAAATAAATTGAGCTAGTAAAGCTCACGTGTGCTAGAAATCACAATATAAAGAGTTATACTCCACTGGAGTATTGTCGCGGTAAGGAGAAAACGAATATTTAAAAAGAAAAAGGAAAAGGCTTATAATCAAAGCTAACTAAGCTGTTGCTCACAAAACAATAATAAAGTATATAGCAGTGAAAAGCAGGAGGGTTCTGTTCATCTTGGGCCTAGTGCATATCCTGAGTTCAGGTCTCTCCTGCTTTAAGCTATGTTTCAGAGTAAATACTCATTTTAGGACAGGAAGTAACGGATGGTTAAATAAATTAAGAGTCCAAGTGGACTCGTATAAAAAAAAAAAAGGGTCCGTAAAGCGGCTTATCCAAATAATGGATTTGTTGCAAGCAAGGTTCTAGGTTAAGATCTGACATCAACAGTCTGTAAGGGTATCATTTGAAGCATACAATGCGGACAGGGGGAGTCAGATAAACGTGTCGCTAGCTTCTGTGTAACGTCCTTAATACAAGTACAAAAGTACGGTGTTACAGGCTGCTGGTCTGGGTACATGTTAGTCTTGCCAGAACCTTGTAATATACCAACCGTTTGTTGGTGCCAACTGTTTGTTGGTTAAAAAAAAAAAAAATAATAAATAAAATAAATAAAAAACAAACAACAACAATATTTAATGATGCAATTTGGCGGAAAATCCTTATCGGGGCGATCGATTATTTTATTTATGTGACATTTTTCTTTGCATCACTCGAAAAATTCGAAAATATAGAATTGAAAATGTTCTTTTAACTCGGTCGTCACCGATTAATTGGTGAGGTCGGGTGCTCTATGCACATATCCTCCCACCAATTAAGTAGTGATAAAAAACAAGTTGTTCTCCTTGCCGTGGCCTTATCCCCACATCATTGATTTCATTAGTGAGCGTTTAGTGTAAATACAAATTGTAAACATGAGTGAACATTAAATTGTATGTAAAGTTAATCAGGTATTTGTTTCTTTCCCGTGTCCTGAAAATAACACAAAACAATGTAAACTATAAATCCAACAATGGGGCTTCCTGAAGGGGAAGTTTAAGACAGGTTGGCTGCTTAACACAAATCAATGTACACTATAAATCCGACAATGGGGCATCCTGTAGCTGTTGTTTAAGACAGGTTGGCTGCTTAACACAAATTGATGTACACTATAAATCCAACAATGGGGTTTCCTGAAGGGGAAGTTTAAAAGCAGGTTGGCTGCTTCAAATGGTGGTTACTTGACACAAGTTGGATTGTATGATGGGAGAATTTGTGAACGTCCATGGATATATGCAAGATTTATGATAAGTGTATTTCTTCAGGGTATGTTACTTGGCAGGACAATTAGTGAGGGCTCTACAGAGACGCCAGCCAACCCTCGATATAACATATAAAGATGTACTTTGTGTGGAAATAGCTGGACTCTGCCATGATTTGGGTATGCTTCTATTTATGTACCAACCTGAATTTTGAGGCTGGGTACAACTTAACCCTTTCCCAAACAATAACGACATTTGACCGCTTTGTTACAGACGACCTTAGAAAACAATTGTGGGAAAAGGAGTAATTGGTTAGGAAATGAAACCTATGGGAAAAGGCTTTTCTTTTACAATTTTCCTCCAAATTTTCTTGAAATATGTCTTTTGGAATTGTGTCCATCATTTTCAACCATATTTTCTATGAGGATTAAACATTTTTTTGCTTGTTGACCCTACCCAGGCAAACCTGCCTACTCTAACAATTTGTTTTTGACCCTTGGAGAAAAATCAATTGGTGTAATATTTCAAACATATCCATTCCTAACTTCTCGTGATTTCCGACAGGCCAGTTTATGAGTTGAATAGGCTGAGAACATCCAACAAACGTATATCTATTTGTGTCTTCTTTCGGTGCCTAAATTCTGTTTCCTTAATCAGATCGGCAATTTTTTTAACATGCCTTTAAATTGAATTAGATTTTAATGCAATGTAAAACCCTACAACAACAGCAACAACTTCTGAAAATGCATTTCGATTGATGCCGGTCTGCGTCAGAAGACAGTTCTTTACTGTTTATCTATTTTCTTTAAAAAGAAATATGCAAAGTGAAGCTCAAAATTAAAAAAGAAATCCCTACTTATCCTTCCTACTGGTTTTGAAGATGTTACCTTAAACAAACAATTCTTTTTAGGCCTGACGTTTCGAGACTTCAACTGCACTTCAACATTTGAAAATTGTGAATTCTGAACAAAATGATAATTTTAGCCCGTCTGCTATAAACACATTTTCATCATTGGTTTCAATTTGTAAGCTGGTATCTTTGTGACAATGGTAGCAACTGAATGAAAATTTGACACACTAGTTCCAGCTACTGGTAGTTGTTAAATGTGATTGACATAAGTGGCGTAACTTGAATAATTATAACCTTTTCCTGACCTACTTGTGCATCTAAGTTTTTGTGAGAAACATGGTATCTATGTTACTAACGAAGGAAATAGATTTAATCTTCATGCACTTTCTTCCTATGACGTTCTTATTTAATTGACGCTTGTTCCAAAACTCTGTCCTATAATAGTATTTGCTGAGGATATTTTTCCTTGTTCGACTTAAATGTTTTATGTCAAATTGATACTTTCACGGTTGAGTCTTTGTATTTATTAACGCGTATAGTGCTGAAACTGACTTAATGCTTATGCAAACAGGTTGGACCCAGGCACCCCGCCAAGTAAACTGGAGGCTGGTCTGTGATCCAACCTGTTGGCTACTCTGAGTACCTTGCCTAGTCAAAATTAATCAGATATTTAAGGTTTTGGAAAGCAGATGACACAGTAATCTATATTTAGAAAATTACCAAGTATTCTAAAGGCTTAAGATAATTGATTGAAATTTCACTTACCATGATACCATCTACTAAACGACTTAAGGAAAATATTTGTGTATCTTAAATAAAAGTACAATATTGCAACTCGTCATAACAAGCGTCTTGAAGAGACGATCCCATGATGTGTTACTTTGGAATTAATCTTAGCCCAATATTAAAATTACTGGTAGGGTGAATTTTGCTTTGAACTTATACAAAATTTAAGCATTAAATGTTTGGTAAATGGTATCCAGTTTCTTTTGATTATTTAAGTTCACAACCACAGAATTATAATTTCTAGATAATGTTTTGCGTGGTTTTACTATTTCTACTGAGGAAAACTTCTTACAACTGTCCCTTGTGATCATTCGAGCTGATTGACACATTTCGTATCGCTCTGCATTGTCTTTTTGTCAAAATTTACAATTTTTCAACTTGTCTTAAATTATTCCTTTTGCAAATTTGCAATTCTACTTATACTTTGAGCATTTGGTGGCTTATTCAATAACCAAAAAACTCAAGATTTTTAGAGCCATAATTGGTACACTAAGATCGTACACTTTACTTACTTTAATTTGTTTGGTTTCAGGACATGGGCCATTCTCTCACCTTTTCGATAAATATTTTATCCCCAGTGTCTTGAAGAACAATAAATGGAAGGTAAACATTTTTTTAATCATCACTTTACAGCTATATTGGATTTAATTTACAGATGAATTAAATTTCAGTACACTACATTGCTATCTTCAACGACGCCTGAACGAGGTCTTAGCCCTGGACCCACAAGGGCCCTTGGCAGGCCCTTTGAACCCCGGCCTTTGAAAGGGGCCAACATTTTTTTCCCAATGATAATGACTTCTCAGGATAGTTGGAATGTTCCCCCTAGTAGTTGGTCTGTGGTGTCTGTTACAATGACAGCAGAATCAAAAGATGAAAAAGTAACATGGAAGGCAAATACTTTTTATCACATCACACCAAAGTTACATTAGCAAATCTTAAAAGCAAACAACATTGAATTTAATTTGCAGTTGACATTAACTTGATTTCAATACACTATATTGCTACCCTGGGTTAAAGGGTTTGTTTGTTGCTTTGACAATAGATACTGGCAGCATGTAAATACTACACTTATAAGTATTTATATGAAAACCTTCAAAAAGAAAAGAGATAAAAATATTTACTTTACTGATATAAGTACAGTTTGAAAATGGGTGGAATGGTTTCCACAACATTCATTAGAGCACCTGCATGAACAATCTTTTAAACACTTCAGCTACTACATTTTTGTCCAAATCTTACGTCAAATTTGTGAGAATGTTTGTGTTTACATTTATAAATGCGCATTTATAAATGCTACTAGTATGCCAAAGAAAAAGATATTGAAAGAATTGTCATTGTTACAGGGCCTTCAAGACTATCTATCTCGAAAGCAAGGTCACGACGTCAATTCTTTCAGGAACTTCATTGTTACCCTGGAAGCTTTGGTTCCTTTAGAAAAATGTTTGATGAATATTTATCAGATTATTTGCCTCAGTGAATTCCAATTCATATTAACATTGGTCCCACTGGGGTCATAACTGTTTCTTTTTGTCAAATACTAAATACAAACATGTTATTGTATTACCAACACGGGATTTCTGACAGATACGTCAACCAACTGCTATTTTTGGGGTTTACTAGTCGTACACTTTTGAATGAGAGATGTCATCTTAAATGATTTCGTTCAATCGGTGTAAGCTTAAAAAGCTCATTCAGCAAGACAGTTCGATAAGCAATATTATCTTAGATGTCAGAGTTTTATCCCCATATACAGCTTTCTTTTGTGATAGATTAATTTGCCTTTTTTGCATCTTTTTATCAATGCTTGATCAGGTTTGATGGTTACCAGATAGAATGGCATTGATTACAATTGTATACAGTTTATTGCAGTGTTATGAGCTCAATACAATAAACTTTTATGTTATATGATATATATTATAATACAAAAAAGTGGAATAAAAAAGAAGACCCCAAAAAAGGAAAAAAAGCATGAAGTTATCATCATGTTTGTAAAAGGTTTCAAAGAAATGAAATGTAAAAATAAAATGCTTATCAAACAAATATGAAAAAACACTTTATGTGGTATTTGAACACAGAGTTTCTGCATGACACTTACATACACTATCCATTACAATATATCTTTTGCGATAATTAAGAAACGATGAAGGCATATATGAAGGTGAGTTTGATCAGGACAGGGGCTTTGGGGAATACACATTATATAGATTACCTAAATATAAAATGCGGTGACATAACTGTCAGGAATCGCATGTTTATTAGTATCTGTTGTCAGAGTCTCTGCTGACCGTAGTGAAAGAAATGTTCAGAGCGGTTTATCTTGCTTAGGCTGTTCTTTTTGTTAAAAACTAGACAAACACAACTTGTTATACTATCTGTTATCAGAGTCTCTGGTCACCCTTGTGCAAGAAGTCAGAAATGTTCGGAGCGGTTTATCTTACTTGGGCTGTTCTATCAATAATTCTCATGACAACTCAGATGATTGATGTTATTATTTGCAGATGCTTAACCTTTACCAACTGCCAAATTTTCGACTGTCCCAAATTGAAAGAGTTTGCAGACTCCATTTCAAAATAAGATGAAATTGAAAAACAATCTTCTAATGCGGCAGTAAACATTGTGAGAAAAGGAGAGCTTGCTCATTAAGATCAATTCCTTCTTTTCCCACAATGTTTTCCAGAGTCATATGCAACAAACCGGTCAAATGTCAATACTGTTTGGTAATGGGTTAAATATGCCTCAGAAGCCTTCAAGCCTCGTAATGTTTTCACACTTGTGAAAGAGCCATGTAATATTGACTTCATTATTCTTTTACTACATTATGTCTCTCCCTGGCATATCTGCAATTATACTACATGTATTTAGTCACAACATTTCCAAGCAAATATTATAAATCATCTTGCGTATCGAGGGTTCAGGGCAGTACATGTACTATGTTTATGAAGCACCTACAATAGTCTTGCATTGAACCCTTGATATGAAGTGTCTACAGTTGCTCTCACTATGGACCAGTCCCAAAAGTCGCTCAGGAGGTAATGGTTTAACCCATTACCAAACGATAACGACATTTCACAAGTTTGTTGCAGATGACTCTGGAAAACATTGTGGGAAAAGGAGAAATCGCTCTTAACGAGCAATTTGTCCTTTTCCCACAATGTTTTTCCTACCCTATCAGAAGATTATTTTCCCATTTCATTACAGTTTGTAATGTCGTCTGCAATCCCTTTCAATTTGGGACAGCTGGAAATTTGGCGTTTAGAGTTAGTCCCTTTAAAGCTAGCGTATTCAAATACGCACTTTCAGTATGCCATGCGTTTAAAATGATGTATTATACATATTTAACATGTAATGTTCAACTACTTATTTTAAAGTCAACACTTTATTTGTTTTTAAAGCAATGTTTAACCACACACACACATGGTTTAAATGCTCTATGTGTTTGAAGCAATGTTTAACCACAAACACACATGGTTTTAATGCACTATGTGTTTAAAGCAATGTTCACTTACACACCTATGTAGTAAACATTGATGTTTGTATTTTTAGCACGAGGATGCCTCAAAGGACATGTTTGACCACATGCTTAAAAACAGAAACCTTGAAAAGGTATTCTCAGTTTATGATTTATGGGAGATGGAAATAGAATTTATCAAAGAACTATTCAAAGGGCGGCCAACAGAAGAAACAGAAGTGGTATGTTTTCTTTCCTGCTTTTCAAATCGTATGACTCTTTAACCCTTCACCAAATACAAAAATTCTGAGGAAAGTGGTCAATTTTGACTATATATATGATATAAGACTACAGAGAGTGTTTAAAAAAGGAATTATTGTCAATTTCATGACAGGGTGTTGAAAAAATAAAAATGTAATAATTTTATTGAGAAACGGGTTTGGATGCTTTATTGCAATCTGAAATTTTCATGACAACCTGTTTTGCAATAAAAATCTGTTTTGTTCATCAAACCAGTATAATTCATTCAAATAAGTCTTTAAGTCTGTTTCAAATAGTGTTTGAATCACCTTTGAGCTCAAAGTATGTCAGATAAGCCTATTTTGAGCCCAATATAAAAGGCAAGAAAAGAGAATGTTTAATGATGCTCTCTCTCAGAGTTTTGTATTTTGGTAGTGAATAAATTTTAAAAGTGTGATTGTCACAATGATTGTTGCCAAAGCAAAGAGTGTTTTCAATTTCTTTAACTATAGTTTTCTTAAACCCCTTGTACTTAAACGTTTAACTTTAAATATGTATTGTACTGCAGACTAGCCAAGGGGTGTAATCTTTCCTCCCTGGTTGACCCATTATTGCTTGACGGAAGTGATGTATTTGCGGCCATTTGCATGCGTGGAAAATAATTCTGAAGATCAACACAATGTGTTTGTCAGGTGCACATTTGCACTATCTTGTAGACTATCGCTTAAAGGATTGTGGGTAAATTAATCTATAGAGATGTTGTTGTTGTGTGAATGTGACATGACGTCACAAGTTAGCATTCATGATCGACAGGTGCGCCTTGGCACAGATATTGTTCTACTACGGAAAATTCCTGTACATGTTCTTTTTTGCTTGCAGGATACTGAATCAAATGATAGATTGAACTGTTTTGTTGTTACAACATGTCACAGTCAACTTCTTGGGTTATACTCAAAAACTATTTCTTTATGTATGGTTCGATTGTGATGCAGTGCATAAGTACCGCGTGACGATGGTATCTAAAATGACCACCTCTTACTATTAGTTTAGATCGTTGTGTGCAAAATAAACCTATCTGCAATAAACAGGGTTTTAATGTGTTTTCATCTTTCCTGTACAGTTATGAGCAGTGGTGGGAAGATGTCAATAATCTAGTTCTTTGTAACTTTAGAAATCTATGGTTTTATGTTCGTGGTTGAAGACAAATCATTTAAAAAGTTAAAATCTCAATCTCTGAGAGAGTTTCTTTGAAAGTTAATTATAATCAGTTTCATGATGACGTGGTAAGAAATGCAATAAATTAATTGCAGAACTGGTTAAGTTGTCCTATTGTATTTTGAAGATTTTAGAACAATCCGTTTCGCAATGTCTGTGTTGCAATGAACTCCTCAATTACAGACGCATTATTTCAAATAAAAAAACTATGAATTCAAGTTTCAAAATGGGTTTAAGGCGATACCTGACAGTTAAGCTGATTTTTTCATCATATTTTCGTATTATTTTAAACGTTGCATTACAGCGAATACAATATTGATACGAAGCTAAAAGAGAAACCAATACACAGAGGTACTAGGTGCAAGTTTTATAAACAAATCATGATCTGCCTCTACTTGTCAAAATTTGGCAAATTATGGAATTTGATCGAACATATCAGAATGACCATAAACTAACTGGACTGACATTGGGCAGTTGTATTGAATGGTTTTTGATAGCATAGTGTATTTAAGGGAATATCTCACAAAATCCGGTCTGTAGGTAACACACATTGAAATGATGATTAAATCAATCCTCATCACTACACTAGCAGCATCTATTGTTTTTATTCTAAAGATCCTGGACATCTGTGATTTCATTTCAGAAAGTAAATTTAGCTGCCATGCCTTTAAGTGGTATGATTGCCTGTTTCAATGAATTCGCATGACAGAAATAAGGTATAAATCTACACAGTAAAAACATACACAGTTCAGCCTTTTTTGCGACCCACTTGATCACGGTATCTACAAATAACAGAGCTTTCATACGGGTAATTCAAATTTTCACCTTGACAATGATCAGTCAAACTATATAGGGCATTTAAAGTCGACCTCCACTGCACATGGGTACTGCGGTTCAGTGGTTGGGCTTTGGCTTCGTGATCAGAGGGTCCCAGGTTCATATTCCGGCCGGATCATCGCAATTTTCCTGAGCGAAAAATGCATCCCATGTTGCTCCTCTCCACCAATGTGTATAAATGGGTACCTGTGAGGGAATAAACCAATGAGCCATGGCTGCATTTGTGCCATATGTAAATGGCCGGTTTAGTTTAAACATATTTTATTGTAAAAGGTTTTTACAATAGGATTGGGACGGAAGCTATAAGCTTATTGAGTCCCTCTCCTTAATAACATTACAACATGACAGCAATACAATACAAAAAATATGTAACATATAATTGTAAATTCACCGATAGAGAGAAGGGGACAAGTAGAGAAAGAGTTATATAGAGTTATAGATAGAATAGGGAGAAAGAGACAGAGTGGGTGGAGCTATAGATGAATGGACCAGAAATGATAAACCATCAATCAAACCGTTTGCTTCCTTTGATATAATTGTGAACATGAGTAAATACCTCTATATTTTCTTCAAGAGTAAGGAAATTATTTCCAAGGAGGAGTATATTTAGATCCAGTATAACATTGAAACTCGCCAAAGAATGGAACAATTCGTTTCTTACATTCGAAGAAATAGTGCATAGTTGTCTGCACTGCACCACAATCACATTGAGGTGAATCGACAATATTTTTAATAAATAAATGATGCTTAAGACAGCTACAATCTCTTCTAAGTCGTGTATGTAGTATTTGAAGCCGTCTATGCCCAATAAAAAACAGTTTATTAGGCTTTGGCTTATCAATATTTGTTTTTCTGTTGTTGATTTATGTTATCCCATACTGTATCACCATATTCTAAAATTGGTCGTATGAATGAAAAATATATTTGTTGAAGTGCTTTCCTATCAAGAATGGTCTTAAAATGTCGCATAATGTTAATTCTTTTCCAAGCTTTTTCCAAGGACTGATTTATATGCAGACTCCATTTACCATCCTTATTAAATAAGAAACCCAAATGCTTATGATAATCTACATTAGGAATGATAACATTCGACATAATAAGATCTGGATGGGTTGGGAGTGTAGATTAACGGGACACAATAAGCGATTCAGATTTTGAAGGGTTAAAACTTACAAGCCAAGTTTTAGCCCAGGTGCTAATCTTATTTATATCATTATGCAATATTACACCTGCCTCGTCAGATTTGTCACTAATTAAAGATAAACTAGTATCATCAGCGAAAAGGTTAATACCGGAATCGATGTCGTCAACAATATCATTAATAAATACAAGAAAAAGAAGAGGTCCAAGAATCGACCCTTGAGGGACACCAGCATTTGTTTGAGTGTTGGATTCCCCTCCCGGAAGAACTACCTTTTGGCACCTATCAGAAAGGCAATTTGAAAACCATGCAAGAAGTCTACCTTCTATTCCAGAATGCTCAAGTTTAAATAATAGACCATCATGCCAAACCTTGTCAAATGCTTTGCTTATATCAAAAAATATAAATCGTATTTCAAATCCATTATCCAAGGCATTGCAAAGTTTATTATAAAGAAAGGTTACTTGATTCACAGTCGAATCTCCAGGTCTGAAACCAGACTGGAAAGGGGTAAAAAACTGCACGTCATTTAGATAGTTAGAAACATATTTAAATACAATTTTTTCAAAAACCTTTTTCCATGCTATTCAAAAGGGAAACTGGTCTATAGTAATTTGGAAGAGAAGGATCACCACTCTTAAAAATTGGACAAACATTGGACCTTGTCCATGATGTCGGTAAAATACATGTGTCAAGTGAAAAATTAAACAGATCACAAAGAGGAGAAGCTAGCTGATTTGCACATTCACGTAAAATAATATTATTGATACCGTCTGGTCCTGATGCCTTGCCAGTATTTAGACACGTAAGAACGTCGTAATCATCAGAGGTAGAAATGCTAAGAGAACCTAAAGAATGCCTACTTTTCTCTTTGTAATGCCCTGGTAAAGAGTGCCCAGT
This sequence comes from Cerastoderma edule, assembly GCA_947846245.1. NCBI lineage: Eukaryota > Metazoa > Mollusca > Bivalvia > Cardiida > Cardiidae > Cerastoderma > Cerastoderma edule. Next base: position 28,810,322 of record OX401410.1, read on the forward strand.
ATCATCTATTCTAGATTGGTTTGCAAAAAAATCATTAAGTAAACTAGCTTTGGCATTAACAAAAACAAAAACAAAAAACAAATTATGCTAGGGCCACTGTTCTCTGTGAAATAAAATGTTTTCCCGTAAGAAAATGGCCGGTTTATCACCCAGTGATCAGAAAGGTAGTTGTTAGAGTCGCATAAATATGCCTAGCATTGATATCAAGGTAGGGGTTATAGTCTCATATCATATGAGACTATAAACCCTACCTTTACCTTTCATGGAAATTGAAACAACAACCCTCAATGCTTTAGGCCAACTCTATGCTAGGGCCACTGTTCTCTGTGAAATGAAATGTTTTTGCCGTAGGAAAACATATTTTGTTTTAATAAGGAAGTATGGTAAGTGATAAAATAGATAGGGGAAAGCAGAGTGGCTTATAATAGTCATTCCCTTCATACATATTTCTGCATGTCTCTTGCAGCATAAGGATCATGAAGCCACTGGTTTTGTTTCTTCACTGTAGACATCACAATTGATGTTTTGTTTCATACATGATGATCATGTTCTGATGTTGCTTTTTAATTTTGTCTGGTTGAATATCTTTTGATATATTTTAAATGATTTATCATTGCAGACCAGGCGATACAAAGAAAAGATTTTCTTGTATGAGGTAATAAGCTTGAATGTTTGTCATTTGCTCCATATATACAGTGGTCAATCCTGATTGGCCCACTTTTTGAACTACAATTTTAACCTTTTTCTCGATTAAAGCATGCTTGGAACACCTGCAGAAACAATAAAAATATTCTCCTTCTACTATAACCTTTGAATGCAAAATTTCAACAAAAATTGGATAGATCTTTTTTATATTTAATGAAATCTCTCAACTTTTATTCATTCCCATATTGATATATTGCAGAAGACTTTTGTTTTCTGTACATCTGTGTATAGAGCTAATCTTGTTTTATTTTACCACTCCTAAACTAAGCATGAAGATTAATTGAGTCTAAGGCTATCTTCATACAGGGCACTCCTACACCATGATTTTGTCAACTTTTATAATGGTCTTTTAACCAATGAACAAACAATAACGACTTTTGACCATTTTGTTGCAGACGACTCTGGAAAACTTTGTGGGAAAAGGAGAAATTGTGCGTTAAGAGCAATTTCTCCTTTTCCCACAATGATTTCTGCCCTATCAGAAGATTATTTTTTTAATTTCATTACATTTTGAAATGCCGTCTGCAATTTTTTTCTATTTGGGACAGTAGAAAATTTGGCGTTTGGTAAAGGGTTAAAACAAGATTGACTGTATCTAACCTTTTGCTGATACATGTCCATGGATTTCTTTCCCTTAGATTGTGGCAAACAAGAAGAACAGCATAGACGTAGATAAATGGGATTATTTTGCAAGGGACTGTCACATGTTGGGGATCAAAAACAACTTTGACCATAACAGGTGCATTCAGTTTGCTAGGGTTATTGAAGTAGATGAGGAGAAACAGATTTGCTTCAGAGATAAGGTACAATTTTTTCCTTTTTATCAAACTTTTTATTGCTATTGGTCATGCCTGGCCCAGTGGCAAAGGTATGTTCCACCGGGTTCTGGATTTAATCCTGACCAGCGACACTTGGATGTTTCATGGGAGTCCTTTGGCAAGACACTGCAGAGTCCAGCCGATGAAATACAGGAAAGCCATAAAAGAAATCTAAAATACTGTTAACAAAGCGTTAAACACCATATTAATGAATTAAATGCTCTTCCCTTTTCTTTCTTTCACTTATTACAGTTTTTTACCATATGTTTAGGGACACCCCCCCCCAAAAAAAAAAAAGAAAAACTGAAAAACTAATAATTATTCATTTCTTTCATGCATCTAACCATAGTTACCATGGTTTTGGCTTTATATGACAATATTAAAACATCATTATTAACCTTTATTTGGATAATATTACGCATAATCTTAATGTTTCTGTATTCTTAGTTTCTATAACTTTTATTATTATTATTAAATCTTTATTTCCTCCAAAATTGAAGATTACAAAAAGATTATAAACTATTACAAAAGATCATACAAAATATTACAAAAATGACAAAAAAGAAATAAAATATACATTGGTGAAAGATGAAGATGAACAAGGATGAAAGGAGAAGAGAAAAAAAAAATAGATTTCTAACTGCAAACATACATTATATAGCATGCATTGTCATTAAGCATTATGCCTAGTTACTTGAGTCAAGTTTAATGTCCTACATAAGCCAAAATCAGGCATAAACTGATACAAGTAATTTATTCAGAAGAATAATTAATGCATACATATAACTAAACACAATACAATAAATATTATATTTCTAATGATAGAAGTGTCATTGACTTACAAATAAGCTCAATTTAAATGCAAGTCTTGTATTGACACCAAATTAAATGTTAATAACTTGCAACTACAATGTAGAATTTATCATAATCAAGACCCAACAAACAATTAAAATATTGGTTCAACCAATTGGTTATAAATTGTCTGTTTGAAATAAAAGGTTAACAGGATCTGAGGTCTTTTTGTTGTAAACTCTTCTAGCGTCCTTTTGATGATTCCCTTGATGTCCAATATTGTTCAATGTTAGAAAATTGCATTGCGTCGGCGTGGAAAGCAAATTCATAATATCATCATACTTAACATTTCAAAACTCTTTAATGTCTCGCAATCTTACACATAGGACCAGATGTACTTAATATGATCGGTTTTCGCAGAATAAGGGTGTCACATGTACTTCTCAATCAAACATGCCTGTTTGTTTTCAATCAAATCCCCAATTTGTACATGCCTCAGGCATTGTTTGACACTGGAATAACAATGAACAGATCATTTATGTGATTCTGGAGGTATTGTTAGGTGTGCAGAGTGTCATATCCGTGTAATATCTGGACTGATTTTATTATCAAATCTCAACTTGTAATCGGTCCAGCACAACTGAAATCGGTCCAAAAACAACAAAACCCGCATTTTCCAGATCCCTGCTTAAACCTAACACATTTCAGCTTGTTAACACTTTCAATATAATGTCATCTCCATCATCATTATGTGTGCTTAATGACCAAATCTGTTGCTGCGCCTTAAAAGCACATTCATTTGTTCCTTCACCAATTTATTCATTGCACTTTTCTCCATATTTTCTTGTTTTAACCATCCTGTTTAAGAACTCGGAAACAAATGTAACTAGCAGAGTATTTCCTCATTTTGTCACACAAGTTTGTCACATTAATTTTTATCCCCCTATTAGTTTCTTTCTGTTGTTGCTTGCAGTTTGAATTAGCGACTAAATCCTCAAAAGGGAATGAACTAATATACATATATAGAAATTAAGGGAAACTACCAAGTCTTGCCGGTACCTGAAACTTTGATTTTTGCAATGGGAGAAAATTGTTTTAGCTTGAGATCTTTGTTAAGGATTTTGAGCTCGAATTTCTAATTATATCCATGCTTTTTTTAAAGCTGTCTGCTGCAAGATACATAGATGTGACGTTGGTTGGTAATGTGTAAAAAGATATTTGGGGCTTTAGGGTATTTAGCTCTTAACTCTAAAGACGTCTTTATACGTCCATAACTTTCAGGTCTGCTGTTGTGATATGTTAAAAGATTGAAAAAGCATTGTGACAAGCAATTTATCCTTTTGCCACAATGCTTTTTGAAAGGCAAACTGATGCAAGACGCAAGAAATTGACGTTAGGTGGTAGTGTGTTAAATGAAATATGGGACACCAGGATTTCAGCGTTTCTAGTTCTCAACCCATTACCAACCAGTAACAACATTTGACCACTTTGTTGCAGGTGACTCTGAAAACCATTGTTGGAAAAGGAGAAATTGATCAAAATGAGCTATTTCTCCTTTTCCCACAATGTTTTCTGCCCTATCAGAAGATTATTTTCCAATTTCATCAAATTTTGAGAAGCCGTCGGCAAACTTTTTCAATTTTGGACATTCGTAAACTTGGTGTTAGGTAAAGGGTTAACTCTAAAGAGAGAATATTGATGAAATGCTGATGTTGATGATGATGAAACGGCATCTTGGTTCCAAATGTATTCCCTTGATAAGGCAGGACCCCACCTTAATATATATTTAACATCTCCTATTTTGTTTATTCAGGAGGTAAATAATTTGTTTGACATGTTTTACACGAGGCAGACTCTCCACCGCAGGGCTTATCAGCACAAGGTGACAATCATAACAGAAATTATGTAAGTATTTCATGTCACTGTAATAAGGCAGTTGATTGTTAATTCAAACAGAAGCTTGAAGCTTTAAGCTTTATTCAATTCTATAGAACAACATCCACTTGACCCTTTACCAAACGCCAAACATTCGACAGTCCCAAATTGCAAGAGTTGGCAGGCAATATTCAAGAAACTGAGGAAATAGAAAAATAATCATCTAAAAGGGAAGAAAACATTGTGGGAAAAGGAGATATTGCACATTAGGAGCAATTTCCCCTTTTCCCACAATGTTTTCCAGAGTCGTCTGCAACAAACTGGTCAAATGTCGTTATTGTTTTTTAATTGGTTAAGATGATACCGATGTAAAGAAGAAATTAAGAACAACATCCACTAGAGCCTTCTGTGACATTAAAGCCTGTTGGCATCACTTTCTCTTAATCTGAAAATATGGGGTCACTTTGACCCATATCAGGGCCAAGTGGCAAAGATGTTACATAAGCTTTATATACATATGAACAATCTTATTATTTGGAAATTCCTTTTCAGTTTTTTTTTTCACATTTAAAGAGAAAGACATTTTGCCTTTTTGAAATAAATTGTCTTCAAGCATGAAAATAGCAACATGGATTTCTAAGGTAATATAGAACTAGATTATTGACAGCTTCCCAGGCCTGCTCATAACTGTACAGGAAAGGTAAAGAATATTTACTTTATAATTTTATAATGAAATTCCTGTTCAACAAAAGGGCAGTTTCAGAATTTGACAGTTGAAATCCTATGTAGGAGGAACGGTTGCCATTACCGTATACAACTTTTATTTACAAAATGAAACTACAAAATATCCCTGATAAAGTAATTAAATGATATGAATCATGGAATTATTTAATGCCTTTCATGAGCTCATCAGGTAAATATTTAGTTTGTTTTTAAAGCTAATGGAAAACGCTTGGTGATATTGATAAGTTGTTCATCACCATGCAAATCGGCACACATTGTTAATATTTTGATTTTTACAATTGAAAAATTAATACCTTAATAGAATCAATTATTTTCATGTAAATGACAAATTCAAATGATTTATCAGCAAAGATAATTGTCTATACTTTGAGACAAATAATGGATATTGTGCACATTTCTATTTGAACCATGTATAATTAAAGGAGGGTCTGGAATTTTGCATTTAAAATAGGAAGAAAAATAAGTGAATTTATTTTATTTTTTAGGGTAGCTGAAGCCATGTCTCTTGCAGACGATCATATTTTATTTGAGTAAGTTTTTAACTTATCAGCGCTCTTCATATGACATGACAATGCTTGCTGTATAAATGGAGGGATTTATAACCTTGTGGTTTCACAGCATTGTTTAACTCTTTACCACCTGCAGACTAGTTTTTGTTTTGCTTGAAGTAGACGACTTTAGAAAAGGTTTGTAAACATGTAAAAAAACTTTCAGTTCTGTTGTTGTGATATGTTGATAGATTGTAAAAGGATTGTGGCAAAGAAAATTGCTTGTTAAGAGCAATTTTTCCTTTTGTCACCATGCTTTTTGAAAGTCATCTGATGCAAAGTGCATTTTTCACATTTCAGAAGGTTATTCTCTCAGTTTCCTTTATCAATGAAAACCATGAATCACATTTTACAAATTACATATGATGTAATTACCAATGGTTTATTTTCCACAAGTCTGCATTATGTCACAGCCATGATGTGTTTTTGTGGTCACTTAACCCATGAACAAACACTATTCGACATTTTACTACTTTGTTGCAGACAAATAGAATTCACAAACAATTCTTCCAAAATATTGAGATCCAAGTTTGATGATGACATCGCACACACACATGGCTAATGATAATTAACACACATTACATCCATAGGTACAGCTTGTCAATAACCCATTACCAAACAATAACGACATCGAACCATTTTGTTGCAGACAACTCTGGAAAACATTGTAGAAAAAGGAGAAATTGCTCTTAACAAGCAATTTTTCCTTTTCCCACAATGTTTTTTGTCCTATCAGAGGATTATTTTCTAATTTCATCACATTTTGAAATGTTGTCTGCAAACTCTTAGAAACCAATTTGGGACAGTTGAAAATTAGTTGGCGTTTGGTAAAGGATTAAAAATACTACGAAATACTACAGAAAAAAAATTTACTGCTATGAATGTTTTGGAAATGTAATCAACAGCATGTTCCATCACACATCATTCTGTGAAGAGTATATAAAAATGTACTAATACACAATACTGATCAATAATGTGCATATAAAAAACCAGTATTGTGCAATTCTTTTAGAAATGACAGGTGCATGACTAGACTGCCTTAAAGAACTTAAGTATCATTACAAAGTATTATTTTGTAAAATGTTTATCTAACATATTTTCTCTTTGCTTATATTTGCAGGGGAAAAAAAATGTCTGAAGCCATAAATGACATGGAAGCTTATCGCAAGATGACAGACTATGTGTTCTTTCAAATTCTACACTCTACAGGTCTTCATGATGATCTTGTCAAAGCCCGGAAAATCCTTGAAGATGTCCTCTTCAGACGCTTGTACAGATATATTGGGAAATATACACTTGATAGTGAAAAGGTTTGTATAATCCATGATACCTCACTTAAACCCTCTACCATACGCAAATCTTTTGACTGTCCAAATTGAAAGACTTTCCAGACGACATTTTGAAATGTGATGAAATTGGAAAGTAATTATCCGATAGAGTAGAAAACATTGTAAGAAAATGAGCAATTGCTCGTGACGAGCAATTATTCCATTTCCAACAGTGTTTGCCAGAGCCGTCTGCAACCAAGTCGTAAAATTATTTGGTGATGGGTTAAGATATCTGCTGTAGATACATTTTAGAAACCACAGCTATATGCTGTAGAACACTGAAGAAGCTACACAGGTATCTGCTGTGGAACACTTTAGAAACCACAATATCTGCTGTAGAACACTTTAGAAACCATAGCTATCTGCTGTAGAACACTTTAGAAACCACATATATCTGCTGTAGAACACTTTTGAAACCACAGATATCTGCTGTGGAACACTTTAGAAATCACACTATCTGCTGTAGAACACTTAAGAAACCACATCTTTATATTGTAGAACACTTGAGAAACCACAGCTATCTGCTGTAGAACACTGTAGAAACCACACTATCTGCTGTAGAACATTTTAGAAACCACATATATCTGCTGTAGAACATTTAAGAAACCACAGCTTTCTGCTGTAAAACACTTTAGAAACCACATATATCTGCTGTAGAACACTTTGGAAACATCAGATATCTGCTGTAGAACACTTTAAAAACCACATAAATCTGCTGCTGTAGAACACTTTAGAACACTTTAGAAACCACAGATATCTGCTACAGAACTTTTAAGAAACCACAGCTATCTGCTGTAGAACACTTTCGAAACATCAGATATCTGCTGTTGAACCTTTAAGAATCCACAGCTATCTGCTGTAGAACACTTTTGAAACCACATATATCTGCTGTAAAACACTTTAGAAGCAACAGCTATCTTCTGTAGAAGACTTTAGGAACCACAGATATCTGCTGTAGAACATATTAGAAACCACAGCTATCTGCTATCTAAAAAAAATGGAGAGTAACACATAGAATGCTGGGTAATTTTCTATATATGGATTTTTGTGCCGTCTGCTTCCAAAACCTTAAATATTTGCTTCATTTTGATGAGGTAAGATACTCAGAGTAGCAAACAGGTTAGATCACAGGCCAGCCGCCAATTTACTTGGCTGCTTGCCTGGATCTAACCTGTTTGCATAAGCATGAAGTGTGGGTTCCAGCACTATAAGGGTTAAGTTATTTAGAAGAAACCAAGTGACTAAAAGAAAATTGCTGGTAAGACATGGCCTTCTCAAGTATTTATGTAGGCACCAAGGAGCTTGATGTGATTCAGGGATGTTTTGGGACTGGAGGGCTACCCTCATCCTCATTCCTTCTTTGTTTATTTTCAAATATATATTTCAAAAGTGTTAAGTATTTATGTGTATTTTGGAATTTAAAGAAAAAAATACTGCCAGGAACAAGAAAACAGCCTGTGGACAAAGTTTTAGTGCATTGGCATCCATAAAAGGCACATGGGGAGTGCTACCTTTGAAATACAGAATTCCAGACCAAATAGGAAATATAGAATGTAATGTAGAAAACAGATACAGAATATTCTACTCTGTTCTTTTCTAACAACGTAATGTCTCTAATATGACTACTAAGTTGTTTAATTTTCATGCTTTGAGCATGTGAAATCTGAAAGTTAGGTTTTAGTGCAATTACCACTGAATATGCAGGGCGCATCAAAGGTAATTCTGGTATATGTGTCATATCTGGGGAAAATCGATGTTTGGAGAAATCATAGTTTATTACAAAATTTTTCTTAATAAGTTGCAAATGTGTGAAGGGAGGGCTCGAAGAAATGTCAAGTCACGGTATACCAACATCACGCATTTCATGTTCAGCCAGGTCAGTGTTGACAAATCATCATGCAACAACAATTTTTATAATGTAATTATCTTCCTTATTATGTCCTAATATTATGATTATCAGTACACTCAATTTTTTGAATGACAAATAATTTCAATTTAAATCATATACAAGGACGAATATGGTAATCAAATATTCTGGTACTTTGCTGTAAAATTCACATTATGTCGGTCATATTGATAAATATCAGATAGTTTTGCTCCAAACTTATGGAATCGATTGACATTAAAAATGTGACGCTCAAATAGGCTGTTATCAGGGTGAAAAAATTGTTTGAAGAGTAAGTCGTGGAGTGGGTACTCTTCACTACATTCATTCAGCTGCATTCTAGAACAAACAATGGTCATTGTCAAGGGCTATCATGAATCTCTTTTATCATTATAGGACAAGGACATAGAAAAAGTGAAAAAAGAAATCCTTGCCAAGATGGAGTCATCAATAGATGAAGTAGATGAAAACGACTTGATCCTTCATGTAAGATTCTATCTATGCCTCAAAGTTAGAGTACAACCGGGTAGCGTGTAATGTTGAATTGTTTGATTTTTGTTGATACTTTGTGAAATAGTTTGTGCACTATCAATGGCCTTCTGGGCCAGTCTTAATAGTCACAACCTTGAGTTATAATATGAACTAAGGCATTGCCTCTAGACCGCTCTCTCAACTCAATGGCATGGGTTCTGTGAAAAAAACTTGCATACTGATATGCATTTCAATCTTAATTCATAGTACAACTTTGGGGAAATATAAGAATTGGCTTACTTTGGGGAGCAAATACTCATTTTGTCACAAAGCTGTCATCTTTGTCACATTTAAGAAAGGCTCAGTAAAAGGATAAGTCTCCTTGCAGACTCCTGGTAAACTTTTTTGATGCTATATGTTCTATAGATATGGATATTAGTTTAGCTTGATTGGGCTGTGTATGAGGGCCTTTAATTAATAAAGAGACATTCGTCATGTAAGGACAAACTGCTCATGCCATGACAGAACCACCAAACTATGATATTTGAACCACAAGTGTCTCAGCATAAAATCATAGAATTTTCTTCACAAAATCATGTGTTGTAGGTACTGGTTTAAATCATCATGACAACAAACAACATGTCATTTGGTGATGAAGAAGGGTCAGTTGGGTTAATATTACCAAACAATATTTAACAACATACTCATCTGCTTGTACATGGTTAGGGCTAAGTTACATCATTATAGAGAAAGTCAATCAGGTCTTTGTTTGAATTGCTCTTTATTGTTTAATGTAGATAAGAAAATCCCAAATAGATTGCTTTGCTGATCTCCAAAAGGTCATTCAATTACAAAAATAGCTTTGTTGTAGCCAAAAGGTCTTTTGTTTAACTTTCAAATGAAAGAAAAAGATTTCATAAATTTTCAATAATTTTTTATTAACCTTTGTTCACACATAAAACGCTGCTTTTTTATGTGTTTTTCTATTAGAGCACTTAAACTTAAAGCACTGTATGCAATAAATGATTAATGAAATGAAGTTAAAAGACATATAAGTGATACTCAGCATACAGCATAGGTTCATGTATTATAATTCTTTCCTTTAACACATTGGTTGAAAAATAGTCACAGCTTGATATTGACATTATTTTAATTCTTGACATCAACAGTTCCCTGGTCTTCATAGTTTGATTAGAAAAAAATAGTATGACAGAAAAATTAATGATCAACTTTTTAAATAGAAATTTCAACAAATATTCTTTGACATACATCCTTAAGACTTTCATCAAAATTTTCCAAATTTTTGTTTCAAATTTAAAGCAATAGCAGATATAATTGGAAATTTTTTTAACCAATGAATAAAAGCAATTGTGACAAGGCAAACATGCTCTCAGAGAATGTTTACCTTTGTCATAATTGGTTTTAAAATGTTGAAAATTAAGGTGTTTACAATGCATGTAAACTCTCATGTTTGTTTCCTTGAAACATTTCATTAACATGCAATAGATAGGAAATTAGTTGAGTTTTTCAAAAAAAGAAAAGAAAATGAGGACCATGAAACATGTGTAACATTGTTATCATTATAGAATATTCCATTGTCCCTAGACAGTTTTTCTATATTATTGTCCTTTGATATTGTCAGTACCAACTAACACTAAACACTATCCTTTAAATATGGTGTATCACTGTTTAGGTTTTTTTATCTTCATGAAATTAGTCTTTTGAAGATAAAACAAAGCTTTTGAACATTTCATTAATCAGGTAGTCAAAGTACATGTGAATCTTCATCTGTTTTTGATTATATCAAATCCATGTGGTCTCCCATCACTGAACATTTTGTTGCTGTTACCTTTTCCTTACTCTGCCAGATAGTCATCAGATATGGCTGTTAAAAGAGAAAAATAAAAACATAAATCTTTTGCCAAAACTGACCACCTTCATCTGACTGATTATTGGTAACATTGGAAATAATTCATTCCCATAGTTATCAATTGAAGCAGTTATCTGACAGAATGAAAAAGAAGTCATTGGTGATAACAATCTATATTTTAAGCTGTGTATCCAGGCAGGGTTATCCCATGATCAATGTTTGCAATATAAAACAGATTGCAATTTTTTTAAGCAGACTACTTCTGGTTTCCACTATTTTATATATGCCATGTTGCGACGATAAATAATCTGCAACCGCCGGTGAATGTTGTTTCAACTTTAGCTGTGCCATCCCCTCCAAGACCATGCAGAGAGTTGCGAGTTGTGGGATGCGAATAACCTTAAAACATCACCCATCAATTGCAATATCTCTACCGAGTGTTAGAAATAACGCCATTATAAACAATGGGTTATCATATATCACCAGAACCGGAAAGTTTATGGTCGGAACATGGCATAAATAAAATAGTGCAAAGCAAGAGTAATCTGCTGAAAAGAGTTGTTGCAAGGATATCTTGTTTGGACCTTTTTTCGTAAACAATGGTCACATGATCACCCCAATTGATACCCGTCGTGATTCTTTTTTGGTTTCATTCTCATTCTAGGTTTTTGTAAAAGATTATAATAATTTCAAATTGTGAGCAACACCAAATTCATCAACATTTGTGGATAATGACTATTTGAAGACAAAGTGATAAAAGGAGGACATGTTAAGGAGTTCCATCTTTGTCAGACTTGCTTGTTTCCTTAAACCTTTGCTGCAGATGTAATTATGCTAAAATTCCATCAGAACTGTGTGAATTAAAGAGAGAACTACATTGACACTCAAAAGATGGTTCTTTGTTACATTACTTTCATAAGTTATATTCTATGATTATGACATTTCTGTTTGTAAAGTTCATATGGGCATGAGAACAATACTTTTACTTACTTGTATCTAAAAAATAGAACCAATGTTAATACAGGTCTGCATCATCTTTTCCTTTGAAGCTTGTTTAAAACTGTCATTCTTCTTCAAGCATCCTGCATTCTGTAAAATAAAAAAAAACACAACTAAATCACCCTTAACTTTTTGGGAAAACTTCTTATTTGCAAGAACATCTCAATGTTTGGGAATCATATCATCACAGTACCAATCCACTAAAATAGAATACTGCCAAACGAAAGGTGACATATTTAACAAACTTAAATATCTCGTTATTTCGTGTTAGTTGGTCGAAATAATGACTTAATTATCTTCCTATTTCAAATTAGTAAGTCGAAAAAATGACTTTATTATCTTGTTACTTTCGAGTTAATTAGTCGAAATAATGACTTAATTTTCTCGTTATTTCGACTTTCCAAATCGGGAAAAAAAATTGCATACTTGTCACCTTTATGCCACCGTAAATACTGGCTACATTTTAACTGACTGATTATTCTTAATTGGTAACATTGGAAACAATTCTATCCCCATGGCAGTCAATTGAAGCAGTTATCTGACAGGAAGAAAAAGAACTGATTGTTGATAAAAATCTATATTTCAACCTGTTTTGACTTATATTGGTTTCATTCTCATTCCTACGAAGGTTTTCGAAAAAAGAAAGAAGAAAAGAAAAAGTCAATCACACATTTTGAGCAACAACAAATTCATCAACATTTATGGATAATGATTTTTTTTAAATGAAGGAATAAAAGAAGAAATGTCAAGAAGTCAGATCTATGTCAAACTTGTTTGTTTCCTGAAAACTTTGCTGCATTTGTAATTATTCTATAATAATCTAATCTGAGATGTTTGAATTAAAGAAAAAAAACTTTAACATTTGAAAAATTGCTTCTTTGTCATATTGCTTTCAAAAGTTGTCTTCTATGGTTATGACCCTTATGTTTGTAAAGTTCAAAGGAGCATGAGAAAGACTATGTACTTACTTGTATTATAAAATGGAGTCAATGTTTATGCGGGTCTGCATCATCTTTTCTTTTGAAGCTTGTTTGAAATTGTCATATTTCCAACCATCATGAATTCTGTGAAATAAAGAAAAAACAACTAAGGGATCTATTACCATAAACCTTTTGGCCAAAATTCTCACGTGCAAGAACAATTCAATGTTTGGGAATTATATTATCACTTGAATCAAGTAAAACAAAATACTGCCAACGAATAAGGTGACATATATCCAAATATGGGTCCTGCATGGCTCAGTGGTTAAGATGGTGGACTCAGAACACAGGGGTCCTGGGTTCGAGCCCCACTGAGGCCATTTAGTTTTAGTAGGAGTGGCCTTTGGTAGGATCACTTCAGAGCCCTAGCCTTGTACTGGTCAGGTGTATCCAGGAAAGCCACTTCAGAACTGAAAAAATGTAGGAACGGCCCTGAAGAGGACTCATATGGGACATGTGTCGGGTAATGATTCTAAACTAAACACTTTACAGGGTATTTCATTTTTTAAAAATAAAATTTACCTGTCATTGTTATTTTAACTATCGCCCCATAACGCTATTGAATTGTCAAGAAGGTACCTTGTACTCAATTCAAAAGCTCCAACAATAACAAATAATCCATGTCCGCAACTGACGAGTTGACATCGTTGCTTTATTGGTCAGCATAATAGTGTATTCCATCTACAACACGATGTGTACCTAATGCTTTACTTACACACCGCGAAAATGACATAGACCGTCTACGTAAACATTAGATTATGCCAAACTGCACCGAATCGATAGAAGGTGAACGCTTATTTCACCGTGGAGTGTTGTGGGCGACACACATTTTCTAGCCTAGTACTGCAGGGAACATGAACTTTAAAATAAAAAATGAATGCTGTAATTCTACTTAAAAGGGGAAGCATCTTCAGCGAGGGGGAAGCATCTTCAGCGAGGCGTGACGAGGGCTCGCCTTCTCGATTTTTCTATGACGAATTTTGGTGAAAATGGTCTATTTAGATATACTGTTTTATAACGAAATGAAAAGTACAAAAAGTTCTCTTACCTACAACCGGCGATACGTTGTCCTTTCAAGGAGTTGAACACTGTGTCCAATTTAAAGTTTGAAGCGGTGGCCTTATTTCCGGCGGATAACGCAAAATGCACAAAGGCACTGTTGGTTATATATCACAATTGAATGGGTTTTTTACCCTTTTCATTAAAGATGATCATATCAACAAATCTTTGTTTCATAGTCAATCGGTTTCGGCAATGGTTCATTCATGATTGGCGACCTCCGAGGTTATAAACTCCAATGAGCGGCAATGAATTTATCAATCTGAAAACATCGGGTTTATCCAATAGAAAACGGAAATACCCGAGTAGTTCCGATTGTGAATTTATGTAAAACCAGTCCATTCCATAAAGCCGGAAACACCCGAAGCAAACCCGAGTTTTCTCTTTACACGGAATGGTTCACTATTGGTAGATATATTGGTAGATAAAGGTGATGCTTGAAAATAAATTTAGATAGAACCAGTCCATTCCGTAAAGCCGGAAACACCCGAAGCAAACCCGAGTTTTCTCCTTTAGGTAAACCGGAAGCCACCTGTTTTTTTGCTAATGGTATAACCGGTGTTAACATAACTTGTTACTCGTACGTATGTTACCGTTATCCGCTCTCCGAGCGCTTCGCGCTCTGAGAGAGCGGTATTACAGTTCTTTAGTGGATGTGTATTATCCAAAATGTATCTCAATGACTTTCATGTTGTAGTTTTTCAAATGGAATGACTTGAAATTTGAGGGAGGCAAAATAAAAGAGAAGAACTCTCTCTGCAGAACAAAATGAGCAATAAATTAAAGTATTTGATGTAATGAAAAGTAACTTTGTAATTCACTTTTATCCCATTTTTATGCAGACCACCACCTTTGATTATGGCATGAAAGTTGGAAACCCAATTGACAGTGTATGGTTTTACAGCAAAGATGATCCTGATAAAGCAAAGCCGGCGGAAAAAGATCAGGTAAGAGTTATCACTGCAGACTAGTCAAAATAATTCGACTTGAAGGTTGCTTTTCATTTTCTAATGGGGCAATCTAACATCGAAATTTCGAAGTATCAAAATAGTGTCAGACTTTTCAAATTCTGATTTTTCGGATTTAAAGAGCACACATTTGCGATTCAATGTCAATTGGTAAGACAAGATATGTGAAATAAACTTATATACCATTGAATAATGGGATCAAATGCCCTTAAACGATAAAAAAACCGCTTAATAGGTTTTTCACATTCCAGTGCGCATGCGCAAAGAAAATGTATCGCGAGCCAAAAATCATCGCCTTTTGTTAATCAAACGGTTCTTACAAAGTTGATATGTGGAAAACAGACATGTTAAGTGCATGGATTGATTAAAAAATGATTAGTTCACAACAGATACTGTGAGTGAAATACAGTCTACTCTGGTTATCTCAAAGTTGCCGGGAACAAAAAAATATATAGAGATAACGAGAGCTCGAGATATCCGATAAGGTGTTAGCAAAAGAAAAACCTTGCTTTTAACATCTAACCGTCAGTGGTCTTACTAAAGCTGTCACTGTGTTACATAACACTCACAACGTTATATAAATTACTTTTGAGATGAAATGTGCGTTTTTTTTTATTCTTTGTTGTAGAAAAACTGAAGTACATGTAAATTATTGCAGGTTGGAACGCATATGTAGATTGGCCAAAGCCGTTTCCTTTCAACGCTTCAACGCTCAAAATCAACTTTCACATGCACCATGTGAATTACACTCTAATTACATCTTTATCATCAATTTGCTCTAAAACTCAAATTTTAGTGTTATTTTATAGTTTCAAATCCGTATTTAGTTTGCATTAGCTTCTTTTTTTACAAATATTCTAATTATGAAGGTCTTAGCCCTGGCCAATATCACAAAGGGAAGCGAAATCCAATAAAACCTGATTATTGGAATGGAAACACTCCATCTAATAGATAATGGTACAGACCAAACGTTTTTTTACAGAGAGATCCGAATATCACCTAATGATATGATTTCTATCAATAGAACATATAGAAAAAAGCTCTGTAAATAACACGTAAAATGGCATAAACAAGAGTTTTGGGAGATTGAGGTGCAATATAATGTGATTATCTATAGACAGGTGTATTTTTGTTGCAAATCATCACTCCATTAATTACTGATTGTAGCGGTTGTGCTTCACAACCGACGTGCTCCAAAAAAGCAAAGAGGGAGGAATTAATACCATGTCTGAGAACAACGAGACAGTAACACTAATTCTATTCAGCAGGCTGTGTAATAATTGCAGTTAAAGATAAAGTGAAATGTCCTACTCAAGTGTTAATTTATAACGAGGCACATGCCAGTATTAACACAATTATCAGATCAACTATCTGCCACACAATAGGGGGAGCAGCCTGATAATAAAAGAAGAAAAATAAAATCACCCCTTCTGCGGAGACCAAGCCCGCTTCGCACTACGAGATAACTCATGGCCGTTACACGTGAAATCTGGACAGATTTTAACCTCGAGATATCGAAAATCGAGATATGCAATGTTTTTATTGAAATAAAGAAGGAATTAAGTTGGGACATTGAGTCTACCTCAACATATCGAGATGATCAAGATATCTGATGTCATGATAACGAGAGTAGACTGTAATGTGTTAATTCACAATAACAATTGAAATATTGGTCTTCAAACGTTGCGACATAGTTTACAAAAAAAGTGTCGCACAGTCCACCATTAGATGAATGGTTTGAAAGTTTGACGTGACAGAAGAAATTGCCAGATGCAAACATATCTCAATATTTTCCGATCATGTCAAGTTAGTTTGACTACACTGCAGACAGATCTGCTATCTCACTGAATATGTTTGGAAGATTTTATTATTTTCCCAGGAATCATCCAAGCTACTATTTTTATTCAAGGGAAAATGTATCACTGATTAAACAATAGATTTTAGTTAATTATATTAACCCTTTACCAAATACCCAATTTTGACAGTTCCAAATTGGAAGAATATGCAGATGACATTTCAAAATGTAATGATATTGAAAAATAATATTCTGAAGAGGCAGAAAACATTGTGGGAAAAGAAGAAATTGATCGTTACAGCAATTTTTCCTTTTACCACAATGTTTTCGGGAGTCGTCTGCAACAAACCGGTCAAATGTCCTTATCGTTTAAATTGGTTAAGCATGAGATAGCAAAAAGCAATTGTATAGCCATTAAAACATTGATACAAAGTAATCGTAGACACAATCACAGACACCAACAGTTTGACAAGTGTGTTTGCAGAGAGGTTGTTTTTAAAGGCACATCAAAGGAGATAAGTACAAATAAATTACTGAAAAATTATATGTGGAGTTCTTTTATTAGTTTATAAAATTAATGAGAATTAGTTTAGGAATGCATTGAGACTCTACTGATGAGACTCATTTAAAATAAGTTATTTTGTGCTTAAAATATAGTTGTCTCAAATTCATTCATGTTTATCAACAGCCTGTTTGTTTACATATTCAAAATAAAGAATTTTGATTGGTCAGTTCAAAAATGTGTGTGGCAACTGTCAAGGTCAGATGTGAAGAATCAGGAAATCTGAATTATAAAACTTGCTAATGTGGGTTATTTCTGGTTTATTTTCACATGTAAGTTGTGCTGATGGTGTTTATTGGTGATAACTATTTGAATCTGTCCAAAAGTTTACCAAATAATATAGTTTGATATAGCATTAATCTCCTTTAATGGGCCTTTAAATATGAATGATAACTTTCTAAGTTTGTCTCTCTTTTTAAGGTGTCAAGCTTCATACCAAAACACTTCAAAGAAGAAAATCTCCTATTCTTCTGTAAGAATAGAGGTGAAAACTTGGGAGAAAAGCTGAAGGAAACGTTTGAGAAGTGGCGTGAGGAAAAGGAAGAAGCAACAGCGTGAGAAACTGATTACATAACCCTTTAACACAATACCAAAAGGCAAATTTTCGACTCTCCAAATTTGAAAGAGTTTGCAGACGACTTTTCAAAATATGATGAAATTGAAAAATGATCTTCGGAAAGGGCAAAAAACATTGTGGGAAAAAGAAAATTTGCTCGTTACGAGCAATTTCTCCTTTTCCTACAATGTTTTTTAGTCGTCTACAACAAAGTGGTCAATTGTCATTATTTTTTGGGAAAGGGTTAGCACATTACCGCCTAATGCCACATTTTTATGTTTTACAGCAGATGACTTTAAAAAAATAGTGGCAAAAGGAGTTTCTTCTTTGCCACAATGCTTTTTCAATATATTAACATTCGCAACAGCAAAACAGAAAGGTTTTTCAGATTTTTAAAAAGCTTGTCTGATTCAAGTAAAAAGGTGTTGTCTGCAGATGGTAAAGAGTTAATGTGACATGTGAAAATAGGGTACTGTATGAATAAATGAATCACACCTCGCCATATGGACCTATAAGTCACTCACGTAGAATTTACATAATGGCAAGACCTTTGTAATGTGCAGCAGAGCAATTTATAAGGTTTTTGCTGTAAATGCCAAACATCACTTTATTTTATTTCTTCCTTTTGCAGAGATCTTCTCAATATCACATAGATTAGAAAATACTGAACTTAATCCCTTTGATTGCTTCCTGCTGATATTTTCAATTTGGACCTGTTTAAATGGGAGAAAAGGTCTTTCAAACATGTGTGCTTTTAAATAGTATAGGACTGTAAGCACAATAAATGTGTTTTATTCCAATTTCCATCAAATTGCTACGGTCCTGCGTGGCTCAGTGGCTAAGGTGTATGTCTTGAGACATGAGGTTCTTAGGGTCAATTCTTCACAGCAGCACTAGGATTTTGAATGTAAGTGTCCCTGGGCAAGACACTTCATAGCCCTGCCTAGTGCTGGTGAAATCCAGGAAAGCTGTGAAATAACTGAAATACTGTTGACACAACATTAAATCCCATTTTAGCAACTTAAACAATCCACCTGCATGCTGCAACATAAATTTGTTTTGGTTGACAAAGCAGCATTTTCAATTAAATTAAAACAATGTCCTTTACATCATACATGTATTAAGTGTTTTCTAAATGAGATATAGCATGCTTAAATTTTGCTCAAATCTAAATGTGACATAAGAAAATGAAGAGGATGAATAATAAGAAGAGGGAGAGCAGGAAGAAAATGATGATTAAGAAGAAGAGGAAGATACATGAATGAAAAAATGAATGAATGAACAGGTTAAACATGATAACTATACACTTGCTTTCATTCCCTGATAAACAAAAAAATATTCAAAATGTTCAAACAGAAAGGACAAGTTGAGTTCAAGGGTATAAGCTTCAAACCGGTGTATCATAAACTAACAAATAACAAACAACCAAAGAAAAGCATCCAAAAAGAGAAACATATCTGATTTTTTTTTTACATTAATATTGACCTTTAAGTTTATATAAGAGTAGGTAGGACTATGTAAGTTGGTCGTGTAATAATTCTTATTACTGCTTAGATGTTTTTAAAGAGTTGATACTTATAATTTTCTTAAACCTGGCTTTAAGAGAGCTTCGAGTGGTTAGATTTCCTTGATAAAGTGATTCTATTGTTTTGCAAAGACTTTTGAAAATATTTATGATATTTATAGGGTTTTTATTGGTTTTCACTCATTATGATTCGTAAACAGAGGAACTTTTTACATTAACCCGTTCGTTGCAAAATACTTTGGAAATCAATGTGGGGAAAGGAGAAATTCCTTCTTTTCCCATTATGTTATCTACCCTATTAGAATATTATTCCTCAACTTCATCCCATTTTGAAATGTTGTCTTCAAACTCTTTCAAATTGGGACAGTCCAAAATTTGGCGTTTGGTAAAGGGTTAAAACCATTAATTTTAGCTGGTAACTCATGTATAGTGTAATTATAGGTTGTGATACATTTCTGTTTCCTCAAACAAATAAGATGACAGTTATGATAATGTATTTGACATTTTCATTTGCAAACGAAAGTAGTCTTGCAAAAAGAAACATGGCGACTTGCATATAAAGTCTGAGGTGTTTCCATTGGATCAACCTAATGAGTATGAAACTCCAACAATCCTCTTTCAAGGGTATTTAAGGGTTCTGTACAATACGATAGAAATTGCTTCAATTTTGTGAAGGAATTGCTAGAGTCTTGCTTTGAAGCCTTGATTTTTATACTTGCCCACTTTATTTTAGTTGATCATTATCATAATGACCATGCCCTTTGATGTACACTTTCTCGTACTTTTCACATGTTGGTCAAGAGCCTAAATATTTATATACATTCCGCGCTAAATGACCTTAGCTGTCGATGCGTCTTAAAACACCATTCATTCATTATATACATTCCTCATATTATTGTTTTTTAGCTTAACAATATTATCAACAAATTTTCTATAGATTTGCTGGGTAATTTCAAACAACCATCGCCCTAATCATCCAAAACCAGTGTAGGTTAGCGCTGGATCCTAGTTTATATGCTAGCCTTACTACTCAGAGTGCCATTGAGGGAAGTCATTATTGCTACAGAGTTTTTGTATGACAGGATAAAGTCTTGAACCTGTGTCCTTCCTAAGCACATGAAACAGATACCATACCTCTAAGCCAACTTAGTTGTGCAGCATATGAATACAATCTTTGTACTTTTTACTGTAAAAGCAGTCTTCTTTTTTTAATAATTCTTTTCTATAATGTCTGTTACATACAAATTTAAATGCATCATACAAATTTAAATGTGTCATACAAATTTAAATTTATCTTAAAAATTTAAAGATCCTGGACGTCATTCACTAAATATATATAGGTAAAAAGTAGAATTTACGAATGGTATTCAGCTATGCTTCTAACAAATGTTCATTAAAAAAATTGCCGAAATCGCGGTATAAATGAAGATATTGACGGAAAACCACCACGGCCTCGACTTTTGTATGTTACTACAGCTATATGGTAATTATTTACGTCACTTCGGCTGTCACGTGACAATGTACACCTTACTTAGAAGATACTAGCGTCAGCGTCCATTTTTGTTTTCAGCGTGAAGTCTTAGTATCACATGAGCGTCACGTCAACGGTTGTTCATAGCTTGACGCTATATTTAATTTATGTCGGATTTCCCTCAGAATTTTATAAAATGGAAAATGTCAAAATTTATCTTGTATGCTATTGGTTTCTCTGCTGAAATGTTAGATTAATCTTTATTCCTTTTTTTTTCAAAGTTTCAAAAAATAATCCTATGACGCACAGAAACTTTAAATGTATCATTCATATTTTATTGTATCCACAGTAGATATCCTTTGATAAAGACAATGTGTAAAACTTAGATTTGGTCATTAAAAGTTTATTCTCCATTTCTCCATATTGTTTCAGTGATACTCAATTAGAAATGCAGATTTTCAAAGAAAGCGTTTTCCCCATTTAGATCCTTTGTTTTGTATGTGCTGAAAATGTAGTACTTCAGAAGAAGTGCTCGTGTTCATGTTTCTTAAGTATTGTATGAACACATTTCATTGAAAGCAGGCAACTTTTATTATCATCTTTTGTATATAATGGTATTAAGACTATTTGGTTATTTATGTATTATAAATTAAGGGCTCATTTTATGGCTTTGTCTGTCACCTTCTATTTTCATTTAACTTAGCACTTACATTTTTTGTTTTTATTTACAGGTAGATGATGGGAATGAATAACTTTTCTCCGTGTGACAAAGTGTAGATGGGAAGGGCCTTAAGATGAGATGGAAAAAACCAAATCCAACCTTTTTTGAATAATGGCAATATTGTAGGCCTTTTTGCAGCAAACACCATTTTGAATTGTGACTAAAGGAAAAATTGCCCATTATGATCAATTTCTCAAACTGCGTCTAAATCTGCTGGATAATGGATAAATCAAACTCAAGACCAACATATTTGACGGAGATGTTGTGCGCAAATGAAATATCAACAACTATTTCGAATGGAAAGAAGCAGCAGACATAAATTGTGAGTTCTAAAAGAAAAGTCATATACCTGCATTTGAAATGAATGAAGCTGTTGTGGAAAAAGTCAAAATACTTGTCACTGGCCTTTTCTTCTTGAATACTTGTTCTGATAAAAAAGGATGATTAAAACAAGCAACTGACAAAAACATTGTCCCAAAGCAGATGTTCAGATATTCAGCAATTTGACTTCGTTATTACATCTCAAAACCCTAAATTGTATGTACCCATAAGAATAATCGCATCAAGACTATTCTTATGCCTATCCACAAAATAGGATATTATTATTTTTATCTTTGAAATACTGTGTGTAAAAGGTACCGGTAATTGTTCACAGAGGAGAAAATTTGAAAGTCAGAATAGAATGTCATTGAAACAATACAGTTATTGTGATGTTGTTTGATACAATTCAAAGAAGCTATTGAAAGCATCATTAAATTCAGGAAGTGTCAATTTATCTTAGTATGTACAGTTTATATGTGGTGGATCTCAAAAGCAATGGCATGCTTTTGAATTAAGATACATGTTAATTCACTGTATGCACACTTTAAAGAATTATCTGATTTTCCTTCGAATGACTTTTGTTTAGTGTGTATAATATAACATTCCAGCTGCTGTGCAGTTATCAAATATTAATTTTGAATGTCCAAATTTCCTGACATCTGTGAACAAGCCCCTTTAGAGACCTTCATACCACGTTTCATATAGATCAATGCCAAAGATTGAGTTTTTGTGTGACAATCATTTGTTTTCATGTTCATCCCAAATGTAATGTCCAATAAATGTCTGCTTCCCAAAACCTTGAATATCTGCTTAATATTGATGAGGAAAGATACCTTGAGTAGCAAACAAGTTAGATCACAGGCCAGTCGCCAATTTACTTGGCGGCTGGCCTGAATCTTACCTGTTTGCATAAGTATGAAGTTCCATCACTATAAGGGTTGAATATCTGGTTGTTGCCATTCTTTACAAATGTAGTCCAGTTTTTCTTTTAATTTTGAAACATCACAAATGCACGAGAACTAGTGTTAACATTAAAGTTTGCTTTAGCTATAAGTCTTTTATTAGAACATGTTTATTAATGTATATATTGGTACATATATAATTGATAACTATTTTTGAAATAAGGTTTGTGTTACTGCTCTAAGCCTTAAACTTAATTGGCATTTTAATTATATCAATTATCTATCCTTCATAAATTGTGTCTTTGTAAATGCACACTAACACCTAAATATTTAATTTTAGTTATGAAATAGTTTTAATTTCTTAATTGTAACTCTTTTTGTTTGGTTCTATTTTATTTTCTATTCTAATAAATCAAGTTTTTTTTATTTTACCTTTTCATTTGTTACTTTCGGTAACAGGAGGTTGCCAGAAGATTTACAAAACTCTTTAATGATTTGAGATTGGACATCTATTCCAATTTGTTTTTTTGATTTACATTAGAACTTTGATATTTCTGAGAAGTATTTTATGATTATTAACACTGCATGCACAAATTGATGGATCAGTGCAAGACTATAGTAAGTGCTTCATAAACATGAAGCACTTACTATAGTATTGCACTGAACCATCGAAATATGCTTCATGTTGTCAACTATTCAATTTTTGGTTTTTTATTTACTGCCATAGTATAACTGAAAGACTTGTCAAAAGGCTAATAACCTCAAGGGGATATAGAATTATGATATCAGTATACTACAAAGACCGTTTACTCATTACCACCTGCAGATGAATTCATTTTTACTTGAAGCAGATAATCTAAGAAAAACCTTTTAAACATGTGAAAACCCTTTCAGTTCTGCTGTTGTGATATGTGAATAGATTGAAAAGCATTGTTGCAAAAGGAGAAATTGCTTGCGACAAGCAATTCCTCATTTTGCCACAACGCTTTTTGAAAGTTGTCTGCTGCAAGACGAAAAAATGTGGCCTGAATTGGTATTGTGTTGAAGTGGTTTGGTTTAAAGAAACCAAATTCTTTTGCGATAGCTCGAATTCAGCACCAGCATTCAACAAACAATATTACAGAGAGAGAAAAGGCTTTTGATTAAAAGCAAAAGTACTGTGACCAAGGAAATAAAACCCAACTTTGATCAAGTATGTTTTTCATTACCATGTTCTAAAAAAATGGCTATTTCCTGTTAGTGGTCATTCTCTAAAAGGAAATACATATGGTAAATTCTGTATATCTAAAAAGAAGTTGATGGGATTAAAAACGAATGTTACTCTTAACCCTTTCCCAAACAATAAATCTTCGACTGTCCCAAATTGAAAGAGTTCGTAAGAGCAATTTTTCCTTTTCCCACAATGTTTTCTAAAGTCGTCTGCAACAAAGTAGTCAAATGTCCTTATTGTTTGGGAAAGGGTTAAATTCAAAGGAATATGAAAAACATCTATTTTTCTGTCATGCATTTTCCTTTAGAATTATGTGTTTTGATAAGCTTTAAACTATTCTTTAGAATAATTTTGTTGGATGATAGTTAAGTTTAGTTGTCTTTTTACTTTTGTTTGATACCTTATCGAGGTACCAAAGCAGCAAAACAGTTGTCATTTGTTATTATCAATTAATACATCAAAGTGCTATACTGGTTGGAATGAATTCAGATTATTGCTTGCCAACCACGTATATTTACATTGTACTTTCATTTATATGTAGCCCGGTTAAGAATGAAAATAATATATGTTTATGTCTCAAAGCGTGTCTTTGCTCAAGAATTATAGATACTTACAAATTGAACCTATTCATCCAAATGGGAACTAGTATGGTAACTAATTTAAAATAAAACAACAGTAGACAACCAAAAAAAGAACTAAAATGAAAAGAAAAATTTAATATAGGAAAGACTTATTGTCACCATTGGGTCAATTGCATAATATGAGTAATTCATCCATGCGTAACAGTTGATTTTTAGGACCTTTGTCGCAGATTTTGTTATATTGAATAAGGGGCTAAGAGATTGAAATTCCTGTAAATAACTTGAACCTAGATAAGTAAAGTTAAGAATTTTTTGTATTGGCTAAATGCAAATACGAGTTACCACCCTCAACGTATGTCCAATCTCCCTAAGAGATTGAATGTCTTTATGTCAAAATATGACTTGAAATTGTTTGCCAAATGATTTTGTTGTAACATGGATAGTATCAGATTTATAGATTAATCTTCTTTCTTAACCCACCATGGGAATTTATGACTGTCCTAAGTCAAAGCAATAGCAGACAGCGAAAGAATGGAAAGCACAGAAAAAAATCTGTATCTAACTTATTGGTTGGAAACCATTATGTCAAAAGGAAACATCACTTATTATGAGCTATTTACTCTTGTCACAGTGATTTCTAAGGTCTTTTGCAGCAGATGTGGTAAAATGACGCATGTTAGCTCTTTACCAAATGCCGAATTTTTGACTGTCCCAAATTGAAAGAATTTTTCAGACGACATTTCAAAATGTGATGAAATCGAAAAATAATCTTCTTATAAGGCAGAATGCATTAGGGGAAAAGGAGAAATTGCTCGTTAAGAGCAATTTCTCCTGCTCCCACAATGTTTTCCAGAGTCGTCTGCAACAAACTAGTCAAATGTCGTTATTGGCTGGTAATGGGTTAAAAGATGGCTTAGTATATTTACATCAAGCATATGATACTCTAATACATCTCTTGAAAAGCATAATGCTCTACCATAGATTAGATTACTGTCCTGTGATATTTTTATCGACCACTACATCAAGACCATATACATATCTATTCTTAATGCGTTGATTTCATCTGTTTTCAAACATACCAAAAAATGTTCCAATTTCAATTGGCAGTTTATTGTTGAAATACAAATGACTTGATGTAACATTTTTGTAAAAGAAATGTTATGAACACATTTTGATAATTGTTGATTAGTTTGCTCAAGATCACAGGGGTCTACAGTTATCTTTGGGTCAATGATATGTACTGGTAATTTACTCAAACTCATAACTCTTTATTAGGCATGTCGGCTTTAAATGTGCCTTTGGTCAATACATGTACAAAATAAAACATGATACAACATGCATGAACACATGACAATTTATAATACATAGAGAGTTAATAATAATATTTTTCTAGGTAAATATAGTTACATTTTATCTTTATTGCAAACCAGTACCTGCTAATCTTGATTCGCATTAGACAAATTGATTATATTATTTCTTAATGCTACAGTATATTACATAGTATTGACCCAAGGATAACTGTAGACCCCTGTGCTCAAGATCAGCTTGGTTTCCTTTTACAAAAATGCTTTGAAAGGTGCTTATTCACATCATGATGTGAGGAAATTTGGATGTTAACATTTTATATCTTTAACACATTACCGAACAATAACGACATTTAACCACTTTGTTGCAGACGACTCTAGAAAACATTGTGGGAAAAGCAGAAATTGCTCGTGACAAGCAATTTCTCATTTTCCCACAATGTTTTCTTCCCTTTCAGAAGATTGTTTTTCAAGTTCATCACATTTTTAAATGTTGTCTGCAAACTCTTCCAATTTGGGACAGTCGGAAATTTGGCGATTGGTAAAGGGGTAGACCATATAGCAACTGTACTATTGTACAAGACATAGAATAGCCATAAAAGGCAAATAAGTTTGTATTTAAGTATTTAAAGCCCGTATACATTGACTGATTATGCATTCAAATCCAAAAGCGCTGCACTGGTTTTCAAAACCATTGCATACCTTCTGCTGATACTTAGATATTGACACATTTGGAATAAACTTTGTGTTTTCTAGCCTTTTTTCATAAAATATGAAACTGCAGGACAAGCCTGTGTTGGTTAGCCCTTAAAGTGCTGGAACCAACTTCATGCTTGAGCAAACAGGTTAGATCCAGGCCAACCACCGAATTAGCGGCTCTCCTGTGATCTAACCTGTTTGCTACTCTGAGTATCTTTCATCACCAAAATTGAGTAGATATCTTAGGTTTTCAAAAGCAGACGACACAAAAATCTATTTTTAGAAAATTACCCAGCATTCTAAGGGTTAAACAACTTTTTTTTTGCTCGCCCTTTGCCTCATGTGTGAGCAAGCACCTTAATAGTTGTTATAGCATCCATTTTGCAGTTCTCATGTTTATATAGACATATTTATGTTGCCCTTTTTACATTATGTTTTGATATACTGTGCTGCAGGAGTAAAACATTTTGCATGACAACAATTGAAATCATAATATACGGTAAGAGTTTGAGAAACAAGGAAGTTTTCCAATGTGCTATATTCACACTTTTATTTCAAATTGTCTGAATGAAACCAGGTCACCCATTACCAAACAATAATATTTGACCACTTTGTTACAGACGACTTTGGAAAACATTGTGGGAAAAGGAGAAATTGCTCTTAGCAAGCAATTTCTCCTTTTCCCACAAGGTTTTCTGCCCTATCAGAAGATATTTTTCCAATTTCATCTCACTTTGAAATGTCGTCTGCAAATTCTTTAAATTCGGGACAGTCGAAAATTTGGCGTTTGGTAATGGGATAAGTGATTGTTTCATTTGGTAAAGATTTGCAAAGAATTATGAGATCCTACTTGTTTGTTATTGTTTGTTATCATATGTAGTATACATGTACATGTATCCAGTGACTTTCCCCCTTTTAATGTTATACTTCTCGATAGAATCAGTCTATTGTTTATCCTGTTAACTTCTCCGCTTTTAATGTTATACGTTAATTTGATTTTTAAAGTTTTTCCCTGCTTTTTACATTATCCTATTTAATTATCCCGTTTAGACTTTTTAAATTATACCTTTTATCTCTTCACCTTGTTGTCTGTTTTTACTTTACCTGCCCATCCTAGGTGTGATCTATTAATTTGAAAATAATTATGATGTTTTCAGTGGAATTGACGTGACATGCGTTTGATTTTTTTAATTGATTTAACCCTTTACCAAATGCTTAGTTTTCGACTGTCCCAAATTGAGAGAGTATGCAGATGAAATTTCAAAATGTGATGAAATTTGAAAGCAATCTTCTGATAGAGTAGAAAACTTTGTTGGAAAAAGAGAATTTACTCGTTACGAGCAATTTTTCCTTTTCCCACTATGTTTTCAGAGTCGTCTGCAACAAACTGGTCAAATGTTGTTTTTGTGAGGTAATGAGTTATATGACATATCAACTTGTTACAATGTTTAGTTAATCAAGCAAATGGTTTGTTTTATTTCATATTATCATGATTGAAAATAGCTGACTTGGAAAAACATGAATAAGAGAACTTTTGTCTTATAACAAGTAAAATGCGGTAAGTAATTAAGTCTTAAATGGTGATAAGTAAGCCCTTTTTGAAAGTATACTCGTACAATATATTTATTTCTATCATGCATTTTCAGTCGTGATATGACAGGCAATTCACCATCTAATGGCCAACTCACTTGATCAGGTTCTCTACTCGTTGAAAGGACTTAATTTTAGAGGATAGGTGATTGGAATCTTGAATTAGAATTATTATTGGGTAGCCGGTAAGATGTAGGAGTATTTTTCGAGTAAGCCGAAGAAGTCATAAGATAGTCTGAAAGCAAGCACTATCTACTCAAAGACACCATCATCATCTTTATTCATATTGCAATCTCGATGTATTCAAATATCGAGGGTTCAATGCAAGACTATAGTAAGTGCTTCATATTTGTGAAGCACTTACTATAGTCTTGCATTGAACCCTCGATATGCAAACAAAAAAGGAAACTCAAAATCAGTTAACAAAACTGAAATTCAATAACAAGCAGAAGATGAGGTATACATTACTACATATATTTGTCATGTGACTGCGTGTTATGTGGTTAATACCGTTATGTTGTTAATACCGTGTTTTAAATTGACATATGGCGCCTTGTGATTGGTCTAAAATCTGAATTTTGTAGAGTTCACCACTTATTTGTTCCTTTGAAAATTTGACGTTGAATTACCCCATCAGAAAATAAAAGGCAATCTTCTTGTTAACACAAGGACACGTGGGAACTAGTCCAAATTCAATGCAACCAGACAAAGAGACAAGCATTTTCTTTCTGATATTGGCAAGCACCAAACTATTTGTGAAAACTATTTGTCATTAGCCGCAGTTGATTCTTTTATCACAGTTGTTACGGTAACGTATGAGTCAATATAAGTTATAGTGAAGTGAGTGGTTTAACTCAAAACCATAGAGACTGTTTGTGAATGAAAAAAATAAAATTAATGCGCCTTGCTTGCAGATACGTCATTTTTTATCAGAATACTCATTTTCCTACGCAATGTTCTCTCTCTGTACTGCAGAGTAGCAAAAGGGAAGTAATCCTATACAGATATATGATCATTCTCCTACGCAGTGACCTCCCTTTTCATTGCCGCACTAGCCTGGTGGGGCCTGGCCCGTTCGTATACCGCGAACTAGGCGGGTTAGCATGGGCCAGGACTCCAGGCTATTGCTGCACTTCCTTCAATCGGAACTACTCTGGTATTTTCGTGAGCTGTGAAATCATACACACAAACACGATTTCTCAGCCATTTTGTTTTGCGAGTAAACAAATAGTCATGTGACAAACGCCCACTGTAATTGCATTTTCTAAAGGGGTTGTTCTACGAAAGATTTCTTCTATAACAACTCAAAAATAAAGAAATGATATAGACAGTTATAAAATTTGATAATATTTATATCATAAAACAGATCTTTTTCCTTATCTTTCATTTAAAATAACGTTGTACATGTTGCATTAATTATTGTACCGTGACACGTACAGACAATTCCCCACTAGGACAATAACCCACTAGGACAATAACCCACAGGACAATTACCTACTGGACAATTACCCACCGGACAATACCCCACATTTGTGTCAAATAGGACAATTCAGTGATCATGGATTTAAGCACATTATTTATGCATAATGTAAATGTAGGAAAGAATTAATTGCAATTCAATTACCCTATCAATAATTATCAACCCATTTATTGATTTAGGTAATTAAAACAGATTTATTTATAATTTGTATTTTGGTAAGCTTTATAATTTTGGATTTGGATTGAAAAAAACGATTGCTTTGCTCCACACCTTTAATCATCCTTTAGCTACACCTTGCTAACAAGGTCTTAAATTGATATTTGATATATCAATTATGTACATGTTTTTCAGTCTGTGTTGGATTTTTAAATCTTAATTTGTCATTTCTTATTATTTTAAAATTGTTTTATCATCCATATGCTTCCTTATATTTTATCCCATCAGACCCCACATTCCATCTACTTGAAATATGTTAGCATTTAAAAATCAATTTCATAAAAAAATACAAAGAGTCTTTTAATTAGAATCTTCGGGGCCTCCGTGGCCTAGTGGTTAGAGTACAGAACTTGAAATCACATGGCCCCTCTCCGCGTGGGTTCAAATCCTGAGAGGGATATGGATTTTCATGAGAGGCAGTCTCCCGACTGACTTACGGAATGCCGATGGTTCTACCCACCTTAACCAGCCCCTATGGGCAGTTGAGTATGGGGTCTTCCTCCATCATTAAGAGTCGGGCATCGCTACATAACTGAAATAATGTTGATGTGATGTAAAACCCATATAAAAAAAATTAGAATCTTCAATATTTGCAAAGTAAAGTATGTCATATTAGGTTAAAAATTTTAATCAACAGTCCAATTAAATGGTCATTGATATTAACTTGTCTTTTGCAATACTACTGATAATAAATTGTTACATGCATTCTGTACAATTATTTTATCAGTATATATTTTCGTAGACAAAAAAGAAACAATACTTCAATTCTCTATTTTGATAATTTTCCACTCTTATTTCCATTGTTAATTATTACAGATAACGTAAATAACGCAAAATCTACGTTATAAATAAAAAAAACATAATTTATTTGAATATATGTTTTATATCAAATAGTGGGTAATTGTCCCAGTGGGGAATTGTCCTAGTGTGTAATCGTCCTAGTTGGGAATTGTCCTGTGGGTAATTGTCCTAGTGGGGAATCGTCCTAGTAGGGAATTGTCCTACACCCAGTTTTCACTACTGACATATATAAGACGACGGGTAGTCTTTGCTTTGAGTCAATCAAATTTCGTCCTGACAAAGAAAGAATTTTCACTGACTCTCGTGTGGCTTTTATTTGCTTAAAAAAGAATCCTGCATGTAGATTTATAATTTATGAAAGTGTAACAAAACTCTTCTAGTATAGAAAACTATCATCCCCTTGAGCAACAAATGAATTTTCTGAACTTTTCAATTGAAATGCAAAATAACCCCTTAATCCAAGCACCAGCCTGGTTTGTTTACAAACATCACAACATTGATTGCCGATTTTTAAAGCATTTGCTCCAAATTCAGTAGCTTCCTGCTATATATATATATATTCAATGGAAGTACTTCTGACAAATCAATTACGTACAAATGCTTCTGGATTATTTAGAGCCTTATGGCATGAAACAGGCATATAAAATGATTCACTATAAATGATAAGAAGAAGCTCATTTTGTTCATCTGATTGACTAAAAATGAGGCCATTGAGGTCTTTCAGAATCATCAAAAGACAGTTCTTATCAGGTGTATTCCACATTTTAGTTTGTTCTGTCCTTTTTAATTAAACAGTCTATGTAATAAGGTCTAAATGCTTATGTGACCAAGGATCATTAAAGAAATTAAAAGAAAGTCACAACTTCCTTTAACTCTTTCCTTCTTATTCGATTTCAGTCAGGTCTAAATAGTAATTGCAGACAACAATTAAACAAATATATATGAAAATCTGACTTGTTTGTGGTATTTGATGGAATATTTATGAGCATTTTGTCAATTTTTCGAAATAATTCCGAAGGTCATCTTCTTATGTACAATGTATCATTAACATCAACAAAACTATTGTTTTAAACCTGCGACTGAACCTGTTTTATTCCTCCTGATTATGTACTTATTTCATATAAAAAAAGATACTGATATCTTTGATTAACCCATTGTCCTATATTTTTCTTGAAAAAATGATAAGAAATATGAACAAAATAATGAGTTATGTATTCAATGATTTAGCGCTTGTTATAATCATAAATGGATGATGATGATGATAATAATAATATACTATGAAGATGATGATATACTACAGAGGGACTATAATATTCCCTGCTGCAAGTCATTCTTACATATATCAATTGGGTGTAGGACAATACTCCACTAGGACTATTCCCCACTAGGACAATTCCCCCACGGGACAATTCCCCACTAGGACGATTCCCCACTAGGACAATTCCCCCACTAGGACCCCCAAACACACAGGACAATTCCCCACTAGGACGATTCCCCCACTGGGACAATTACCCACTGGGAAAATTACCCACTATTTGATATATGTTTATTCAAATAAAGCATGTATTGTTTCTTTCATAACATAGATATTGTATTATTTACTTTATGCTTAAATCATAAACATAGAAAATATAAGTGTGAAAAAAATATCAAACTAGAGACTGTTACTTTTTCTACTGTGAAAATGTATAATGATAATAGAATTGTTCATATTACATGTAAAAATGTATTATTATTGCTATAGCAAAAGTCAAGGTATTTCCAGTTAATTGGAATGTGGATTCAAAATGTGCTGGGACAATTTGAACCTTATATGTCTGAAAATTTGAATCAGTTTGAATGACACCATACTTTGATGCTGCATCAGTTTGCAATCCGCTAGCTTTGATGTTGGGATAATTAAAGCATTATTTTAATGTAACATACTCTAATTACATAAATAGGTATTTCTATAACCTAGAAATGAAGACAAAATGTGTGTAAGTACATCACAGACTGAAAAACGTGTACATTACTGATGCATAACAGTTACAGACCTCATAACGAAGGTGTAGCTTAAGGATGATTCAAGGTGTGAAGCAAAACAATCATTTATTCAATCTTAAATAAAATGGCTTACCAAATTATTATTCATCAAGCAAACTGTTTTTAATTGTTAAATTAATAGTTGGGTTTATTATTTTTGATAGCAGAATTGCATGATAATCCATTCTTTTCTATGTTATATCATACATAAATGAAACAATTCCATCCCTGGTCACTGGTTTTTATAAGTTTCAATTTATTGCCTCAATAGTAAATTTTCATGAAAATAGCAAAAGTTATTTAAGTGAATATTATATATTAAAATTAGCGAATTATCCACTCTCTCAATATAAAAACATTGTTGAATGGATCAAAATTTTGACCTTTAAATCATATATTATTTGTTTGGCTATTGCAATAAAAATATAAGTTCATGTATGAATTGAAGATGTTGGTTTGATTATAAATGTTTAATACTTTTTTAATTCAGATTCTTGAAAAAAATATGCTTTCTAACAATTTTATTTTATCAGTGGGAAATTGTCCTACTTGACACAAATGTGGGGTATTGTCCGGTGGGTAATTGTCCAGTGGGTTATTGTCTTGTGGGGAATTGTCCTAGTGGGAAATCGTCCTAGTGGGGAATTGTCTGTACCCCATATTAATCTATATATAAGGCGCAAATTTTTAAAAAAAATCCCCTAATCGTCCAAGAAAAAACATCCAAAATACAAAAAATATATTTTTGAAGCCTTAAATAAAAAATGTCATTCTGCTTAGGTTTTCAAAATGTGGAATATTGAATAGAAATAAGTGTTTAATTCTTGATTGCTTTATTTAAAACAATGATTGATAAGATAAGTAGATTTTTCTTAATAAGCTGTTATGAAACGTGAAGAAAATAATGAGTTAGTTATTCAATAAATTAGCACTTGTAGAATTATAACATTGATGATGATGATAATAATAATAATGATAGTGATGATGAAGATAATGATAATGCTGCTGATGCTGCTAATGAAGATGATATACTACAAAGGAACTTTAACCATTCTGTAAGCCATAATTACATATATTGATCTTTTATATGGGTTTTACATCACATCAACATTATTTCAGCTATGTAGCGATGCCCGACTCTTAATGATGGAGGAAGACCCCATACTCAACTGCCCGCAAGGGCTGGTCAAGGTGGGAAGAACCATCGGCATTCCGTAAGTCAGTCGAGAGACTGCCTCTCATGAAAATGCAATACCCTCTCAGGATTTGAACCCACGCGGAGAGGGCGTGATATTGATCTTTATATAAGGCACTAAAAAATATTTGAAGCCTAATTGATTTTTTTATCAATTTTGTTGCTTAAATATCCTCTATAAAATAATTGTGAAAAGAAACCTTTCAGCTTGACACAGTGCTATACATGGTATGACGTAATCCCCATTAATTATCACAGCTGGTCAACACCCCGGGTAGGCATCTGGTTATTGGTTTTCTTTTTTTGGGGGGAGGGTCACTTAAAGAAAGACTTAACTAGGCTTTAAAAGTTTGTTTAGTAGTAGCTTGGATGATCAAAGCTGAAGCTGCGTCAGTATTCCCCCTCTGTGTGTGAGGGGTCCAATCGGCGACGAGAAAAAATATGGGCACCAATCAGAAAGAAGGTAGGATTGACCAATAAGATTGCTTATCGCTTCCATTTCCGGTGATTTACAGAAAAAACAAAAACACTAACATTTGTAGACATATGATTGACGGGAAAAAATGAATTCGTTTTAAACCAAAGCAGAGTCATTTGATGATATCCATTGTCGAAGGAAAAGACACTTAAGTTTCAATTTTGATAAAATATCTCTTACATAAAATAGGGTCATCTGTACCCTATCAGAGACATAGAGTTATCTATGTCTCTGACCCTATATATATTAAAACTTAACATTCATTCGGACTGTTTGTCAACTCTATATCACGATGCTAAAAATGAAACAACATCAACGCTTCCCTGATAAAACTGATTAACCCTTTCCCAAACAATAACGATACTTGACCACTTTGTTGCAGACGACTCTGGAAAACATTGTGGGAAAAGGAGAAATTGCTCGTGATGAGCAATTTCTCATTTTCCCGCAATTTTTTCTGCCCAATTAGAAGATTGTTTTTCAATTTCATCACTTTTTAAAATGTCGTCTACGAACTCTTTGATTTTGGGACAGTTTGAATTTGGTGTTTTGGAAAGGGTTTAAACAATGTCGTTGGTGTTGAAAGGATTTGCTTCGCCACACCTATTTCGAAATCAATCCTTGGTGGTTATTTGTGTTGGTAAAAAGATAGTCACATCTTTTTATATGTGCGCTAAATAACCGTGGATTTTGATGCACCATTAAAAAAATAGCCCATTTACCAATCTAGTGATAATCAAAATCGGTCTGTCCGACTCATTCCATGCATGAAAGCATTGGGCAATACCCTTTCCCGTAGGCCTACCATTTTAGTTTTCAAAAATATTGAATCCAAAGGTAATCAGTTTTGTTAAGATTTCAACATTTAGTTACCCTTCTGTTCCCCAGTCAAGGTCGTTACCATTCTAAAATTCAAACTGCAATAAAACACACAAATTATTCGATTAGGTAAAATACAAACTTTTACTATATCAAGAAAGTAATCGATATTGTATTGGCAAAAAGGATTTGGTTTTGACTGCTGCAAACATAAATGATATTCAGAAGAAACTTGCTCTTATATCTGTAAATTTGATTATATTAATATACTTAAAAAATAAAAATCTATGTCAAATGCGTATACTTTGAGGTCAAAACTATGCTGCTATTAACAAGATAAAGGGTGAGGCACGTGTTGTGTGATGTACGGCGGTGTCTGGATTAGTATTAACTCGGATGATCCAAGCTGAAACTGCGTGAAATATCTACGTCTGGATCATTTGGACTAGATTAGTATCTGTGTGTGATGCGCGTCGCTCCCGTCTGGTGTAATAAAACTAGGCGTTTGATATTTAGACCAACAACCCGAAAGATGTACTATTCGATACTCCCCCTTTATAACATGCCCCGAAGTTGTTTATATAGCTTTTTTGCTTTAGGAATCATTTGTTTAAAAGTTTGTTTAAAAGACATAGCTGTTATCTATATATCTGTTTTCCATTCGCGCTCGCCCAACCTGCAAATAATATACTTTGAAATAGTTTCTAGATTTATAATTCAGATTAGACCCATAACGCCGAATTCTATAATCAAGAAAATATCAAATTGAGAGCCTATTTTCCCATAGAATCGGCCAGCAGAAATAATAGGCTAAGGGCTTCTTTTGTGGCAAAAGTTTCCATAAAAAAAATCTCTGGTGGTTTGAGTGTTGTCTAGATTTTCGCTTAGAGTCACAAATATCTTTACTCAATGAATGAATATCTACGTATTCAATTGAAATCAACTGTTGCAATACTTTGGCAATTGACAAAATTCATATGAGGGAAAGGGAATCTCGGTTTTAATGAAAATATATCTATTCTACCAAACGAAAAGGAACCAATATTATATTCCCGCCAGAATTTACCTGTCATTTTAACTCCGCTCCTTTCTACAGATTTCCCAACATGCACCACCTCGAAAAATCGATATCCGCTTGACGCGCTTTTACATCGAATGCATCCAGACGGAGAGTGAAATATCTACGTCTGGATCATTCGGACTAGTTTAGTAGGGGATTCTCTTTTTTTAATTGACCTTACGACACAGAGCAGTTAACCACGCCCACCGTAAATAGGGGAGGTCACTCTAATCTTCTCCGACATTCTGAGTGAAATAGCGTCAATGCACAAACTAGGATCCCTGTTTGACATTGCCGATGATTTCGGATATTCTTATTTTAAATCGGAAATATTCTTACAAAATAAGCACCTGCCTTTATTGCTGGATAATATGTACATAGCATGACAATTTGTAAAGAAGATGGTATATTTTGAGCGTTAGCAGAGACATTTATAACAGCTCTGTTATATATCTCTTTGGCGTTGGGGGAGTGATTTACCCCGGCAGTGTGGGGTCCGATCGGCACAGTTAATTTGCAGTATAGGCTACGAACAAAATTATCTCATTTTGATTCTTAAACGGTTTAGATTTTTATCTTACTAAATCGGTGTATATCCTGAATGATTCAAAACGCAGACCTACCAATTTTGTCATGTTGAAAATGGTATAATAGTGTTGGTCATGTTGAGATTATGGTGTTAAAGGCCTAGTTTAGTCCTTCTTTAAGTGACCCCCCCCCCCAAAACCAATAACCAGATGCCCACCCGGGGTGATGACCAGCTGTGATAATTAATGGGGATTACGTCACACCATGTATAGCACTGTGTCAAACTGAAAGGTTTCTTTGGACCAATTTTTTATAGAGGACATTTAAGCAACAAAATTGATAATAAAAAAATATTAGGCTTTAAATGTTTATTTTTTTTTGAAGTTGGAAATGTTTGTTTAGTAGGGGATTAACTTTTTTTTTAAAAAATTGGTGCCTTATATAAAGATCAATATATGTAATAATGGCTTACAGAATGGTTAAAGTTCCTCTGTAGTATATCATACTCATCATCATCATCATCATCATCATCATCATCATCATCATCATCATCATCATCATCAACATTATCATCAAAATCATCATCATCATCATCAATGTTATAAGTATAACGAGTGCTAATTTATGGAGTAACTAACTTATTATTTTCTTCACATTTCTTAACAGTTTATTAAGAAAAATCTACTTATCTTGTAAGTCATTGCTTTAAATAAAGAAATCAAGAATTCAACATTTATTTCTTATTAATATTCCACATTATGAAAATTGAAGCAGAATGACATTTTTTTCTATGTAAGACTTGAAATATATTTTTGGAATTTTGGATGTTTTTTTAATAGGGGATTGTTTTTTTAATTTGTGCCTTGAATATAGATTAATTTATGTAAGAATGACTTGCAGCAGGGAATAATATAGTTCCTCTGAAGTATATCATCATCATCATCACCATAGTATATCATCATCATCATCCATTTTATAATTTTGACAAGTGCTAGTTCATTGAACAACTAACTCATTATTTTTTCTATATTTCTTGTCAGTTTATTAAGAAAAATCTGTTAATCATGTAAATCCTTGTTGTAGACAAAGAAAGCTATAACCAAACACGTATTTCTTATCAATATTCTACATCATGAGAAACCGAAGGGTTGGGGTATTGCATAATCTGACCACCCATTCCTTATCAAGTAATATACAGGAAATTGGCTCCATGCTGTGGAACTGTATTGTTGCCCTGTAGGGTGCCCAGTGGGAGATAAGATACCAGACATTCCAAAGACTAGGCCTTTAAACGGTTCAGATTTTTATTAACGAACTAAGGGTCATTTTACCAAACGAAATATTTTCAATTGTTCCAAATTTAAAGAGTTTGCAGACGTCATTTAAATGAAGATGATGAATTAATACTTTTCTGATAGGGCAGACCATATTGTTGGAAAAGGATAACTTGCTCGTTACGAGCAATTTCTCCTTTTCCCACAATATTTTCCCTAGTTGTCTGTAACAAAGTAGTCAAATGTTTTTATTGTTTGGTAAAGGGTTAACAAAGCTTGATTGTTAAAAGGATTAAGGGTTTCGACGCTAATTAACATCAATCTGCCACAATTGCACTTTATGGTCAAGTCACAAACCCTTTATTGTTTAGCCGATCGGCGGTCTTTGCAATCAACCATTGGCTACCAAGAGTGTATTTTACAACATATTACAGCAACGTTAGATTCTTTAAGGTATTCGGATAAAGTTGCAACAAGGAGCTATGGGTTGGTTTTGTTTTTAATAGCTTTTAAATTTGGATACGATACATCGATCATTACAGGTAGGTGGATTGATGGGCTTTAATAAGAAAGTTAATTAATTGTTTAAGGTGCTCTTAGGGTCAGTTTAAAAACAAAATCAATTAATTAAAATCCAATAGAAGAATTTGTATATATCCAACTGGAAACCATGTCCTCTCACATCATTATCGATCAATATTGTATTTTTAGTTAACATTTAATTCATTATCAAATGCAACTAATAACATTCGTCATTATGTGTCAATTCCGTTTTTTAAAAACAACGATTTTTCTTTTTCTAACAAAGATAAAAGACAAAAATAAAAATTTACTAACATGTGAAAGAAAAAAAGAAATAAAATAAAATAAAAGTTCATACTTCTAAACTTTACAATCGTTTTATAAATTAACTGTTTGCATAGATAAAGTTATTGCGTGTAGTTCTCAGTTATTTCACAATATATGTGACAGATTTTGGAAACGGGATAAACTCTACTTCACCCACAAGTCTCTCCTTATACATAATCATCATCATCATCATCATCATTTTGACAAAATTTGATGTTAAAACGTTTTTGTTGAAAACATAGAATTAATACCGTTTTGGTGAATACTGATTAGCATATACTTATTGAAGTGTCAAACTATTCTTAAAGAAAAGACAACATGTTCTCTTCTTTGAATATCATAACGAAAAAGTATTAGACGTAAGTCACATTGAGAGATACATATGTTCATAGGTTTCTAGTTAACTCGTACCCTTGTCAACTCGTACCCTTTTTGGTTAACTCGTTCCCTTGGTCAACTCGTACTGTAGTCAACTCGTACCTCATATATAATGTATCATACTTTTATCAATTTGTTGATCAATATATGTGTAGTAAGTCGTCCGATTTTATAGAATCAAATAAAACAAAGGACAGATGAGGAATACGAAATACGTTAATCCCATTAGCTGTGATCAGCTTATCAAATGCCTCGTGTAACGCTAATTAGCTATTCACACTTATGATGTCATAAAGTTAACCAATCGTATCTACTCGGCAATCCCCGTAACAAGTCGGTAGATATACCTCGTAAGCAGTACATGAATACACCAGAAATCCTGGGGTAATTCGCCTTATTTCCGGCGGATAACGCAAAATGCACACAGGCACTAACTATGTATTTAGATACACACAAATTGGTTATATATCACAAGTGAAGGTTTTTATTACCCTTTTCATTAAAGATGATCATATCAACACATCTTTGTTTCATATTTTGTCAATCGGCTCTTTTCGTCAATCCCCGGGATTTCCGAGTAGATACGATTGCAAACGGACATGCCCTTCGTTGCTGACCTACTTTCAAAAATGGCTCCCCATTACCTCCGAGGTTATTTTAAGAAATGGCCGAGGTGTTCCGAATGAAAGTTAACATGCCGGCATTTGTGTATCAAAAAGATACTCACTCCTTTCCTACATGAGATGGCTTCCAATCAGGAGGATTACGACTATAGTGGGGTATTTAGCCCGAAATCATTCGAAAACGGCGAGGATGACGAAATTACTCTACTGAAGTCCGCATATCCTGTTCGACGTTCTCCAAATTTGAATTTCAAGGGTGATAACATTGAAACACCTGTCCGCAAGAGTTACACCTCATCTGTCGAACTCGAGCTCGACAACAGCTTACAGTGTGGACAGCAAGAAAACTTGTATCGGGTGGATTCGGTTGTCATAGATCGACTTGATCTCGAGTTGAGTGATCTCCCAAAGGACATATACGTTCAAACACTTCTCGAACTTGCGAATTCGTCCGAGGATGTACTATCGCACTACAGAGACGTCCTCTCAAAACGATCAAAAGAGAAACCTAATGCACCAATGGGTACATTGCGAAGTCGTAGAAAACCAGAAACATTTGCGAAGGACTGTTATGATAGCCACCAGTTTTTGAACGACAATATTGCAGATATAAATACCCTGTACCGCAAGTGTCAACCAACCCCATCTAACAACAATTCAAAGAAATCCGTTGTGGAAAATGAAGATAGCCCACTCTTGAAAGAAATCATAGCGAAAATGCAAGCTGATATTCTCTCAATGAAGTCCACAGTAAGAGAGAACCGAGAGCATATCGAACTAGTTTTTAGTAAACTGTCGTCTGAAGTAGACATCATCAAAAAGGATCTACAACAGTGCTCAAATGCGATACGCGTTAATCTACGCCCCATTGGCAGTGTTGCCACAGAACCAAAACTCAATTCGTGTTTAGGCGAGCTGACAGTCGTTGTGTCAAAACTAGAAGAATCAAGGAACACGTTTTCACAACAATTGAGTAGTCTGCAAACCTCCGTAAGAGACAATTCTCTAAATATCGATAGGATACATGACGCTGACTTCAGTGATAAACGTAAATGTCAATCTGGCATTAAAGACATGAGGAACGATGTATCAGAACAAATCGAACAACTGAAAAGCACGACTGTTACGAAAGTACATCACGACAATAAAGTAAAACACATTAGCTCCCAAATCAAGACAATTCACGAATCGCGTGAGAAATCAGACTCACTTGTTGTGCAAGCTGTACAATCCATAAACTCTGAAATCAGCACAAAACTGTCTGATATGTGTGAAAAAGTGTCGTCGACCATCTCAAAATCGCTTGAAAAGCTCAGCTCTTCACTATCATCAACTACATCGAACAGTCATGACGACGTGTTATTCATTAGTGATCAGCACATTCGTAATAACGCGAACGCAACGTCAAATAAACGTGACGTATCGGCCTCAAGTACGATACCTAAAGAACCATTACAATTGACAATCGATATTCCAGGGGAATCAAACATGGAAACCTATACAGAAATCAATGATGACATGAGTGCGGTGCAAGAGAATACAGAAATATCAGATGAACAATCACAAACGGCCACCCCTTTAGGTGATGTCACCGAAGACGGATTCCAGTCAACAACAAGGTGCAAAGGGCGTTTTCGTGCCGCCACACAAAGATTACCAGCCAGCAAATCGTATGTCATTACTGGAATTCATACAGACAGTGATCAGACAGGGTTAGAAGATTTTCTACATTATGACATGGGCATCTCCTTTAGATACGTGAAATTTCTGCTCACTGAACGAACAGACTGTAAAGTGGCCCAACTAGTTGTAAATACAGAACAATCATCTATTATAGAAAACGATTTCACTTGGCCCGAAGGTATTTGGTGTCGCCCATGGATCAAGAGATCTGAATATGTTCAAAGATATCGCAACAAATAACTCTAACTATGGATCTAAGACTTTTTTCTTATAACGCGACAGGCATAATGACTGCTATACCGTACCTGATAGACGAACTGAATACAAAACGTGTATCTATATGTGGCATTTCTGAACATTGGCTTCTTCAACATAACGCAGACATGCTAAGAAAAATTGATAACAACTACAATGCACATGTAGTTACGTGCTCGAACCCAGCTTCCTTCAATGGTCGTCTTATAGGAAAAGGCGGCGTTGCTCTCATGTGGCATCGCAGCCTAGACAAGTGTGTCGAGATCATAGAGACAGAATGTGACAGAATAGCAGCTATAAGACTGTGTCTGCCTAACATATCAGTTGCTATAGTGCAGGTTTACCTACCTTCTGTAAACCACAGCTTCGAAGTATTTAGGAGTGTTGTCGACCAATTATACGACTTGTGCTCAACACAGTCAACCAACAACAATATAGTTATCATGGGGGACTTTAACGCGAGATTATCGAATGGCACACGTCCACGTGATGTTTATGTTTCGGGTCTCTGTTCTACTTTTAACCTTGTAAGTGTATCCGAGATTGACGCTTATACCGGTCAGAGACAAACATTCTACCCATATACAGGTGCGAACCCAACACAAATTGACCATATACTTCTTGATGTGGCCCTCGTACGTAATACAGTAACATGCTCGGTGATCGCGGATGCTCCATTGAATGTGTCACGTCATCTTCCAATGCTCCTCCATCTTAAGGTGGATAAATCAACACAAGACAACGTAGAGAGTGATACATTCAAAAGACTGCTATATAAATGGATCAACCTTCGAAATATCTGTGGTTATGAAAGTATGCTCTCAGACTTGTTAAAAGCCGCCACCATAGACTACACGGACGTCGATAACGCGTATGAGATCATAGTGTCGTGTATATCGAAGGCAGCAAACCGCTGTTTGTTAAAACGAACTTATAAACCATTTTTGAAACCATACTGGTCTACTGCGTTAAAGAACGTCCACAAAGAACTTAAAAGTGCTCATTTAGCTTGGAAATGGACGGGGAAGTCAAAAGCTACCGTTGAATACGTAAGATACAAGAATCTTAAACGCGAATTTAGACGTTCTCTACGGGCCGCGGCCCATGAACACGAAGAAAGCGAGCTTCGAAATATGGACGAAATGTGCGAAGTTGATCAGTGTATGTTCTGGAAAAAGTTAAACTCCAAGAGGTCACGTAATAGAAAACAAGGCTGTGAGTTAATCTTTAATGGAAAACGAGAAACTGGTATTGACGGTATTCTTGATGGATGGTCCTCTTATTTCAGTAACCTGTACAAATTCACGGAACGTACAGATTTCGACAGTGAATT
The DNA here is from genome assembly GCA_947846245.1 of Cerastoderma edule. Taxonomy (NCBI): domain Eukaryota; kingdom Metazoa; phylum Mollusca; class Bivalvia; order Cardiida; family Cardiidae; genus Cerastoderma; species Cerastoderma edule. Next base: position 28,853,598 of record OX401410.1, read on the forward strand.
CAGACGTGTCATTGATCGTGACGTGGACTCATACCTGTCGAACACGGACACGTCGATGGATGAAGCGTTTTGTCATGAAACGGAAATCACAGAGCTACAGTCGCTGATCAGCACGCTACCAAACAACAAAAGTGGGTCCATTGATAATCTAACATACGAACACCTTAAGTATGGAGGCCCAGAGCTGACCATGTGCTTAACTAATTTGTTCAATGCCATCTTTCAAAAAGAAACATTGCCAACTCAATTCAAATCTGGACTGATTATCACACTGCATAAAGGTAATGGAAAGTCGTTTTGTGATCGAAACAGTTATCGGGCCATCTCGTTACTTCCTGTTATTTCAAAGCTTTTTGAAAAGCTTGTGATGAAACGACTTAATGATAACACATTTACATCTAAATTAAATGACCTTCAATATGGTTTTCAAAAGAACAAAAGCTGTAAAATGGTTTCATTCATTTTGCAAGAAGCTAGAGACTATTGTGTCGAACGTGGAAGTGCCTTACATGTGTGTTACCTAGACGCAAAATCGGCATTCGATCTCGTGTGGATTCGTGGCCTAATACACAAACTGTTCAATCTAGGAATACGCGGGAAAATGCTCCGCCTTATAAACAGCTCGTTCGAAAACTGCTGCAGTCGTGTTCTTCAAAACGGTGACATCTCTTCTAGCTTCAGAATTGAACAGGGTACCCGACAAGGCTCGATATGTGCACCATTTTACTACACGGTCTTCATCAACGCACTCCTAGATACACTTCAGGCATCACCATATGGACTTAACATAAACGGCATCAACGTCACCGCTCCAACACAGGCCGATGACATAGTTCTTCTTTCGTTGTCTAGAAGCAGTTTAAATGAATTATTGAAGATATGTCACGGATATGCGTGTAGATGGCGCTACATGTACAATCCGACCAAATGTGCAGCATCAATCCTTGGTCGTAAGAACAAACGCCAAGAACGAATATCACCTGCTCTGTATGGCACTTCAAGAATCGAAGAGACAGAATCGTACAAACACCTCGGTATCGTCCAGTCCACATCCGGAAAGCATCCGCACGACACAAACGGGATACAGCAGACAATAAGAGGCACCTACCTTTCCTTTACTAACTTGGTGAGTGGGAGAGTGGGTCCAAATCCCAGTACTGCTATAAAGTTGTACAGGTCGTGTGTACTTCCACGGGCGTTATTTGGCTGTGAACTATGGAATAACATCTCCAATACAAACCAACGGAAGCTAGAAGTAGCTCACCACTTCTGCCTAAAACGAGCACAAGACCTCCCATATCGTACTCGATCAGACATGGTTTTAGGCCTTGCTGGAATAACCCCACTACAAGCCTATATCAACGTTCAGAAATTGGCGTTTTTCGGTACATTGTGTCGGTCATCTTCAAAATTCCTCTGCAACAAACTGTTTCTTCTGCGGCTATTCCAATACGACATTTGCGACAGAGAACAACATGGTTTCATTCCAGACATTATAGGCATCCTTTCGAAACACAACCTAACAACACACCTGTCAGAGTTCAAAAGGTCTGGTTTCTTCCCTAATAAAGTGTCATGGAAGAGAATGTGTCATGTGGCTGTTTTCGAGAGAGAAGAACGTGAATGGCTCGAAAGAATGGACGCTTCGAGTGACTTTTTGACCTTCAGAGTGTATCACACCCACCTCAGTGAAGCAAACATTTGGAAGGTAGCCAGGGAAAATCCTCGATCACTAGCGCTGATGAAGTTCCTTGCGAACGTGTGCTGTAATCAACCATCGACACAACCGGAAGTCTGCATACGATGTCAACGAGCTTACCATTGGGAAGTCGAACATCTTTTATTTGACTGTACAAACAATGATAGAGATATACTTTGGAACACCCTTTATACAAAACTGAACTCTTTGAGTGATAATATTGTTATAATGCTATCTCGGTTATCAAGGCTCGAACTTATTGGATGTATGCTTGGAAGTAGTTTAATGCCAATCCTTGATATCAGTACTTACCCCTCATTTCTGATTATATGTGCAGAGTTTTTAAAAGATATATATGCATAAGATGAGTGCGAACGAATGCCGAAATAATAGAACAGTATATGTATGCATTCCATGTTCAATCCCTTTGTTATTGCTTCTATTTCGTTTTCGACGAAGCTTTAGAAAGTCTCAGAATTGGCTCCTTTAGGGAATATTTATGGAAGAGGCATATAGGTCTCGACCCCGGGGAACTCTCCTCCTCAATAGGCATAATGTTTCTATAATGCCTCGAGGATCTATCTTCCCGGGACGAGAATTGTATAAATACGTATATGTTAAGCCGCTTATTTGTGTACTTGTAAACTTTTCTTTTATAAATCATTTGATCCTTATACATTCAAATATATGTACATCTCCAGTAAATGGGGGCAATAAAGTTATATATACTTATTATAAATGTATAATCCGTATATAAACTAACGTTTAAACAGACAGGAATATTTCCGTATTGGCGCTCTTCATTAAACCTTGAGTAAATATATTTTGTGGGCACGTTCAAAAGAGCTCTCAGATCGTTTTTTCTGATTATCTAATTTGCACTACTCAATATCCGTATCATAACATAACATAACATAAATTTTATTGGCATTAAACATTACATATTTATAGCCGTACAATTTTACATACAATTTTTACACACAAATGGTGAAACATAAGAAAAGGAAAATAATAAATAGCTTAACATCTAATCTATATTGGAAATATTTCTAAATTTAAATGCACTAATAATATATTTAGCGACACTAAGGATGGTGCGTTGTGATATCGAGTTCATGATATTTTCAAACTTTTGTAAAGTTGGCCATCTACAAAAATATGGTTTAAGGTGGCGACATCTTATTTCGCGATAATGCGGACAAACTAATAAAAAATGATATGAATCTTCAATTGCTCCCATATTACACTGTGTACATAGGCGATTTGTTCGATCTTGGTTCTGATATCTTCCAGTTTCGATTCCAAGGTTATAAGAGTACAGTCGAAATTTCGAAAGTGCTACTATAAATTTAGAATCGATGTCGCATGTAAGATACCTATCCATCTTAAATTCGTGCTTGAATAAACAATATGAAGAGAGTCGTCCTGAGTTTTTAATATTAGTATACCATGTTTGTTTAAATATATCCAGTATTCGCTCCTTTATCAAAGAGAAATTAATGTTTATTAGACTTTGTGTTGTCCATACATTTGAAAAACCTATACTTTCTAAGAGTGTTTTAATGTGATGTGCCCAATTTAATCCGTTATATGAAAGTCCGGAATTTGCATCATCTGCTAGTGTTCTATATATACTTACAAGGAGTGGATTGCTGGATTTAAGGATATGTAACCAGTATTTTAACATTATTAATTTTCTGGATAGTTTCATCGAGTATCGACCAAGTTCTCCGTATATCCCCTGTATAGTTGTTGACTTTTTAACATGTAAAGCCTTTCTAAGAAATTTATTGTGTATTAATTCGACGTTTTGGGCATCATGGTAGCCCCAAACAGCTGCATTGTAATTAAGTATTGAACCCACTAAACTATCAAATAAACGACATTTTTCAGGGACTGAAAGTTCAAGTTGGTTAAAAACAATGAAAAGATTATGAAGTGCGTGTGTTGATTGCTGTGCGATGCGTATTTGTGATCTAAATAAATGTGTACCTAAATATTTGAACGAGTTGACTTGTGTTAGGAGTGTATCATTCAATTTAAGATCACAAGTCGTATGTCGCCCTCGTTCAAATACCATGACTTTAGTCTTATTAGAATAAATTGTTAATCCCCATAATGAACAATAAGGCTGTATATCATTTAGCATGCTTTGTAATGTAGATGCTGATTGAGCAAATAATACAGCATCATAAGCAAAAAGTAACAAGAAAATCTTTAGCTCATTTACTGTAAAGATTCCATCTAATTCCGTGTTGATGCAATTCAAGATATCATTTGTAAAGAAGAGATAGAGCAAACTAGAGTTCGGGTCTCCCTGTTTGAGACCGATATGTGAAGAAAATGATTGCGATAACTTGCCATTGTAACGAACACTCTGTTTTACCACACTAAACATTGACTTAACAGCTGTTACAAATTTTGAGCTAAGTCCATAGTTAATTAATTTTTGCTACAAAAACTGTCTATTTATACGATCAAAACATTTTACAAACTCAAAAGGATTTACTTTTTGATGTTTTAATTAATAAAAGTCGGCTAAGTAATCAATTAATCGCACACAAAACACTGCCATTAAGATTATGGTATTACCTTAATGATATTGATCAATGTGATATCATTAATTGCCGACTTTCTTTAATTACGTGCCTTTAATTATACGATGATTATACTAATAAAGGGCGACCCCTTTCACTGAAGTTTTCACGTTTACATCATTTTTTTCTCTCCTCACAAAAAGTTGACAAATAGGATTGAAAATGGACAATAAAGCAAAGCAATCTATTAACGTTTAATGCTATGCCATTTACATACCATTTGAGGAAATTATTACGTATCTATGAAACTTTCTTCGTTTGTACTTGTGTACTGTGTATTAATCACATATGTAAATATAAGTATATGTACTCATAGTATGTATATATATGTACAAGTTGACCTAGAAAAAGTTAACCAAAAAGGATACGAGTTAACAAGGGTACAAGTTGACAAGGGTACGAGTTGACCAGTAACCTGTGCATACACCTTATCAACCCAAACATCCTGTGAAAGTTTGGTCTTGATTGGTTATATCTTAACAATTTATTCTTTAGCAAAATTTAATTGCGGCGCATTGGAAGTGTGAGATTTGCCGCTTATTAGTTCATGTCTGAAATAGCAGGAAGTGTTAAGTAACATCAAAGATATTTAATAGGTTAACTCCAGAGACATATTATAAATATATCACAGCTATCCAAAACAGAATGAAGGACACACAGGGTTGTCTTTGACAATTTTAAAGGTCCGCAGACGATTTTTGTTCGAATATCGATTTTACATGTATTGATGAAATTATGCAAAATATATCATGTATACAATCTAAATCTAATAGTATGCAACAGGATGTTGACTATGTTGTAAATGGTATAGGCCTTTTCAGAAACGTGGTTTGTCTCCCTTTGAAAAATCGGGCCACATTCGGAATACCTTCACTTCCGGGTATTAATTTCAAAAGAAGAATGTGGGCAAAGGCAAAGAAAACGATCGCTATCGATCGGATTTTGAAATTTATAAGCTTCATGTACCAAAATCAGTGATTTACATACGAAAACATCAACAGAAAGATTTGTTGTTGGCTGTTGCCAAGCCTCGTTATAAAAGGAAATTAGATAAAATTGAATTTAATGAGACCCGAATAGCGCACCGCAGTTCAGTTAAAACATGACATTCCATGTGAAAAAAAAGGCAAATAAGTATATGTTTTTGTCTGAATGAAGTGCTTTGACAGATCAAAAATGTGTTAATCGGCTGGTTGATGGACGGAAAGAATGAATGGAACACATATTTCTAGAATTTTATTACAAATTTGCATTAAGTTCGATTTACGGATTTTAAATAAGATAGAACAAAAATCAGCATTTTTGTCAATAATGTATAGAGGTTATGTTTCTCCAATAAGTATATATTTTTTCTTAAAATTGAAATTTGTACCTAAAATAGAGAATTAGTTGTTATATGATGTTCTCTGTCAGCCTACCTTTGATGATATATCGTATCCAAATATTACGGGCTATGAATACAGTCCCAGTCCATTTTTCCCACCTGTTGAAACTACATTCAAATAACGCTTACTAAATAACGAGGGACACAGGGTTGTGGAGATCTTTCATACGTTTAAAGGATGTCAGATTGCCGATGGTTAATTACTCTATCTCTCGATTGGCTAAACAATAAAGGGTGTGAATAGAACATATGGTGCAAACGTGGCAGATTGGTGTTAATTTGCGTCAACACTCTTAATCCCTGTGATAGCCAAAGTTTGTTAATTGACCCTTTGAATGTAATTAAGAAGGAAAACTGGCAACAATCCATTGAATTGAAAAGAGATTACAAATGTGTAAATTATCGTTTTAATGATATATAATTACAAAACAAACTCAAACAAAAACACAATCGTTCTTGTTAAACAACAATTATAAGAGACGTTTAATCAAAAGATTACTACGCAATTAATTAAAGTTCAAAGTAAGAGAAACAATATTTTCTAGCAAATCTTTGAACTATTTATCAATATGATTACAAGGCAAAAGTCGTCAACAAAGTAAGTGAAATGTTCCAAATAAACCCTTATTGCCGAATCTGACCCTTAAGTCTGTTTAAAAGTTTACTTCAAAGACCAGGGGTGGTCCAAAGGTTTTTTTTTTTTTTCGTTGCTTAAAAGAAGCCTCATTTTACATAATGTAAGTCATAACTATTTGGGGTAAAACAGAACAAACCAAACATACATGTCGGCAGATCAAGACATACGGGTTCAACAAATATGAAACATAGTACATTGGCAAATGAATTTTCTACATAAGGACTTCCCATTTAGTCTACATCCCATAAAGGTTTCAATTCCCACGTTGTCTATAGATTAAATTGCCAAAAGATCTACAGTTTAAAGAAATATTTTCATTTCATTTTTAATTGATTAAAATATCTTTAAAAGATTTAGATTATTCTGAATCTGCATAATTTGTTAGAAGCATATTACGAGAAATAGTGTAGACCAACATAAGAAAAATATTCTTTTCTGGATCTACACTTTATACATATTTTTCTTTCCCACCAACCCTCCATAGAAAAAGTGATTATAGGTTGGATTGATTTTCTACTCAGTTAGTGTCAAAAACAACCAAATTTTTCCGTGTAGGTGAGATGGAACTTCTGTCTGAAATGGTGTGAAAATTGGTAAAATAGACTTTAGACAGAATGGGAATAAACCTTGTACATAACAAAACGACCTGACACTCAGTAACATAGGGAATTAACTCATAAAGGGTTGATGCGTATTTGGTCGAATATAGAGGTTAAAAAAAGATCGTATATGTTATTTCCTACGTTATGCAGTTGACCAAATAAAAGAAGCAATAAAACCCTCGACATGAAAGATTCGTATCTTTTGAAGCTTGCCGAAATACACAGGCGCGCATCACATCATGTTTCGTTGACACATAGTTGTGTGTTTTATGGCTTCGAGGCATGCCATTGGTTGCTACATAATGACGGAATCATATTTTGGTTGGCGTTGCAAAGTCAGATTAGGGTATATCGTTCTGCTTGAATGGTCTTGGAAACAGTAATTCTAAGTAGAGTGAATGGTATGGACATGTTTTAAATCAGAGGAATCTAACGTTGACTCGGTAGGTGTAATTATTGTTGAAGTCCGATAATTAAACATGAATATAATCATTTCCATAATCTCTTATAAGTTAACATTTATTTATCACTCTTATTGGACATAATTTGATGGAATGTCCCATAAATAAGTGGAACATTTATTGAGTAGGTTTGATCAGCTTGCATCATATCATCTGTTCATTGTGTTTGCATTTACATGGTACAACATCGTTTGAAAATGTTAGATTGCAAAATGGATTTTAGATTATGTTATCATAAGTTAAGGCAATAATCAAACAGATCTTCATCATCGTATTCTATACTTTAATTAATGTTTTAGCAGAGGATCGACTCTTCTCACTAAAAATGAATCGCAACGTTGTAACCGCGTTGGTATACAGTGTTTTATCTCGGGTAACTGGGTAAATTGTCCGCTAGAGAGTAAACAGAAAGTAAGGATATACATTGATATTTCCCCTCCTCAACAATCTTTCCAATGTAGTTTTTACAAACACGACTTTCGACGGCGTTGTTAAAATACCCGCAGCAGTTTATCTATGTTTCTCAATGTCAGCTGTTATTATTTAATACCCGGAAGTCTTAAACCGGAAGTTACCGAAAATTTCGTATCTCCGATTAAGAGTATTCAAGAAAAGATAACAACAGTTTCTGAAAAGGCCTATAGGACATGTATTTTTAACCAGAACAGAACAGAACAGAACTTTATTTAACCCCAGTATAACATATATACAATAAGGGTACATTACAATACATTACAAAGCTATAAATGAATGGAAAAAGGGAAAAGAAATGGTAATGTAACGATTCGCCACAATAACGACTCACCACAATAACGACTCGCCACAAATGATAACGATTCGCCACAAGCCAATTAACGGTTCGCCACAAACCAATAACGATTCGCCACAGTTTTGAAATGTTCTAATTAACAGCCAATTAACGGGTCGTCCTTTAGTTATGATTTAATTATGAAACAGTTATAAAACTGAAATGTGTTGAACTTGAAAACGGCGATGATTGTGCAACACTATTTAATGATAATAGCTCAACCGAATTTAACTGTTGTTGTATTTTGTAATAACAGGTACGGATTAAGGTAAAACAGTCTATTATAAGATAATATTTAACTACAAGGAAAACAAAAATGAACAATGCAATTATTTTACTTTATCAAACATACAATCACACACGAAACATGAAACTTAAATATCTATTCAATGGAGTTACTTTTTTAAAGCACCTATATAAGTGAACAAGAAAGCATCAACCCAATATAGTGAAAAGCTCCCTATGCAAATCAATCGCGATTTCGTCGGCACTCTAGGGTTGTGAGTTATGGCACAGCATTTCCGCCGTAGACCTGCTTGGAATTGAAAAGCTGTGGCGGCTCTGTGCGAAAAGACGTCAATGTTTGCCAACAGGAACTAGGACCGACATAGCATTGGGATTATTAGGTTGGCTTCCATTGGAAGCTGATATCGACAAGCGGAAACTGTCTTTCCTACAAACTCTGTGTTCCATGCCATCGGAGAATCTTTCCAAGGAGTTATTTACTTTCAGACTTCATCTATTCATTTCAAAACAGTACAAAGCCCAATACAGATTTCTCCCAGAAATCATCGAAGAAAATCATTTCAAGATCCGTAGCACATACGTATGCTCTATCACGGGAAAAAACAATTCTAAGTGACAGTGATTTTTACCGTTTTAGAAATACACACAGAACATTGAGACCGTCAGTGCTGTGGAAGAACGCCACAACAAAGCAAGAAATAGCCAATGCGACCTGTTCTGTAAACATTTTAACCAGTCCAAAATATATAAGGAGGAAATCAAGCCCGTGCATACACTGCCAAGCTTACTTCACCGATATAAAAGTACATTTGATATCTGAGTGCAAATTCTATTCTCCAGAACGCAATCTTTTGATGAAAAATATTCAAACGAAAATATCAGAATGAGAAAAGTGTCATCTTTTTTAGCCAGGTTTTATGGTCAAAATGAGTGTTTGTACGAAGTTTATTAGATATTGATTTGCCTGCTGTATTTGGCTTACATAATAATGAACAAATCCTTTATATGAAGCTCTGTATGCATTACATTAATAGGGTGCTTTGTTAGTTAATACGCAGTTTGAATATGATGCTTTTATACATTTTCAGGAAAGTATGACGTATTGAACATTTACCCTCAATATGCATAGCTGTGCATAGCTGTGTATACAACTATGCCATGCTGAGTGTAAATGGTTCTGTAAATAACATTTGAGTAAACAAACTTGGTAAAATGAAAGTCTTTAAACATTCAATCAACATCTACTTATTTATCAATTAAGGAACATGATTAACACTGTCGTATTATCTAATCTTTAATGTTCAATGATTAAAGCCACACCGAATCCATCGATAATTGTGATATTTTTCACACCTATGACGGGACAACTTTTCTATGGACTACCGGTATATACAAATAATGTTTGTTATTTATATAAACAAGGTATGACAATAAAATAAAGATTTCCAATTTGAATAATGATTGTTTATTGAAATCAACAATATATACTACAATGCAATATTTATAATCTGTGGCGAATCGTTATTAATGTGTGGCGAATCGTTATCACTCTGTGGTGAATCGTTATATGAACCTGTGGCGAATCGTTAGTGGCGAATCGTTATTGTGGCGAATCGTTACATATTCAAAGAAATCACATTAAGTGTCGAGAAATAACCCGGTATGAGTTGAGGTGAGGTGGTATGTTCAACATTTACGGGGAAGGTATCGGTTTTATCAGCTATAGCGATCTGCATACCTCATCGACGCCTGTCCAGTCAATGGGCCGGACCAAAGACCTAATAAACAGTTTATTAGGTCTTTGGCCGGACCAGGCATAGAAAAAGCGTGCAAATTGTGCGTATAGTAAAGGAAATTGTGGGCTATGTTTATAAACGGTCCATTTTGATTGAAACTGAAGACAACCGCAGCAGAAAAGAGTTTTTGTCAAAATAAACACCATAAACAAAATAACCAATGCAATTTACATAAAAATGATTCATTAGACCTACCAAAATGGTTTAGAAAAGAATGTGCTAGTGCGCGCAAACAATTTCATAAAGCGAAACATCAATACAAATTACAAAAAACATTGTCAAATAAACATAACTTGAAACATTGTAGTAGAATGTACAAGTCAACAATACCGCAACACTCTAAAATGGATCGTGAAAAACATATCAACAAGCTGGAAATGGTTAAAAGCTCTCTGAAAGATATTAAACGGAAACAAATAAAAAAAATGAAACACAATGCAACCCTATGGACTTATTTGAACACATCAAAACAGTAGGTTCATCAACCGAAACAGACAATGACTTCTTACATTTGAATTTAATTACAAATGCCGAAATTCCAGATGATAGTGTAAACTAGACATTAAACGGCAAAATAAGTTACTCTGAAATTGAAAAAGCTATTAAAAATTTGAAAAATAAGCATGCGGCATGGACAAAATATTAAACGAACATATAAAATCGAGCTATAATGTACTCAAACATGTATATTTTAACCTTTTCTATCTTATTTTGGACACAGGGGTTTTCCCGAAATCTTGGTCAGTCGGAATCATTCAGCCGATTTTTAAAAACAAAGGTAGCCGAATGATCCGTCGAATTACCGACCCATAACATTACTGAGCTGTCTTGGGAAACTATTCACGGGTATACTAAATACCCGTCTGCATGATTTTATCGAGTCGAATAACATTTTGAACGATTGTCAAGCAGGGTTCATGGTAGGGTTTTCAACTACTGACAACATGTTTATTTTAAACACATTAATACAACTAGCTTTTAAAAACAAACATAAATCATACTGTGCTTTTATAGATTAAAAACAGGCCTTTGACTCTGTATGGAGAAACGGGGTGTGGCATAAACTTTTATCTTTTAACGTCAATGGTAAATGTTTTCAACTTATAAAAAACATGTACATTAATATAAAATCTGGTGTAAAGGTAAACGACACGTGCTCTAACTTATTCTCGTGCATGGTGGGTTTGCGTCGTAGAGAGAATTTGTCACCGATAATTTTTTCTCTTTATCTAAATGACTTACACGACTTTTTCAACAATTTTGGCTTATTAAGCGTTATTTCGCTACCGCTTCCAAACGCAGTTAATGATAATCTTAATATGTACTTGAATTTTTTATATTTCTATATGCAGACGACACTGTCTTAATTGGAGATAGTGCGAGTGATTTACAAAATTATCTTAACCTATACCATGATTATTGTAAAAACTGGAAACTTACTGTCAACACAGACAAATCAAAGGTCATTGTATTCTCAAAAGGTAGACATGGAGTTCATAAATTCACTTTTAATAATGCACCTATTGACACAGTCAACGAATATAAATATCTATGAATTCTTTTTATCCGATCTGGATTTTTCAAAGCAAAACAACAATTATCAAAACAGGCAACTCTTGCAATGTACAGTTTATCAACAAAAATAAAAAAATTATCACTGCCTCTCGATATGCAAATCGATTTATTTAACAAAACTGTTAAACCTATCCTTCTATACGGTTGTGAGCTCTGGGGCTTTGGTAATAATGACGTCATAGAAATTAAAATTTCTTGAATATATCCTTAAATTGAAAAAGTCAACACCAAGTAATATCGTCTATGGAGAAACCGGTGTATACCCTCTATCGATTGACATAGAAACTAGATATATATTATATTGGACCAAACTAGTTCACTATAAACCTAATACCCTTCTATTCAACGTATATACCTATGTCTACAATCTTTTCTATAACACTAACTACGAGTCCCAAATATCTTTATTTAACTGGATACACACAGCGAGAAATATATTCATTAAAAGTGGTCTGATAAACATATGGGACAGCCAGGTTAAAATCGTCAATAAAACAAAAACTAAAAGATTTATTTATTAATGCATGGTTTAGCTATATAGAAACCAGTGACAGTTGCCGCACCTACAGAATGATAAAATCAAACTTTGGCTTTGAAAGCTATATAAAACAAGTACCCCTTCCACTTCTAAATTACATGATAAAATTCAGAACTAATATTCATAAACTTCCGGTAGAACTCGGAAGATAGTCAAATGTCGAAATAGCAGAACGAACCCGCACTCTCTGTAATAGTAACATTGGAGACGAATATCATTATATCTTTGAATGCATATCTCTAACAAACATAAGAAACAAATTTGTTTCAACAAAATACCTAACTAGACCTAATGTCATACAATTCGAATCACTATTGAACACTAAATCTATCACCGACCAAATTAATCTATGCAAATTTATCAAAATAATTTTCAACAGTTTTTAAAGTACACATATATATCATCATTATGTATGATTCTATATGTAATTGTGTCTGTGCGTAGATGTGTGTTTGCGTATGAAGGTGAGTGGGGGTGTGAGTGTGTATGGGTGCGTATGTGTCTTCGTGCATGTCTAACAATGCCTACTTGGACGATTGGCTTCCAAGATGTCTTAATCTCAGTCTTAAACAAGCTGAGGTTGTGACATCTTGAAACCCAACCGACAAAATATATTTATACATTGCCTTGCTAAATATCTGTTTATATTTAATTAGTTTCTAGTTTTGTAATATGAACTGAAAGAAGTTAAAGTTTTAAATTCAATTGAATCTTAGGGGTGAGTGTGTGAGTATGTGTGGGGGGTATGAGTGTGCGTATGTCTATATGTATTCATGCCTATATGGACGATTGGCTTCCGAGATGTCGAAACTCCAGTCTGAAGCAAGCTGGGGTTGGGACATCTTGGAACCTAACCGACAAAACATATTTATAATGTCTTGTTATTTTCTTTTTGTTTCGTATCAATGCACCTTTTGTTCTCTGTAATAGGAACTAAGAGAAATAAAGGAAATTGAAATTGATTGACAAGGAGAGACGGAAACCACTAATCAATGAACTGGTAAAGGCCAAAAGTGAAGGGAAAAATGCCATCCTATCCTATGATAAACTTTTCATTGACGGCAAGCGGTTTGTGCCTACGGAGTCGACGCGTTGAGGGGACGCCGGCAACCAGCTCACGTTTTTGTCATGGAATTTTCAGGGCATTGTCAGTAAATTGAATGATTGTGATTTTTTAGATGTAATCAATAAATATGACATTCTTTGCTTTACTGAAACATGGTGCTCTAGGCTCACAAACGTTGATCTCAATGGATATTGTCATTTTAACTGTCCAAGACCTAAATCGAATAAAAAAGCCAAACGTTTTAGCGGTGGTATCATTATTTATTATAAAAAGTGTTTGTTTAATAAAATCGAATATGTAAATAATAACAATCACGGTATTGTCTGGATACGATTAAAGCAAGAGTCTTTCGGCGGTGTGAGCGACGTGTATATTTGCACGTGCTACATACCACCTGAAGACTCTAGCGTCTATAAAAACCAATCGTCTTTTCTTTATGAGTTCGATTTCTTTGATCAACTTAATACTGATATAATACGGTATAGTTCGGTTAAGTGTACATTCTCTCAAAGCCGTAATGAGTATCTATGCCGATTCTAAATGTAGTGTTTTGTTTAGAGGATATCAATCAGAGTCATTTTCTGTCACAGTTGGAACTAGACAAGGAGGACTGAGCTCACCTTTTTTCTATTTATGTTTTATTAATGGATTGCTCTGTGAACTTGAAAATAGTAGTTATGGTCTTCGTTTAGGTGATATCCGTTTACCATGTATTAATTACATCTGCTGACGACATGGTGCTCCTTAGTCTGTCTAAGAGAGGCCTTGACCGCCTTATAGATATTTGCCATTCATATTCAAAGAAATGGTTATTCGAGTATAATGCTTTAAAATGTGCTGTAATTGTTTTCAACGAAACTAAGTTTGATTACACCAGAACAAATAGAACATGGTCAATAGGCTTAAATACTATACAGGAACAAGAGAGTTATACACATCTGGGTATTATCTGTGATAAATACTTATCACTTAGTGAAAGTATTAAACAGAGTTCTTTAAAACTTAGGGGTTGCTATATGAGTTTATGTGATACCGGTATGAACGGGTTATGTTTTCATCCGTTTACAAATAGAAAATTATACAATTCTGTCGTGATACCAAAGGGCCTATTTGGTTGTGAAATGTTTTACTCGCTGTCTCAAAAAGACCGACTTCAATTAGAAAGGTCTCATCGATTCTGTCTCAAACGCATGCAAGGCATTCATAAACTTACCAGAACAGATATTGTACTTGGAATGTTAAGGATGCTGAGCATAGAATGTATTATTGACAAACGAAAGCTTAATCTATTAGGACAACTTTGTCAACTTGATACAGATAGTAAGATAAAACAAGTTTTTTTGTACCGTCTCTGTAGTTATTTTATGAATGGAAGTAGTCAGCTTGGATACTTTCCTGATATATGTACTATTCTGGCCAGCTATAAGTTAGAAGAACACTTAAAATCTTATTATAGTAGAGGTACTTTTTTACAATACAGATGCTGGAAGAATACTACAAAGCATCGTGTAGATTTGGTATTTAACCAGTCTTGGTCGGATCAAATTCGAATGAATAACGACCTAGAGATGCAAATATTTGCTTTAATTCATCCAGCCTTTTGTGAAAGCATATTTTGGTATATTAGCAAAAGCAATTACAAATACACAAATGTATGTAGAAATATAGTTAAGATGATATCTACTTTAGGTAGATCTTATGAAGATGTTCTTTGTATCAAATGTGGAGTTTTCTATAGGAATGAAATGTTACATTGCCTAATTCACTGCTCTTCTGTTATTGGTATAAGACAGAATTTATACAAGATGATTCATGATAAGCATGGTGAACGTGTTTATGAGCACTATGACTTATCTGATGATAATAGAAAAGCATGTATCTTGCTTGGGGCTCCATTTCAAGATTTAATCAATCTTTTGAATGTTAGCCATATTGATTTTATAATGACAATGTTATATTACATTGACTGCATGTGGAAAAACTTTAGAACTTAGCCGATATTGGTGGACTTTATTTCATCCCATTTTTACTCTTAATATACAAGTATATATTAATAATCTTGAGGAAGTTGAATAGTCGGTACGGCATCGCCCTTAAGTGCTGTTTAATGTAACTAAATTTTGAAAAGTTATCCACTGACGTAATGAAATTGTTTAAGATATATGTGTTTATGTAGCATAAAATTACTATAAATACATGTAATCCATTATGTTCTAATCATATATGTTGATTTCTAAATGTTTTTTTTTTCTCTCTTTCTTTTCTTTATAAATTGTAAATTTGTGTTATTTGTATGTTAGTTTGAAAATGTAATCTTCATCATTTGGAGGAAATAAAGATATGAAATGAAATGGGGAAGTGTTTTTAAATGGTGATTTTAACTCTAGAGTAGGTCAATCTCCGGACTATGTTGAAAACATTAATCTCGACCGTTATGTGTCGATGCCCTTCACTGATCACGAGTCACTTAGTTTGATCCCTCCACGTGCTTCACAAGATAGTAACGTGAATCGTTTTGGTAACAGATTGCTCTCCCTTTGTAAGGAAAATAATTTGTCTATTGTTAACGAGCGTCTAGAACCGGGGAACTATACCAGTTTTAATACAATCAAAAATAAAAGAGCATCCAGTGTTGTTGATTATTTAATAACGAACCATGTCAATTTTGCTGTTATTTCTTTTATGAATATTATTGATCTTACTGAATTTTCAAATCATTGCCCTGTTGAATTTGCACTAAATTATGAGCAAAGTGTGCTTTACCATTCCGATGTACTCACTTACGACAAAATCTTTTGGGAGGATTCAAACCCTTCTTTATTGCTTGATTCATTACATAAGAATAAACGTTTATTTGATGACTTGTCGAATAAGCTCATTTCTAACGAAATTGACATAGATATGTTTGTTGATGATTTTTCATGTATTGTGTATGACATTTCTTTTAAATTACACGGTAAATCATGTAGAAATGGACCACGATTACCCAAATATCGTAAATCTGAATGGTTTGATAAAGATTGTAAAAAGCAAAACAATATTTTTAGAAAGTAAAAGAGTGTTTAGATCAGTGAGATCAGATGAAAACAGAAAGGTTTTCCTTGAAAACAGAAAAGCTTTCTGCAAAATCAAGCGCAAAGCAAAACATAAGTATTATATTAGCGAAAAGTGTAAAATGTCTAAGTTGAGTAAGAAGAATCCACGCAAATTTTGGAAATATATTAACAAATTTAAAAAGAAACACTCTGAAACAGCAGACGGCCTATCCTTGAATGATTTTGTTGACCATTTCAAGAATATTTCTAATACTACGCAAGGCCATTACGTGCCAAACGATAATTCGTCTGCTAGGTCTGACCCTTTACTTATTGATGAACTAGATCAGCCTTTTACTTTTTTTGAAATAGCAAAAACATAAAGGTCTTTTCAGAGACATAAAAGCTCCGATTTTAGTAACAATGTTGCTGACTTTTTTATTGAATCATCTGACTATATATCCCCTTACTTAACTACTATTTTCAACAAAATATTTGAAACAGGTATCTATCCTGAAGCTTGGTGTAAAGGTGTGATTGTCCCAATACATAAAAAGGGTGATACACTGAATGCATCCAACTATCGGGACATTACTCGTCATGGCGAAGATATTTTCTCTGCTTCTTCGAAATAGATTGAATAAGTGGTGTGAAACCAATGAAGTTTTTAGTGATGCCCAGTTTGGATTTCGAGATAATCGAAGTACTACTGACTGTGTCTTTTTATTACATTCGATTATTCAAAATATCCTTAACAAAAAATGTAAATTGTATTGTGCTTTCATTGATTTTCAGATGGCATTTGATACCGTTATAAGAGATGCACTTTGGGTAAAGCTTTTAGATACTGAGATAAGCTGTAAAATGATAAACATACTCAAATCTATTTATAGTAAAGTAAAATCTTGTGTCAAACTAACAGCTGGCACGAACTTCTCAGAGTTTTTTGATGTCACACTTGGCTTGAAACAAGGGGAACCACTCTTCCCAATACTTTTTAAATTTTTTATCAACGATATCAACAATAATATCGATATAAATCATTTAAGTGAAAATGATTTGAATTTTTTTATCAATGTATATGCTACTTTTTGCTGATGATATTGCACTTTTTACTACTGACCCAATTAGTTTGCAAGCTCAGTTAGATACAATTTCTAATTATTCAAATAAATGGGGTTTGAAAATAAATGTTTCTAAAACAAAAGTTTGTATTTTTGAAAAAAGAAAAAGCACCCATAACATTGATTGGTTTATCAATGGAGAACTAATTGAAGTTGTAGATCATTTTAAGTACCTTGGAGTAGATTTTAAGTATACTGGTAATATGAAAAATGCTGTTGAAGTTTTGTCTGAACAAGCTTTAAGAGCCTACAATTCTGTTTTAACTTTATTTTCCCGCATTACAATTGATGTAAAAACAAAATTATCTATATATGACTCTATGGTTGTTCTAATAATCTTGTATTGTTCAGATGTTTGGGGAATATATGATTACAAAGAAATTGATAGACTCCACTTAAAATTTTGTAAGCATATTTTGGGTGTGCGGAAGCAAACTCCCAGTATAGCTGTCTATGGTGAACTTGGTAGATTTCCGCTTTCGGTTATTTGTAAGGAGAGAACTTTAAAATATTGGGTAAAAATAATGAGTAATGAAAATTCTCCTATGCATCAAATACTACTAGAACAGATCAATGGTAATAGTAAAAGTTGCTGGGCCATGAGTATTAAACAATTGTTAAGCAATCTTGGTTTTAACGATATTTTCACAAATTTTGATAAGAACGTTAACTATTTTCCTTTATTAAAACAAAGAATTAGAGACCAGTATATCCAAAACTGGCATAGTTCACTACAAACTTAACCAAAGCTAGATTTTTATAAAATGTATAAGACTGATT
Source organism: Cerastoderma edule (assembly GCA_947846245.1). Classification (NCBI taxonomy): domain Eukaryota; kingdom Metazoa; phylum Mollusca; class Bivalvia; order Cardiida; family Cardiidae; genus Cerastoderma; species Cerastoderma edule. Next base: position 28,871,946 of record OX401410.1, read on the forward strand.
TCTGTTTTGAGAAATATATTGATGTTTTAAAAGGAGATAGTTTAACAAAGCAGATGACATGTTTTAGATTAAGTTCTCACTCTTTAGATATTGATACAGGTAGATTTAATGGAATTGATAGAAGTGATCGAACATGTAGACTTTGCTCTTTAAATCAGATTGAATCTGAATATCATTTTTTATTGTGCTGTCCGGCCTATGCAAACATTCGTAATAAATATTTTGGACATTTACCATTGCCAAACACTAATACATTTTTTAATATTTTATCTTCAAAACGTCAATGTATTCTAACTAAAACTGCATATTATCTAAAAGAGAGCTTTAAATGTCGCAATGAAATTATTTAATGTATCAACCTTTATTATATATTATTATGTGATAGATCAACTAAATTCGTGACTTGTATGTTTTCGTGATTTGATAATCTTTGTTATTTCTTTTTTTGTATATATTAACATGTTTACGTATATTATTTATATATGTCTGTACCATATTTGTAAATGTTGTCTTGGTCAAAGGCATTTATATGCTGGGTTTTGCCAAATAAAGAATTGAATTGAATTGAATTGACAATTTTAAAGGTTCGCGGATGGCCAATTGTTAATTGCGGAGACCAGAGACATAGTTATCTATGTCTCTGCGGAGACTATCTATCGGCTAAACAATAGAGGACTTGAGACTTGAAATTTACTGTGCAAATGTGGCAGATTGTGGCATCACGACCCTTAATCCTTGTAATGTCCGATGTTGGTTGATTGACCCTTGGTATATGATTAAAGAGGTAAACTGCCAATAATCAATTGAATTGTAAACAGAACAGAACAGAACAGAACAGAACTTTATTTAACCAAAGTATTACATATAAACAATAAGGGTACATTACAATACATTACAAAGCTATAAATGAACGAAAAAAAGGAAAAGAAATCACATAAAATGTGGAGAAATAACCCGGTATAAGTTGGGGTGGAATGGTATGTACAACATTTACGGGGAAGGTATCGGTTTTATCAGCTATAGCGATCTGCATACCTCATCGACACCTGTCCAGTCAATGGACCTGGCCAGGCATAGGAAAAGCGTGCAAATTGTGCGTATAGTAAAGGAAAGTGAGTGCTATGTTTATAAACGGTCCATTTTATGAATGAAATTACCTGACTACAGGTGAAAGGAAAGCTGTCTGGTGAGTATTTTCAATTTGACTTTCATTTTATATGTCTTATATTTGATAGTTTTGGTGTTTTATTATAGTGAAGAGAAGGAGAAACAATGGGATACAACTGAAGACATTTGTTTATTAAACGAAATCGCTCCAATACAGAGCAAATTCGACCACCAAACAAACGCTTCAAAAAGATGTCGTTGTCGTTGGTTACATTTGTTGTAGAACTATATAAGATACAATTCGTTTGATGCCACTGAGTATAACGTACAAAGGGGAAGACAATTGAATAGTTTGCATTTTAACATATAAAAGGAGAAAAAAAATATGAATTCATGACATGAAATAAGAGGGGAAAAAAATGCTTTGATAATCATTTTGGTTGAAACTGAAGACATTTGTTTATTAAACAAAATCGCTCAAGTACAGGGCAAATTCGACCACTAAACAAACGCTTCAAAAAGATGTAATTGTCGTAGATAACATTTGTTGCAGAACTATATACAGATCGTTAGATGCCTTGAGAGTACAGCGTTCATAGGGAAAGGCAATTGAATATTTAGCATTTTAACATGTAAAAGGAAGGAAAGTTATATGAATACATGACATGAAATAAAAAGAAAATTGATTTGATAATTAGCAGGTGAGTCCAATGGCCAACCAACAGACTAACCGACCTAATGATTGGCTGGCCATATGAGTGATGGAGTAGATGAGACTAACACTATTGGGTGAATGCACAAACGTAAGTGAGTGAGCTAATACATGAAAGAGAAACTTGTTTATCCTCGTGGATACGGGATTAAATAAACAGTTAGTCAAAGAATAACACTTAATTGATATTGTGTCTTCAAAGCTGACACACGACATACTAAATAATAAAAAATCATAAACCTTGTGAAAGCATAGACATTGTCATCAGCAAATGAATGGCTTAAAATAACATATACAGTAGTTGCTTTTATGCGTATTTATTATCATTAAAGTACTGCATAACAGTTCGCACAAAAAGACTTAGTCTTTTTAACTTCTTAACATTTGATGTCGCCAAAAGTGATTTGATATTGGTAACATTTCGACCTACAACGTCATTTAAATATTTACGTCTATCGCTTTCAAAGAAATTGCATTCAAATAAGTAATGATTTTCCGAACCTACACAGTCGGATGTACAAAGATGGCATTTCCGGTCATCAAAAGGGGTTCCGTCATTTCGACCCGTTTCAACCGGCATGGAATGATTTGCGGTACGGAACCTAAAGAGAGGTAAGTAATACGTTTAAGTCGTACGTACGAGATATTGTTCAAACTGAATATCTTGTTTAAAACTTAGATAAAACTGTCCTTTATTAGAAACGTTTAGTTGATCGTGCCAGTTCTGCCAATGTTGGTCAATTGATGTTTGTTTAACTATTTTGTGGATACCTTTATTGTTTAAATGAAACTAATTTTGCCAAATATCTAGTCTTCCAACTGAGGTGAGAATGTCTTTTATCTTTTTTGACCATTTAAATTCACTATTGACTGCGTTAATCATAAAATTGTAAGTTTTAAATGATAATTTATCTCAAATGCCAGTCATCAGGCGATTCCAAAAAGAAATCAATCGACTTTTAATACAAATTGATATAGGATATCTGCCAAGCTCGCCGTAAAGAAAGGACATTGGTGTAGATTTTTTTGCTTTGGTTATTTTTCTTAGAAAGTTGTTATGAACCTTTTCTAATATTTCAGTATTCTCCATGCCAAAGATTTCGGAGCCATATGTGATAATTGGTTAGATGTTATGATCAAAAAGTTTCAAGATAAGATCTAATGGTAAGTTTGAGTTATTAATTTTAATATAAAGTAAATGCATCGCCTTATTGGCCTGCTCTGCGACGTGTTTCCGCGCTTTGAGGAAAGATCCGGTGCTTGAGAAAGTTACTCCTAAATAGTGATAGTGGTCTGCTATTTCTAAAGTTTGGTTCCCTAGAACAAAACTATATTTGTTGACTGATCTTGCTCCGAAAATAACAACCTTCGTTTTATTAATATTTACATTTAGGTGCCACTTATCACAGTATTGATGAAATATATTTAGGCAACTTTGAAAATCGGTGGGATTATCCGACATGATAACGGTATCATCGGAGTAGAGCAATAATAGAAGGTTAAGCCATGCAACAGTGTCATTGGTGGATGACAGCTCTACTCCGTTAGCATCGTTAGAAGTCATGTGGAGTTGTAGGTCATTTAGAAATAAAGAAAATAGAAGAGGGGACATATTTTCACCTTGACTCACCCCTATTTCAGAAAAGAACGATTGAGAAATTAACCCTTCGTGTTTCACACGAGACTTTATATTTTTGTACATCTTATATATGACTGAGAAGAAATTGCCATTTATAGAATTTGAGAGAAGTTTATGCCATAATCCTGCTCTTCATACTTTGTCAAAGGCTTGAGAGAAATCAATAAATGCTGTAAATAGTCTCTTTTTTCTTTTCCTCATGATTTCGAAAAGTGAGTGTAGTGTAAAAATATGATCCATACATGAGTTGTCTTTCATAAAGCCGGCTTGGTTTTCTTCGATAATTTTGTTTTGCGTCAAGTACAGAGTTAATCGACCATTTAATAAGGAGGTAAATAGCTTGCCTAACAGCTTAAAATAGTAATAGGTCTATAATTAATTGGATCCTTAGGATCACCTTTATTCTTATATATTGGAATGATAAAACCTTCTAGCCATGTGTCTGGAATGATACCTAGATCAAGCACTCGATTAAAAAGATTAGTATAGAGGTGAATTGATATGTCTTCCGATGCCTTGATATATTCATTAATTATTTTATCTGATGGACTGGCAGCCTTTGAGTTTTTCAAATTACGGATACATTTTCTTATTTCAATTTCGATAATATGGCCGTTTATAAAATCATTTCCTTGTTGGTTATAAGAATGAACATTGTCAAATCTGTTATCATCTATAGTTTTTTCATTTACCCGCTTAAAGTGCTCAAGAAAATCTTCCAAAGATGGGCTTTCAAGACTGCTTTGCTTAGGTTTGATGTTATTAAGAAATTTCAAGTATTTTTTTGGACTTTTTTCGTTGAGGGCTCTTAACTTCTGTTCATTCATTTTTCTTTCCTGGTTTATAAAATGATGCATCACTCGTTTGTACTCTTTGCTAGATTTTCGCAGGATTGACTTATTTGATTCACTTTTGTCCTTGTTATACTTATTTTTAGCACAATGATAAACCTGTCTAGCTTTGTGACATTTCAGACGATACCAGGACTTATTTAGAGGGTAACTTGAGTTTCGGCTGAAAATATGCTTATTTTTACCTTGTTTGAATGTTATAGAAGCTGCTTTTTGGAAAATGCGATGCAGTTGTTCATTTGTTATATAGTTTATGGTTTCGCGTGATTGGGGACATGAGTTCAATTGAGAGCAAAGCATTTCGATTTCATCTAATTCAAAGTTATTAACAAAATTTTCATGTTGAGAATCATTCCATGCTGGTCGTTGGTTTGACGAAGAGATTATGTTCAAATGTGTATATCATATATTTAATGATCTTATTACTAAATTATCAATATAAAGTTGTAATAATCATGTTTGAACACCTGCATTTCAGTGTGACATACGTCATTTGAACCAATATTACCAATGGCAAAAAAATGAGGTGTGATTTAAATAATTCCGAAAAGCAGAGCTTAAGGTAAGATCGAACCTATTACCACTTGCGTTGATAAGTTCAGAGACAGTTTGCGGATATCAAATATTCATTATTTTGAATTTTCATTCAAAGACAACGGCAGATAAAAGAAACTTGGTTGTTTTAATCGGTTTGTTATCATAGCAATCAACGTACAATTTTCATGTTGTCTCATCTATGTACAATGGCAATGTTTCTACGATTATGTTAAAACATAAAACAAGTTTTGCAAATAAGAACAACAAGATGTATCTAAGCGTTTAAAACCCAAAGACATGGCAATACAATAAATTATGATGTTGGATGAAATCATCATATTTTTGCAACCTTTTGAATTCTTAGGCAATATAATCGCAAAGCAGCCTAATTAAGTATTCGTAACTAAGTATGTAGCATAGTTAATCTGTTCCAAGTTTTCACAAGTAGCAAGCAAGAGAGCCATTCAAGGAAATTATCTTTCAGAAAAGGTGTAATCAACGTGATTTATCCTTTTCTTGAATTTATCTACATTTACACAGTGCAAATTCTGAATAAAGATCTAGCATGACTACACGAGGCTCAAACATCCCAAACTAAAAGTCAGGAATTGTTTGAATCACGAACATCAGTTCACCACAACGTTAATTTTGAAAAAATTTTCCTTTACCTGAGATCATGTGGGAAACAGCGTAACAAAAGGACTTCAGGACTAAATTATCATTAGCAACTTGGTACATTGGGTAATAAAACAACGACTTCTGATAGATATTTGGAGTCACTCCGAAATACAGTGTACACATTCGCGCGTCACACCAATGTCTTGACACACGGTTGTGTGCTTTATCGCTTGATTGGTGTTTGAAAGTTAGATTAGCTTTGTCTGATTTGCATTGACAGTCTTGAAACCAATACATCATGGTAATGTGAATGTTGTCGGTGTGTTTCAAATAAGGGAAATATAACAATTACTCAATAAGTAGAATGAATTTGAAGCGTCTTCACCTTTGTAAAATACTTTAAACTGCGTCCGATCATTTAAAGATACATAAAATCAATTCTCTGGAAACGCCTAACAATGCGTACACTTGCCGTCTTCGAAGTGAAAGTAACACAGCCTACTGTTCTTGTTTGGAGAATATTTATTTTGCTTATTTGTAAAGTAAACACGGTTCAGTTTACTTATCGAAACTTTTTGCAGCTTTTATGTTCGTCGAAAAACGGGAGAAACTCGCATCACTGCAAACAAAAGCAGAATAACGCCAGAAGGCCTGTTAAAATACCATATTCAATATCGAATTTACGTTTCAAAAATCACAATTCAACACTTAAAATGTCCGAAATTTGTGAAAAAACACCGTCGTTACTGAGAACTAGATTCTGCTTACTGATAGTTCATTTGACTTTGATGCACAAATGACGTCACAACAAGGGAGATAAGTCATTAACAAAAATCGATAAAGGTGAATAAAAGTAGTCAAAAACAGCCTTTTCGCTTCTGTATGAGAAAATCAATCGTAACCCCCGTCTTAACGAAACCATTACCTAATTCAAAAACCTTCATTAAAGTAAAATTTGTTTATCCGGAAATATGACCTTGAAATGTAGCAAAGGGAGGTAATCCTGTGCAGAGCTTGACTTATGATGGGGATTTCCAAAAACATTTCATGTATCTATTTTAAGACTATTTCGGGATTTCTTGCTGTCGGAGGACGAGTGCACATTGTGACAGGTAAATGATTTAACCATTTGAACAATTTGTTTTCGCAAATGTTCACGTTTAACCAGGGCTAAACTCAGCAAGAACATAAGTCATGTGTTGATATCAAAATGGGAAAAAAGAGAAGTTGCTCATTGTGGTGAAATGCACAATCCGAAGGGTTTGGCAATAGTGAAAGTCGTTTGTTTTTAAATAACAGAGAAAATACATAAATGAAGTAAACTTAGGATTCCGTACAATCAGCATAATTCCAAATGACACCGACAATGTTTCTTGGTGAAGTGTCACCCCTTTGATCAAATTGTTTCCAAAATGAAAACAGATTCTGAATGTCTAAAAATAGATATTACATCACGTGTATGAACCGGTATGTACATGTAGTGTTCTGAATTATCGTAGCCGATTGGTTTATACGCCCTTCTTTTTCAAATTGACTCAATAAGTTTATAACTTTACTTTTTTATAAATTTATACACTTTTTTCTTTTAAAGTTTACAACACATACTTTATATACTAATATAGCGTTATAAAAAAAGTTTTAGGGGATTTATCTCACAGAATGGGTGTGTGTCAGTGTCACATGTTGAAAACATTGAAAACATTTAAACATTCCTCATTACTAAATAAATGACCATTTTCAATATCTGCTTTTAATGATGCTGAAAAGTTTATTTTTTATTGAATTATTGTGAAATTTTCAGTGCTTAATGATAAAGTACATGTATTTTTCATTTCTATCAATATTCGCATGAGGGAAATAAGATGTAAACATGCGCAGTCAAATGATTGTGAGGACCACTTATGATTGTTTTTCAACATACCACAAGCGGCCACTTACGTTTTCTTTGTTTTATGAAATAAACGTTCAAACGCTTCGTAATTAAATCAACAACATACATGTGTGTTAGATCTTCAACAAGGATTTAGCAGTAGACGGGAAATGTATCTATAATCTAGTTTTCTGTATCTTTACATATATTCGATGTCATTTTATTCGTTGAAGACATTTTTTAAAGGATTAAAACATAAATCTGTGGGATGGTCCTTCTAACCCCTTACTCTTTTGACGCTTAACTGTTGTAGAGTGACTTAGGAAAAATGCACAAACTGATATATCTGCATCATTAAGAAATCGAATTAAATTCAACACTTAAAATGTCCGAAATTTGTGAAAAAACACCGTCGTTACTGATAACTAGATTCTTCTTACTGATAGTTCATTTGACTTTGATGCACAAATGACGTCACAACAAGGGAGATAAGTCATTCACAAAAATCGATAAAGGTGAATTAAAGTAGTCAAAAACAGCCTTTTCGCTTCTGTATGAGAAAATAAATCATTACCTCCGTCTTAACGAAACCATTACCTAATTCAAAAACCTTCATTAAAGTAAAATTTGTTTATCCGGAAATATGACCTTGAAATGTAGCAAAGGGAGGTAATCCTGTGCAGAGCTTGACTTACGATGGGGATTTCCAAAAACATTTCATGTATCTATTTTCAGACTATTTCGGGATTTCTTGCTGTCGGAGGACGAGTGCACATTGTGACAGGTAAATGATTTAACCATTTGAACAATTTGTTTTCGCAAATGTTCACGTTAAACCAGGGCTAAACTCAGCAAGTACATAAGTCATGTGTTGATATCAAAATGGGAAAAAAGAGAAGTTGCTCATTGTGGTGAAATGCACAATCCGAAGGGTTTGGCAATAGTGAAAGTCGTTTGTTTTTAATTAACAGAGAAAATACATAAATGAAGTAAACTTAGGATTCCGTACAATCAGCATAATTCCAAATGACACCGACAATGTTTCTTGGTGAAGTGTCACCCCTTTGATCAAATTGTTTCCAAAATGAAAACAGATTCTGAATGTCTAAAAATAGATATTACATCACGTGTATGAACCGGTATGTACATGTAGTGTTCTGAATTATCTTAGCCGATTGGTTTATACGCCCTTCTTTTTCAAATTGACTCAATAAGTTTATAACTTTACTTTTTTATAAATTTATACACTTTTTTCTTTTAAAGTTTACAACACATACTTTATATACTAATATAGCGTTATAAAAAAAGTTTTAGGGGATTTATCTCACAGAATGGGTGTGTGTCAGTGTCACATGTTGAAAACATTGAAAACATTTAAACATTCCTCATTACTAAATAAATGACCATTTTCAATATCTGCTTTTAATGATGCTGAAAAGTTTATTTTTTATTGAATTATTGTGAAATTTTCAGTGCTTAATGATAAAGTACATGTATTTTTCATTTCTATCAATATTCGCATGAGGGAAATAAGATGTAAACATGCGCAGTCAAATGATTGTGAGGACCACTTATGATTGTTTTTCAACATACCACAAGCGGCCACTTACGTTTTCTTTGTTTTATGAAATAAACGTTCAAACGCTTCGTAATTAAATCAACAACATACATGTGTGTTAGATCTTCAACAAGGATTTAGCAGTAGACGGGAAATGTATCTATAATCTAGTTTTCTGTATCTTTACATATATTCGATGTCATTTTATTCGTTGAAGACATTTTTTAAAGGATTAAAACATAAATCTGTGGGATGGTCCTTTTAACCCCTTACTCTTTTGACGCTTAACTGTTGTAGAGTGACTTAGGAAAAATGCACAAACTGATATATCTGCATCATTAAGAAATCGAATTAAATTCAACACTTAAAATGTCCGAAATTTGTGAAAAAACACCGTCGTTACTGATAACTAGATTCTTCTTACTGATAGTTCATTTGACTTTGATGCACAAATGACGTCACAACAAGGGAGATAAGTCATTCACAAAAATCGATAAAGGTGAATTAAAGTAGTCAAAAACAGCCTTTTCGCTTCTGTATGAGAAAATAAATCATTACCTCCGTCTTAACGAAACCATTACCTAATTCAAAAACCTTCATTAAAGAAAAATTTGTTTATCCGGAAATATGACCTTAAAATGTAGCAAAGGGAGGTAATCCTGTGCAGAGCTTGACTTACGATGGGGATTTCCAAAAACATTTCATGTATCTATTTTCAGACTATTTCGGGATTTCTTGCTGTCGGAGGACGAGTGCACATTGTGACAGGTAAATGATTTAACCATTTGAACAATTTGTTTTCGCAAATGTTCACGTTTAACCAGGGCTAAACTCAGCAAGAACATAAGTCATGTGTTGATATCAAGATAAGAAAAAAGAGAAGTTGCTAATTGGGGTGAAATGCACAATCCGAAGGGTTTGGCAATAGTGAAAGTCGTTTGTTTTTAAATAACAGAGAAAATACATAAATGAAGTAAACTTAGGATTCCGTACAATCAGCATAATATTAAATGACACAGACAATGTTTCTTGGTGAAGTGTCACCCCTTTGATCAAATTGTTTCCAAAATGAAAATAGATTCTGAATGTCTGAAGATAGATATTAATTACATCACGTGTATGAACCGGTATGTACATGTAGTGTTCTGAATTATCTTAGCCGATTGGTTTACACGCCCTTCTTTTTCAAATTGACTCAATAAGTTCATAACTTTACTTATAAATTTATACACTTTTTTTCTTTTAAAGTTTACAACACATACTTTATATACTAATATAGCGTTATAAAAAAGGTTTTAGGGGATTTATCTCACAGAATGGGTGTGTGTCAGTGTCACATGTTGAAAACATTGAAAACATTTAAACATTCCTCATTACTAAATAAATGACCATTTTCAATATCTGCTTTGAATGATGCTGAAAAGTTTATTCTTTATTGAATTATTGTGAAATTTTCAGTGCTTAATGATAAAGTACATGTATTTTTTATTTCTATCAATATTCGCATGAGGGAAATAAGATGTGTACATGCGCAGTCAAATGATTGTGAGGACCACTTATGATTGTTTTTCAACATACCACAAGCGGCCACTTACGTTTTCTTTGTTTTACGAAATAAATTTAAACGCTTCGTAATTAAATCAACAACATAAATGTGCGTTATATCTTCAACAAGGCTTTAGCAGTAGACGGGGAATGTATCTATAATCTAGTTTTCTGTATCTTTACATATATTTGATGTCATTTTATTCGTTGAAGACATTTTTTAAAGGATTAAAACATAAATCTGTGGGATGGTCCTTTTAACCCCTTACTCTTTTGACGCTTCTGTTGTAGAGTGACTTAGGAAAAATGCACAAACTGATATATCTGCATCTTTAAGAAATCGAATCAAATTTCTTGTGTCTATATTCGTTTGCTGTTTTGCTTCAATTTTGATTAGTCACAAATTTCATTTGACAGAACCGGTTAACACACCACCACCTGACGCCACATTTTTGCATCTTACAGCAGACGACTTTAAAAAAAATGCATTATGGCAAAAGAAAAAATTGTTTGTCACAAGTAATTTCTCCATTTGTCACATTGATTTTAAATCTATTGGCCTATCACAAAATCAGAATTGAAAGGTTTTCACATGTTTACAAACTTTTTTAGTCGTCTGCTTCAAGTAACAAAAGTAATCTGGAGGTGGTAAAGAGTTGTCATACATGTTTTTGAAGATATCGCTACTCTTAACTCTTTCCCAAACAATAAGGACATTTGACCACTTTGTTGCAGAGGACTTTAGAAAACATTGTGGGAAAAGGAGAAAAAAAATCCACAAGGTTTTCTGCTCTATCTGAAGAATATTTTTCAATTTCATCACATGTTGAAATGTCATCTGCAAACTCTTTCAATTTGGGACAGACGAAAGATTTTTGTTTAAGAAAGGGTCAATCGAGACTTGTGCTCAAATATGACTGACCGCTTTCCTTGGGAATCGCCACACATATTTGCTGCCTGTTGCCGTTTTCCGTGAGTGTCGTAAGGTAGTGGGTTTGAGACAAATTGTCAAACAGTAATTGAATGAACGATTCCTCCTCCTGACCCTTTTGGTATAGAGGAGAATTTCAATCGGAACTACTCGGGTATTTCCGTAAGCTGTGAAATACACCTCGGATATCAATCAGAACTACTCGGTAATTTCAGTGAGCTGTGAAATGGTCATACACCTGTTACTTTTGAGATGTTGAATTTCCATTGACTCCAATGTTAAATCAGCTATTTTCAAGACTCTGCTGAATGAAGAATAGTGTTTTTTATGCTTAGCTATATACAGGAACATCAAGTTTGTCCATTCAACTCTCAGAAACTGTAATAAAATGGACACCTCAATCGTCTCCTTTTTTTCTACGGAGCAACGTGTATTAGTACCGTCCGAAAATCAGTGCACTAGCTGTCAAATCTAGCCGAGGTACCGGCATTTGTGTTCATACATCCCAATTAGGATCTTGAAATATGTTATAGCTATATCAAGGAATATCTTTGGAAAAACAGATTGTTATATGCAATTCTATATTGAAATGGTTGATATAAAGAGTTTATACCTATTCAAAGACAGATAAACAATATCTACAATGATTTTTCTGAAACACAGCCATCGAGAAGACCATTCGATATTCAGGCTTCATCGACAGACATGATATTTAGAAAATGGCATGGAAAAAGAAATAATTGCTCATTATTAATCATTGATTTCTCTTTTCCACCAATGTTTCCATTTGATAGTAAAAACAGCTTGCTTGATACTACCGTAACCTATGAATAGAACTCACCGTCACCATTCAACATGCAATGGATATGATAAGATAACAACAACAACAATAATAATGATGATTATAATAATAATGATAATAATAATAACAATAATAATAATAGTAATAAAAATCAATGATGAGATGATGATGATTATGATATGGGGAACATGATAGCGGTATATACTATTGGTGGTTTTGTGAAAGACCGATTTGTCCATCGAATTGATTTCGAAAAGTTTGACATGACTCGTGTGATTGGTTTCTTGCACCAAACCAGCCGGCTTAACCCGTTACACTTGAAATACATTAGAATAGCTCTCTTGGTCAGTTTACAATTATTGTTTTAGTGTAACACATACATTTAAAACTGTAAAATGCTGTTTCGGTTAAGAAAAAGTATCGCTTAAAAGCCTTAGCTCTTGTCGAAAGATCTAGAGCGACAAGTATCCAAACACAGCTAATCTTGAGCGACACATTCCGCCTCAGCTACAACAGGAAAATCACTCAAAAGCAGAAAGTCTAGTCTGAGATCAGACAATATGAGCTAATAAAGGGAAGGAAATGACATAGATGTGCATCTTAGATCAGTATTTGCTGGATGAAAGTCAGTGGCATCACATGATCCTCTCAGTTGACAATTATTATTACTCACCATTGCACAATACTATTTATTCTGTACTTAAAAAATAAAGCAATTTTGACAGAAAATCACTTTCTAGGAAGAAATTACTGTTTTAGCTCATTGATGACATCAGGTTTTTTGTTCAAACACAAATAAAATCGCTCAGAAATGCATTGTAATGGGTATAACAGAAATGGATGTTGTCCGGAAACTCATACACAAGCCGATTTAACAAGGAAAATCCTACATTCTTAATTAAAACCATTTGGACACATACCTTGTCCCGAGGAAAGGTAAATCCATGTTTAAAATGCTATCTGCTGATTTCATTCATAGTTTGATGAAGATTTCTCAGTTATTTACGTCAAAATAAAGACTCCACGGACATGCGACTGCCATGGATTAATACAAATGCATTTTATTGCTAACATGGTTTTCGGTCTTATTTTTCCAAGGATTGGGGACTTGCGACAAAATATAATGCGAAAGACCTGACAGGAAATCGATAAAAATGGAACAAATGAGGAATCCATACACCCACCCTAATCGACTACGTTTGCATACAAGACTATGTAAAAGAGCAAAGAGTCACCAAAGAGAGATAAATACTAATTATTCAAAAATTAATGGATCAATTTGACTGAAACAAAAAGGTTTTTGTTCCTTATAGATTGTTTCATACTTTGATAAGAGTTTTATAAGGTTTGAACTGGGAACATTCCAAGAAAAGTAGCCTTCTTAGCAATATCTTTGGTAAAACAAAGGCTATTTTCGTTGAAATGAAGGCTTACTTCTTCATTATTTCATCAAATCTAGTAGGAAATGCTATAATTATGTTGTTTAAGACTCATTAATAAATTTCCAATTACAAGGACAGAAATTTTAATGATTTGGGGGCAATCTAAGGGGTATATCTGGGCTTTTCCAAAAAATACGGGAAAATGTGTGCGACATAGCTTTGTACACATTATGTGTTATTTATATATATTAGAAATGTGATTTCAATAGCTAAAGATAACTAAACAATTGGAAAATTGACTAAAAAACCTTTTTAGTATAAAAAGAAAATATTTTTAAGAACATTATAGGAAAAGCAGCCATTCCAAAGCCTTTTTTTAGTCAAATTGGTCCAAATCTGAACCTTTGACGGTTAACATTTTCATTTTACAAAGCAAATGACTGATTTTCATGCATACATTAGGATCTTGAAATATGTTATAGCTTTATCAAGGAATATCTTTGGAAAAACAGATTGTTACATGCAATTCTATATTGAAATGGTTGATATAAAGAGTTTATACCTATTCAAAGACAGATAAACAATATCTACAATGATTTTTCTGAAACACAGCCATCGAGAAGACCATTCGATATTCAGGCTTCATCGACAGACATGATATTTAGAAAATGGCATGGAAAAAGAAATAATTGCTCATTATTAATCATTGATTTCTCTTTTCCACCAATGTTTCCATTTGATAGTAAAAACAGCTTGCTTGATACTACCGTAACCTATGAATAGAACTCACCGTCACCATTCAACATGCAATGGATATGATAAGATAACAACAACAACAATAATAATGATGATTATAATAATAATGATAATAATAATAACAATAATAATAATAGTAATAAAAATCAATGATGAGATGATGATGATTATGATATGGGGAACATGATAGCGGTATATACTATTGGTGGTTTTGTGAAAGACCGATTTGTCCATCGAATTGATTTCGAAAAGTTTGACATGACTCGTGTGATTGGTTTCTTGCACCAAACCAGCCGGCTTAACCCGTTACACTTGAAATACATTAGAATAGCTCTCTTGGTCAGTTTACAATTATTGTTTTAGTGTAACACATACATTTAAAACTGTAAAATGCTGTTTCGGTTAAGAAAAAGTATCGCATAAAAGCCTTAGCTCTTGTCGAAAGATCTAGAGCGACAAGTATCCAAACACAGCTAATCTTGAGCGAAACATTCCGCCTCAGCTACAACAGGAAAATCACTCAAAAGCAGAAAGTCTAGTCTGAGATCAGACAATATGAGCTAATAAAGGGAAGGAAATGACATAGATGTGCATCTTAGATCAGTATTTGCTGGATGAAAGTCAGTGGCATCACATGATCCTCTCAGTTGACAATTATTATTACTCACCATTGCACAATACTATTTATTCTGTACTTAAAAAATAAAGCAATTTTGACAGAAAATCACTTTCTAGGAAGAAATTACTGTTTTAGCTCATTGATGACATCAGGTTTTTTGTTCAAACACAAATAAAATCGCTCAGAAATGCATTGTAATGGGTATAACAGAAATGGATGTTGTCCGGAAACTCATACACAAGCCGATTTAACAAGGAAAATCCTACATTCTCAATTAAAACCATTTGGACACATACCTTGTCCCGAGGAAAGGTAAATCCATGTTTAAAATGCTATCTGCTGATTTCATTCATAGTTTGATGAAGATTTCTCAGTTATTTACGTCAAAATAAAGACTCCACGGACATGCGACTGCCATGGATTAATACAAATGCATTTTATTGCTAACATGGTTTTCAGTCTTATTTTTCCAAGGATTGGGGACTTGCGACAAAATACAATGCGAAAGACCTGACAGGAAAGCGATAAAAATGGAACAAATGAGGAATCCATACACCCACCCTAATCGACTACGTTTGCATACAAGACTATGTAAAAGAGCCAAATTTGATTTATATTTAGTTCTCCGCAAATGCTAGATCTGTTTTCGGTACTTGTCAGGTTTATGGTTATTATGTAGTAAATTTCAGTTAAAAAATAATTGTCCTTAAAATGATTATAAAGAAAATTTCAAAACATTTGAAAGAAAAAACCCTAATGACAAGCTTCACAATAGGGACATTCGATTTAACCCCGTACGCGTACAGCACACGAGGTGTGAGATAACTGTCGTCACGTTACAGTCTCACTATAGAAATCCTAGTTTGTTTAAACTTAAAAGTTTTAAATTATTCACACATTAACACGTTAAATAGCATCGGAATATAAAAAAGCTTCTTTTTATTATAGTGTCACTCCTATTGAAAGGATCAGCAAGTTTTGGCTTATGAGACACTTTTCACTGATTATCTTCTGACTAACTTCTATAACTATGCCAATATAATTATGTGAAAAAAGAAACCGGCAAGCAGAAGATAATAAGTCATCTAAATAATTACATTATATAAGTCAAAAGCAAGACAGGGTTTTCTGCCCTATATTGTTTCCAATTTTTATCTCCTATGTTAACATATACTGCTTTCGCATTACTAATGTGTTTGTATGTATTTATTTACATGTATTGTCCATTTTTCATGTACATTGTATGTGTATAATGTTGTAATGACGATGGACCCAAAAGAGACTAACTCAGAGGTTTGTCCTATGGAAGTTGAAAACGTAAAAAAAGTTAAACAATAATTTTCAATAATACAGATACCATTTTCAATTCATATTCTCGTTGTTGAAATGTGTGATTTCGTCAAATAATGTAAGGTGAGCCTTTGTACCAGTCGGCACTATTGAGAAAGCTGGTATATAAATAAACGCAGAAATTCCTTCTCGCATCCCTTGCTTATGTCGAGGAACATGAGCAGTTAACCCTTAGAATGCTGGGTAATTTTTTAAAAATAGACTTTTGTATCGTCTACTTTCCAGAACATTAAATATCTGCTTAATTTTGATGAGAAAATATACTCAGAGTAGCAAACATGCTAGGTCACAGGCCAGTCGCCAATTTTCTTGGCGGCTGGCCTGGATCTAACCTGTTTGCACAAGCAACAAGTCGGTTTAAGCACCATAAGGGTTAAACATTTCATATGACCCACATGGCGATGGTATATACAAATAAAACATTTCTTGTTCTAATTTTTGTTTCTGTGTGGTAAAGCCTCATGATGGGAAGCTGTCATTAATCTAGTTTTATGCCTTACAATTAATGTTGTCATTTCATCTGTAGAAGACAATTTATTTTAAAAAGTTAAATACCCAATTTGTGACATTCTCCTTTTTAAACGGACTGACTTTTTTTCTAAGTTGCTGAAACCCTGTGATCTCGTTCAAAAGTAATAAAAGTGAGCCTGCGTGCCTGCCAGCGCTTCTCAAGTAAAGCTAGTGTAGGCCTGGCCCATGCATACCCCCGGGCCAGGCTCCAGGCTAAAGTAAAGCCGATACGCACAAACACGGTTTGTCAAAAATAGTAACATTTTTAAGGTGAAGGTCATTTTGAAACGAGGCTTGCGAGTAAACAAACCGATTCCGACGTACTACACAGTACCAAAATGATCTGTGCCTCCCAGATACAGCGTTCGGACACCTTACGGTGCCGAGATTTCAATGAATTTTGATGTCCTGTCTCAAGAGGGTTTCAAGTTTAAGCATTTGGCAGCGCTTTATATATTTTTAACTGTGTGAATACTAACCCATTACCCCCATTATACCACACGTTACCGAACCTCTCACAAATGACTTTAAAAATCACAGCGGCAAAATGCAGAATAACTTCATTTGTTACAATGGTTTATAAATAATATCAGAGGGAAAATGTTGCTTCTTAAATATTAATTGCTCTTGCATATGAAGTTAATTAATTCACAAATCCCCAATGGGACAATGGGTTAATCAAAGATAGTAGTATCATTCTTGATTTGAAATGCGTACATAATTGAAGGAATAAAACAGTTTCAGTGGCAGATTTAAATAGAAGTTTTGTTCATGTTGATGATACATTGTACATAAGAAGCTGACCTAAGAAATTATTTTTAAATATTGAGAAAACGCTCATGAAGATTCTATCAAATACCATGTCGGATTTTCATATTTTCTTAATTAATGTCTGTACATTGTAATTACTAGTTAGATATGCCCAAAATCAAATTAGAAGGAAAGAGTTAATGAAAGTTGTGACCTTTTCCCGATTTTTTCTTTGATGCTCCTTCGTCACATAAGCATTTAGTCCTTATTACATAGGCTATTTCCAGTTCACCATTCACCATTCACCACTTCACCATATTTGTTTTACGTCCATTGTGAAGAAAGCTTAAAGCTTGTTCAAAGCCACTCTCGATGACTGCTTCCTGGATACTAAACCAGTAATCGCGCAGGTTTTGTGGGCTAGTCCCGGAGTTTTCACCTCGCCTAATAGGGATTCGAACCCGGGACCCTCTGTACAATAGCCCGACGCGCTACCAGTGCACCAATGTCGCCCACATTTCGAATTAAAAAGGACAGAACAAACTAATATGGGGAATTCACCTGATTGGAAATGTCTTTTGATGATTCTGAAAGACCTCAATTGCCTTATTGTAAGTCAATCAGCTGGACAAAATTAGCAACCTACTCATCATTTATATTGAATCATTTATTTGCCTGTGCCATGTCATAAGGCTCTAAATAATGCAGAAGCATGTGAAGGTAATTGGTTGGTCAGAAGCACTTCCAGTGAATATATATGATAGCAGAAAGCTTCTGAATTTGGAGCAAATGCTTTAAAAAATCGGCAATGTTCTGATGTTTGTAAACAAACCAGGCTGGTGCTTGGACGAAGGCGGTCTTTCGGGTTTCATTTGAAAAGTCCAGAAAATTCAATTGTTGCCCAAGGGATTGGTAGTTTTCTATACTAGTAGAGTTTTAGTAAAATATTGTACATTATAAATCTACCTGCAGGATTCTTTTTGAACAAACACATGTAAAGCCACATGAGAGTCAGTGGAAATTCTTTCTTTGTAAGAACAAAATTAGATGAAACTAAGGGACTGTGTGGTAAACTCAAATTCGGTGAACATGTTTTAAGAAGTAAGAAGCTCTTTTGGACTAAATGTGGCCCTAAATGCACGACCCGTCGTCTTATAAATATCAGTAGTGAAAACTACGACGTGTCACGGTACAACAATTAATGCAACATGTCCAACATTATTTTGGATGAAAGATAAGGAAAAAGATCTGTTTTATGATATAAAATTATCAAATATTATAACTGTCTATATCATTTCTTTATTTTTTGGGGGTGTTATAGAAGAAATCTTTTGTAGAACAACCCCTTTATGCAATGCAATTACAATGGACGTTTGTCACGTGACTATTTGTTTACTCGCAAAACAAGATGGCTGCGAAACCGTGTTTGTGTGTATTATAAATAAACACAGAAATTCTTTCCCGCGCACCTTGCTGACGTCACGTGACACGAGTGGTAAAACGTTTCGGAAGACCCCCGTGACAATGGTATATAAAAATAGCACCTCTGTTTACGATATAAACCCGTCCAAACGGTTTTCAATTTCTGCAATACAAATGATCTATATCTTTTTTTGTATGCTATGGACGGGGTTTGAATGCTGTTAGTTTAATTTAAACATATTTTATTGCCATATCATTGAACATAAAATACACGGTACACAACATCTGTAAGTAACAAAATCATCAACTTTGGCAAAAGGGTCTGACCACAAGTCCTCACAACTTAGAAACGTTCCCTTTTGTAATTACATAATCATAAGAGTGTTATTAAGCTTTTGTTTCTTTAACAGAGTAAAATTAATCCACGAACACTCATCCCAGTTATTAAACATTGTTTGAGATAGTCCTTTTAAAACCACACCAGGTTCTATCAGACACCATGATACAATGGTAGTTATGATGACTCCTCTTCATTGGACATTAGATAATGGGTATATATACCAACTTGAAGGGTCATTTCCAGGTGAAAACTAGATAAGAATAGTGCTAGATCAACGTCCATGGAAAAGGGAACTGTCACAGCGATATTACTAAAAATATTGAAAAATGTGGTAAATTAGCAATGCAATCCTTAACCTTGGGAACATGCCCACTTATTTTATTCTTCTGGGAAAATGACCCTTAAAAATGACCCTTAAACAAGAGCAAAGCTTACTTTACCAATACTCGTTTTAGTTCACTTAAAATGTCCATAGTGCTATAGAAACAATTGTGAAGTAATGAGAATTGTTCATCAGGAGATTACTTTTCAACTCATTATTTAAACAAAAATTGACACTTGTCTACTTTGTAATTGTCGTCTGCTGTTGCTTTCAATTTGGGTCAATATAATCACTCTTTTTAGTTTGCACTAGACAATTTACAAATCGTTGTCATAAAGAGGAGCAAAATGGTCATTAAATTCAAGCCTCTTCTGTATTATAACGATTTAAATGTTTGAATAATTGGGTCTCAGCGATCGTTGGTTTGAATACCGTCGGCTGCAAATATTTAGGAAGATCGGACGATATATATCTTATACAATCAAAGCCTTGTTCAAGAGAAACACTACACGCTTGCGCTCGACCGCTTTTCTCCTATCTCACACTCTTGTAAGACTGTATGTCTTGGTACCACCGAATGAGCGCCTCTGAGCACACTGTTTCTTGAACATGGCTTTAGCTTCAAACTCACTAAAGATTTTCAAAACACAAACCGTATTAACTGGAAGCAAGCATTGGGTGCGTGTGTAAACAACTTCCGCATAATTCGAGAAGCTATGGGCTGGAGATCGTGTGTAACCTACATTTTATTTATCACATAGCCTTGGATCTAAATGTGCGGCCTGTGTATGTATACGTAGAGGTTGATCGACACTCACTATGGTAATTTACTTTCTTGGAATGTACACTCAGCCGTTTCTCCCTCTACACATAAATGTCTTTCTCTCTGTCTGTATGTCTTTTCTCGGAATATAAGCCTTTTGGTTTGTCGATTGATTGATTAATCAAGTCTCCACCAAATCTTATAGCAGGGCATCATACTCTAAGGTTCTTGTATTGCGTTTTCAAAAAAGTGTCGACCACGAAATTTCATGACAAAACTTATCATTTACTATCTATATTTCTTTAATATAACTTCGATACTTAATTTTATCTAGCTTCCTCTGTGCATTATATCTTTATTCCTATATAAGAACGACTAGACATGAAGGGGTGTATCAGAGTATAAAGTCTGTTTGTTATTTTTCAGGCGCTTGACGGGGAACACAGAAACATGGCTCAATACTTGACCCGAATGGTATGGATTAATATAAAATAACCTGGTTACTTTTTCACTAAAATATTTAATGGAATGTTTGCGTACTCAAAATGTTATGCATGGTTACGATCTTAAACCTTTCCTAACGTCTAATTGTCGACTGTCCCAAATTGAAAGCGTTTGCAGACGACATTTTAAGATGTGATGCAATTGAAAAATAAATATTCTGATAGGGCAGAAAACACTGTGGGTAACGGAGAAATTGCTATTAACGTTGCTCGTTGAGAGCAATTTCTCCTTTTCTCACAATGTTTTTCAGAGCAGTCTGCAACACATTGGTCTAATGTCGTTATTGTTTGGTAATAGGTTAAATAAAAGTACAATTTAGATATTTGACACATCATTATAAGCGCCACTGAAAGACGACTTCAATGATGTGCTTCTTCTCAATTTTGCATATCTCAATAATTTAGTAAAGGGGAAGTTTGTTTCGAACTTATTCAAAATCCTAGCAAAAGATGTTTAGTAAATCACTGCCCAGGAGCTGGAAGGGGTACGGAGCTTTGGCTGTTTTCACAGAAACACGGCTCAGTACTGGACCATAGTCAAAATAATTCGACGTGAAGATTGCTTTCTAATTTCTGGAGGGGGAAATCTAGCTTTGAGCCTGGCCCGTTCGTATAGGCCTCCAGGCTAGGGGCAATCTAACGTCGAAATTTAGAACAATCCAAATAGTGTCAGACTTTTAAAATTTTGATTTTCGGATTTAAAGCACAAAATGACCACTCAAAGTCAAATGATAAGACAAGATATGTAAAATATACTTATATACCACTAAATAATGGCATCAATTGCCGTAAAACAATTGAAAATCGCTAAATAGGTTTTTCACATTCCAGTGCGCATCCGCAGAAAAAATATTTATCGTGAGCAAAAAATCGTCACCTAGTGTTAATTAAACCGTTCTCACAAAGTTAGTATGCGGAATACAGACATGTTAAGTGCATGGATTGATTTAAAAAGGATTGGTTCATAACTGTGATGAAAATTATTTGATAATTTTCAGTAACAATGGCAATATGGGTCTTCGAACGTTGCTACAAAATTTGTCCTCTATTAAATGAATCGTTTGAAATAAACTTGACCCAAATGGTGTGGATAAAGGTAAGGTATAAATTCCTGATATTGAGTGGTTTGTAACTCTAGGTTACAAAAAAACATGTTGCTAGGTGGTTAGCTTATGTCCGTGTTTCTCTTCCTCAGTTGGTGCAACATTCAATATTGCAAGTACACCAGAGGATCTTTTGAGGCGTTGTGACTAGAGAATATTGGGTTAAGCCGTGTTATAAAAGAGGGGCCTTTAACGCTTAAAATGCTGAGTAATTTTCTAAAATTGGATTTTTGTGACGTCTGATTTCCAAAGCCTTATATATCTGCTTAACTTTGATAAGGAATGATACTCAGAGTTGCAAACAGGTTAGATCACAGGCCAGCTGCCAAGCGTTTCATTTTATGTATTTTCCACAAATAATTACTTTCGCGTATAACTAAATCACTGCTGTTTCTAAAACCCTGTAAATATTTTTGGATCTAGTTTCACGATGTAACATTTTGAACAACACGAATGCCTTCAGAGACTTGACTATGAAGCATTTCGAAAGTAGCAATTTCTCTATGTTTTTTTTCTCGCTTTTTATACAGATAGAGCTTCTTATTCTTAATCTGAAATGACTATTCTATTTTGTTATTTTTATCGCATTAATTTTTGTCACAAGCAACGTCTCCTTTTAGCACAATGCGTATTCAATATTCCCATATCACAACAGCAGAATTGAAGGTTTTTTTCACATGTTTACAAAGTTTTTCTAAAGCCGTCTGCTTCAAGTTAAAAAAGTATCGTATGCAGGTGGCAAAGAGTAAATCTTAGTTAAACGTTGATTTTCAAGGTTTCAATGTTTGAAATAAGGTCCTTATGTTTCGAGATACGTTGTATTGTGGTTATAGTCGAAATGTCTTTGAATGAGATGTTACTTTACTCGTAATATATTTAATCTTAGTTCTTGATATTTCCATGGGTTTTTTCATCAAAGTCATCGTGGTTTGCTTAGCGAACCGTCCATCACATGCATCATGTGTCTTAAATCCTTAGAATGCTGGGTGATTTTCTAAAAATAGATTATTTCTGTGTCATCTACTTACCAAAACCTTCAATATCTCTTTAATTTTGATGAGGAAAGATACTCAGACTAGCAAACAGGTTGGTTTACAGGCCAGCCGCCAATTCACTTGGTGGCTGGCCTGGATCTTACCTGTTTGCATAAGCATGAAGTCGGTTCAAGTACTATAAGGGTTAGATGGGGGTAACATGTAGATATACATGGGCTTTGTAGAGGTTATTTCTGAAATAAGTTCGTTTCACTTTCATGTCTTTTTGGATCATATAAAATATGCTTCCTATGGAATTGAACCACCCCACGTCTTTAAACGAAGGGTACTTGTAAGTATTCACAGACACTGTGGGTATTTTATTACAAATCTGGAATCTTTTATATTTCCAGGCGTTTTGGATTGTGGTGATCGCGTTTTGCTCCTCACAAGGTCTTCAACGTGAACAGCCGGAGGAAGATGAACAGGGACGGGGTAGACTGCATCAACTCTGTAAATCAATTCTAAATGGTAATAGTGTTTGTTTGTTTGTTTGTTTGCATAATTTGTATTGCATCGATTGTGGAGGAGTCTTGATAAAGCCCATCGTGTCACTCTCGATGGCTGCTTCCTTGACAATGCACCAGTAAGACGTAAGACTCAACTTAAGACTCAACGTAAGACTCAACGTAAGACTCAACGTAAGACTCAACTCAGCGTAAGACTCAACTCAGCGTAAGACTCAACTCAACGTAAGACTCAACGTAAGACTCAACGTAAGACTCAACGTAAGACTCAACGTAAGACTCAACGTAAGACTCAACGTAAGACTCAACGTAAGACTCAGCGTAAGACTCAGCGTAAGACTCAACTCAACATAAGACTCAACGTAAGACTCAACGTTAGACTCAACGTAAGACTCAACTCAACGTAAGACTCAACGTAAGACTCAACTCAACGTCAGACTCAACGTTAGACTCAGCGTAAGACTCAACGTAAGACTCAGCATAAGACTCAACTCAACGTAAGACTCAACGTAAGACTCAGCGTAAGACTCAGCGTAAGACTCAACTCAACATAAGACTCAACGTAAGACTCAACGTTAGACTCAACGTAAGACTCAACTCAACGTAAGACTCAACGTAAGACTCAACGTAAGACTCAACTCAACGACAGACTCAACGTTAGACTCAGCGTAAGACTCAACGTAAGACTCAGCATAAGACTCAACTCAACGTAAGACTCAACGTAAGACTCAGCGTAAGACTCAACTCAACGTAAGACTCAACGTAAGACTCAACGTAAGACAATAACAAGTTCGATATCCGCCGACGCAATCGGAACTACTCTGGTATTTCCGTGAGCTGAGAAATACACCTTGCATATAAGTGTATGGTTACAACATTTGGGGTATTATCCCCGGCATATAACACATTTCCTCTAAGCGTCCACGTTAAGTTGATCAATGTATATGGAAGTGTTGGGCATCCTTTTTTATCATTTATTATCGGTTACTCATACAAAATGGCTTAATTGTAAGTTGTGATAAACATAACTATTTCCTTAATCAATTTAAACGACTTTTTAGATTTCACATTTTAGATCTATATTTGAAACGAAAGTAAAATGACATCAGTCTCGCGAGAAACAATATGGCGGCACTCCTATTACATTGCATGTCAGAGGCGTTTTCATTGGATAGGCCGATATGTTCAGATTGCCACCGACGTTCACTTAATGAATCGGAAGTATTTGTCTTCTAGGACATTGACCTCTGTGTGACATATCACTGATGCTGGTGTGGCATTGGTTGAATGACCACTCCATGTGCTGGAAGTTCATGGTTCAAGTCAAGTTGGGACTGGTTATATAAGAGGTTCTATGGTGATCTAGTGGTTAGGCGTCGGGGACCAGAGACCGGTCACCCCGAAGGTTGCCAAATATTTCACCGTGGAGTGTCCTTGAGCAAGACACATTTCCTAGCCTTGCACTGGTAGGAAACGAGGCAACATGTACGATAATACTAAAAAAGTCCTGTAAATTAATAGGAAGAAGAGGCATATTCTGGCATATTCTCCTACCTAACACTTTGTTGCGGGTACCCTATAGAAACGTCTTATTGAAATGATTCCGATAGGTACCAAGAAAAATATATTTTTCGAAAAGTTTTTTTTTCAAAGATCTTGTGTGAATAAGACCCGTATAATTATTTTTATATAAACTACTGTTTTACAAACGAACAAGACGACATTCGTGGATTGGGGGTGTTTTTTATGATAACCAATATAAAGCGTATGTAGAACATGGTATTGATTAATGAGAAACGGAACAGGAAACCACGTAAATATAATCATTGAAGTGTAATTAACACACGGTATGCTTTTCAGGGAAAGGAATACCTTACAATAGAGACAAATATCACATGTTACACCAAGTTTCTTTATTTTACAACCATGCATATAAACATCTAAAAAAATCCTTTTCCAAAACATGAACAGTACCGTTTGAAAATGGCAACCAAAATCTATATTGACTCTCAATTTGGTTTAGCGTATGGTTCTTTACCCTAAGAATGCTGGGTAATTTTCCTAAGAATAGATTTTTGTGTCCACTGCTTTCCAAAACCTTAAATATCTGCTTTTGATGAGGAAAGATACTCAGAGTAGCAAACAGGTAAGATCACAGGCCAGCTGCCAACTTGAAGTCGGTTCCAGCACTATAAGGGTTTATTTCGTTTACATACTTTTCTTTATGTCTAGACATATGCTATATTCACTACCCAGTCTGTCTCAATGGCTTCAATCAGGAGTAGAAAAGGACATGTTCAAAAGGTCAAGGTGAATTATTGTTCATCTAACATGTACAGCAAAAAATAGATTAGAACAAAACAATATTGCAGGGGATGATCCTTTGGAAACAGATGGACTTCCAAAGCATGACCGTATCCGACACCACAGACATAAATCCAAGTGTAAATATCATGCGAGAGCCGAAGAAAGTAAGTTGGATATATGTTCTACTCTATGGATGAACTATATTGTCAAGGAAAAATTAAACGTCATTACATGATGATTGAGGAAAATGAGTTGAATATATATTCACTGTTTTGTGGCTTAAACTATCAAAGGCTCATGAAAGGAGACTAATGCTATATCAACTATATTATTTGGTAAACTTTTGGTCGGATTCAAACAGTTATCAAAAAAAACATTCAGCACAACTTAAACGTGAACGCCAACGAGAAATAACACAGAAAAGTTGGTTTGATAATTCAGATTGCCTGATTCTTCACCTCTGACCTGGTCACATGATAAACAAATTGTTTAACTAACCAATTAAAATTCGTTATTTTAAATATGAAAACATACATAGGTCGATTATCATGGTTGAACTGGACACAACTATATTTCAATCACAAAATAACTTATGTTAAACGAGTTTATTACATATGGTCTCACAACACCCATAAATTAATTTTCATGACTTTTATGAACATTATAAAAGAACTCCATATATTTTGTCAGTTATTTATTTGTACCCATATCCTTTCATGTGCCTTTAAGTCAGCAAAACAGTAGATACCATACGAAAATTTAAATTGACTATATGTACTACCTAAGGCAAATACTATGAAATCAGGCAAATCACAAATTTAACATGTTTATCACTTTAATAACATGTTAGCTGAGGAAAATAAGTCTAGTACTGTCGTTTACCTATCAACGATAAATGGGAGACTCCATTATTGGGCGGAAGTAGGTTGATATAGGTAGTGTTTAGGTAATATAAAAGTATGTATGTTTTAGGTAATAAAAAAGGTACTTATTTTTCGACCGAATTATTCTGATGTGTTTATGTTCCCCTAACATTAGAGCCGGCATTAACATTACCGTTCAGGACGGCTATAATGTCATGTAGACTTAGACACACCAGAATGGTTTGGTTTAAAATAGGTACCTATTTTGATTACCTTAAACTTACCTACCTTTATATTACCTAAAACATACCCAGGAGAGGGACTCAATAAGCTTGAAGCTGCTGTCCCAATCCAATTGTAAAAATGATATTTTTAAATAATATACATGCACATGTATGTTTAAACTAAAACCTAAAAACACTAAGTATACCTACCTACTTTTGCTCAATAATGGACTCGTCAACATATCGTAGATTGGTAAAACGACAGGGGATATACTGCTTTATAGCTAGACTAGTTCGTCAGGCAAATCGTAAAAAGAACGCTCGAGAGCAGAGGAAAGTAATTTGAATGAACTAACTACTCTATGATCAATCCTCTGATGTCAGGGAAATCTTTGATAAATTATATGATGAGGAAAGAAAGTCGAATTTGACTTGTGGATTGAAATATAATTTCCACCATTCGTTAAGTACTTCATAGTCTAGACGCACAAAGTTCCAAAAATTCAAACATTCCGCGAACATTACACATTGATAACCAAGATCTACTCGAAAGATTTGTTGTATGCCAGTTTTGGCAATCTAAACACCTACGTACCGTTTTACTAAACAGTTTACGCTTAAGATTTGCGTAAGTCTAAAACAACAATTCCTCTTATTTCAATATTGGACGGAGCAATATTGCAAAGTGACACATCATTGGAATCGTCTCTCCGAGACGCTTCCAATGAAGTGCCACATTGCAACATTGTACTTTCATTGAAGATACTATCCATGATTATCAATTATGACTTACGCACATATTTTCCGTAAGTTGTTTAGTAAAACGGGCCCCTGTTGCCCACCCTATCGTACGAGACTGACGGTGGTAAGTTAAACAACGTTAACATCACCAAATGGCGGAAACAAAAAGGTAAATAATTCAACTTAACCCTTAGAACGCTTGATAATTTTCTAAAAATAGACTTTTCTGTCGTCTTATTTCCAAAACCTTCAATATCTGCTTAATTTTTATGAGGAAAGATACTCAGAGTAGAAAACAGGTTAGATCACAGGTAAGCCGCCAATTTACTTAGCGGTTGGCCTGGATCCAACCTGTTTGCATGAGCATGAAGTCGGTTCACGCATTATAAGGACTAAGTATGAGGTCTCAACGAAAGTGATTTCAAACCATGTGTTGATAATGTTTGATGACGAATTGTCTTGAATTAAGGAAAGGAAAGAACTTAAACTTGATTAACCATGACATTTCATCAGGGCCTTTTTTTTATCAAGTTGAATCCTTATAAAACGTGTTTTTTCCCATTGCCAGGGTGTCGAAAGAAGTATTTGCCTGACAACGGCACTGTTCGGTCATTCCACGACAACTTCTATGGATGGGTCGTTAAAGTACGCTGTGACAAAGGCTTCTCATTACAGGGTAGATCTACCATTATATGCTACGAGGAACTCGACAAAAGGGAACGCCCGTTTTGTAAAATAAAAGGTACAGTAAAGCTTTATGAGTGTTTTTTTTTTATGATTTCTTTTAGTTTTAGACTTTCTTAATGGGCCTATTTAAGTATTCCACTAAACACGTTGAGATGCGATTACCACGTATTTGGCACAGGGGGCCGAAGTTAAGGTAGTCTTATGGCTATGTATAAATGGATTTATACATAGCCGTAATACCTTAGCTTCGGACCCCTGTGGTATTTGGTATACAACTGTACAGTTATGTTTATATTCTATTGATAGACACCTCAGCAATTAAAACAGTTTATATTCTATTGATAGACACCTCAGCAATTAAAACAGTTTATATTCTATTGATAGACACCTCAGCAATTAAAACAGTTTATATTCTATTGATAGACACTTCAGCAATTAAAACAGTTTATATTCTATTGATAGACACCTCAGCAATTAAAACAGTTTATATTCTATTGCTAGACACCTCTGCAATTAAAACAGTTTAAATTCAAAGATTTGTTTCGATTTCTTTAGATTCTTTCTTCATAAGGATATGCTGAAAGGTACTTAAGAAGTGAATGATTTTTTGAAAATATTGCCTTTGTCCGGTTGCATTTCAGAATAGAACATGCGATTGATCAAACTGGTGCAATTAAATTGGCCTATCAAATGTCACAATAGTTGTTTCCCTGATGAAACTTAACTTGCGCATGTCTTCATTAGAAATTTACTTTCAAAACTTTCGAAATTTCAGAACTAGAAAACAAGTTTAGGTTTATGAATGAACATACATAAATGCATAATGTTTATGCATTTGATAGAATATCATACCTGAGTAGCTGTTGTGTATTGGATGCATTAAACGAGTCATCTAGATAAAGTATTTTATCTCAGTGTTGTGTTTTTCCTGAGCTCGACAGAAGAGTTTACTTTTTCCCTCGATTGCCTTTATAGTTCATAGTTTACGCCCTGTATTTGAGAGTCATAACGTCATGTTATAATTTGCTTATTACTTTGTATATTTGCCCCCAATGATACCACTATTTAATTGATGTTATTGAGTCCGTTCATAAAATCGAAACAAACTTTGTACCGGTGGTATTTTCGTAAGCATCAACGTTCTGATCAACGGACTGAACTCTTAGAATGCTGGGTAATTTTCTAAAAATAGATTCTTGTGTCTTCTGCTTTCCAAAAGATTAAATATGTGCTTAATTTTGTTGAGGAAAGATAATCAGAGTAGCAAACAGGTTAGATCACAGGCCAGTCGACAATTTTACTTGGCGGCTGGCCTGGATCTAACCTGTTTGCATAAGCATGAAGTCGGTTCCAGCACTATTAGGGTTACGTTGGTATTCTAAACAATACTATTGTCTGTGGATTGGCAGCTTTTTAAATTGTAAGGGGGGGGAGGGGGGGGGAACGACAACAACAACAAAACACCAAGCGTCATTTTAATCTTTCTGGATTTCTGTTTGATAAATTCAATTCGTAACATGAGTAAGATCATTTGTTATCGTATATCATTATCTATTCTGTTGCCAGATAAGACGAAATAACTTAATCCTTCCAATATAAAAAAAATCGTTCATCCTTTCCTCTATTCAGACTGTGGTGATCCTGTAGTTAAAAGAAACACAACCTTCATATATGCCTCTACGACTTACAGTTCGCAGTTGCATGTGGACTGTGACAAGGGCTTTAATCACACCCGATCACCTAAGTCAAAATGCATGGCATCAGGAAAATGGTCGCCAATAGCAAGATGTGTAAAGAAAGGTAGGCTACTTATACAAAACATACAGGTTATGGTAGAATACCCATAATCCGGCATTTTGAAACATTTTCTTTCGACGGATTAATTCGGTCGTTCTCAGCATACACCGGTCGGGCCGGAACCATTCGGTCCAATACGAATAGTTCCGGCTCAGACCGATGTATACAGAGAATGATCGAAGTAATCCGACGAAAGAATATGTTTCAAAATGGCGAATTATGGGTATTCTTCCTTAGATTCTATTGGGGGTGTTCCAAGTAAGCAGATCAACTAGAAGCAAAGGTTTGTTTCGAGTTTATTCAAAAGGGAATACTAGCTTAATACATATGCATGTAAGAAACTCTTTTTCCAATGTTAATGTCGAAGCCGTTATTAAACAAAACAATATAAACTCGACCTTTCATTCTTCTAAGTGTTTTCTATATATACAGATAATTAAAGATTTGGCAATTCATCTTAAATTCACATTGTTTTGTTTGAACACCCATCTCCAAAATACCTTAACTTTATGAATTTGTTGCATATGTTTTACGAAACAACTAAGACAGACGGTCAGTTTTTCCTATTGTGTAATGTTTCATTTTGATACAAAGGTTATACCCAATTTTTTGGAGAAAATATTTAGTTTGTGTTATTTTTCGTTGTTTACTATTGTGATATATGCTAAAGTGTATGTGTTTTTATGCTCACATCTTGTATGTTCCAGCCTTTGGTGTTATAATTGATACTGGTAAGCACCAACATGAAAGTTACTTATAACACTGACAAATGCATGTCTACTGAAACCAAATTATTCCACCATAATTGTATTTGATTTGGCAGACACGATAAATATGATCACTTTCAAAGAACTGTAATCAAGAGGGTCATTAGGGATCATCAATGACCGCATTTTGTACATTGGCCTAAACGTGTGTTTTCCTATGTGGGTTAACTTTACGGACTGTTGAGCCAAGTCAAGCGCAATTTTCATCAATGTTTCAGCTTGCCCTGCTATTAAGAGCCCTGCCTTTGGAAGGTACCACGAGACGACCCCAAACAACCATGGGCGAGTACATTCGTTCATGTTTGAATGTGCCCCGGGCTACCAACTTGTTGGGTCCAACAACACAGTTTGTCATTACGGTGTATGGTCCTCCCCCGAGCCAAGGTGTATGTACAGACCCGGTGAGTATCATTCTCCTACGCAGTGATCTCCCTTTTCATTTGGTTAGGAGATCTCTGGTTTCATAGATCTGGAAGGATTATATTTATTCATTATTAAATTTGAATCGAAATCTGAAAACAGCTTTCCTCAATTCAAGCAGTTGGGCTTCTTTGGCCCATCACCAATAAAAAGTAATGGCAAAATAATTTCATACATGTATGTAAAAACTGACATAAGTTGCTAAAATTGTATTCAAACCACTTCGTAACCTTACCTTTTCTTGTTGTTTCGCAACAAAGTACATAGGACCATGCAATCAAAGTAACCATAACACTTGTGTTTTCGATTTCATTTGACAGATGAGAGGACAGAGAACCGAAGTCTAACAGTTGGACTCGTTTCGTGTATGACCCTGTTCATAGCGTTGTCCATAATGGCAGTGCTCTACAAATACTATTCATACCGGTAACTACACCATTCGTCAATCCGCTGTCTAACGGAGTGCACTATATTGATCGCAAGACTGAAGTGATACTTTTGATTGAAAATTTTTTGTCTTATCTGTGAACAAGCAACTTAACCCTTTTATCATACACCATATCTTCGACTTTCCCAAATTGGAAGAGTTTGCACAAGATCTTTCCAAATGTGATAAATTTGAAAGTAATAATCTGAAATTGCAAAAAACATTGTAGGAAAAGGAGTAATTGCTCGTTAAGAGCAATTTCTCCATTTCCAACAACGTTTCCAGAGTCGTCTGCAACAACCTGGTCAAATGTCGTTATTGTTTGGTAATGAGTTAAAGAACATTTTCCAATCTTCTGAATGTGCTATTTATTAAACCGAGTTTGAATTAACCATGTCATCTTGTATTTCAGAAGAAACAGGACTCTCTTCGGTCATGCAACATGTGTCCCTACCAAAAGCTTTAGTAAAGAAGACACTGAAGAAACACGTCCTGCTCATGAAATATGTGTCCTTACCAAAAGCTTTAGTAAAGAAGACACTGAAGAAGCACGTCCTGCTCATGAAATATGTGTCCTTACCAAAAGCTTTAGTGAAGAGGACACTGAAGAAACTGTTGAGACAAACATTGATATGATTGATATGATGCCGTTATCACTTACCAAGAGGAATCATTACTTACATTCACCTTCTCTGAATTCAAATGCATGTAAATCTTTTCAATTTAACGGCACTAACTTGCATATATCTAGTTTACATAACGAAACTTGCAAAGAGACGTTTGCATCACTATCACAAGGAAACGAATTGGAAAAAAGATGCTCTTCTTCAAAAGATGATAGCCCTGGACCAACTGAAAAAGATGAAGACATTACAGACGATGCTGTTCCTAGTACTTCTGACATTGGCCTCGCAAATACCTCTAACCATATGTTATGTAGGGAACATCCTTTCCCTG
Source organism: Cerastoderma edule (assembly GCA_947846245.1). Taxonomy (NCBI): domain Eukaryota; kingdom Metazoa; phylum Mollusca; class Bivalvia; order Cardiida; family Cardiidae; genus Cerastoderma; species Cerastoderma edule. Next base: position 28,904,627 of record OX401410.1, read on the forward strand.
TTCTTAAGTCCCAGCTGCCGATTTGTCTTGTTACACCCCTGAAGACTGGTGATGACGATACTAGAGGATTAGGACTAGGATTTGCAAACCATTTTAACGATGACATTGAACGAGGACAGGGTATAGCGGACACATTAACTCTAGGTGAATTTTCAACAAACGAACTCGTTGATTATAATGAACGAGGACAGGATAGAACGGACACGTTAAGCTTTCTAGGATTTCCAAACCAACTCAATGATGGGGTTTCACAAGTACAGGATGGAACGGAAGCAACAATTCAACGAGGATTTCCAAACCAAACCAATAATGGTATAACACAAGTACACGATGGGATGGAAATAACCATTCAAAGAGGATTTCCAAACCAACCCAATAATGATGTTTCACAAGAACAGAATGGAAGGGAAAGAACAATTCAACTAGTACAGGGTGGAACAAAAATGGGTATATATCGTTTATTTCTTAATTCCCCCCATCGGATTCTTTGGACTAGTCTAAATAAGAAGAAGCAATAGACGACAAATTATTGTAAAATCTACATTTTCTTCGCATTCTTTGCAAACGATAGGGACAAAAAGGCTAAATTGCCCAAAGGGAGTAATAATGTAAGGTGATAACAAGAGGGACAAAAAGCAAGTTTTCTCATGGGGAACAATAATAATAGGTTGGAACAACAATGAAAAGAATTAAATTTCTCATAAGTTCCAATAAAATTAAAGATAGATGGTGACATGGGGACAAATTTGCTGATAAGGAGAAGTACATGATAATGTCATATTTGCGCCTAAGTGAGGTATTATGGTATATGGGTTCAATGCTATGACTAAATCATTGAAACGAAATTTTCCTGCACTTTTCAGGGTCAAGTTATTATATAGAGTATAATGGACATATTTATACAGAAAAAATATATATATTTCTGTATAAATATGTCCATCTCTGTCAGGAAATATTTCTTTTGTCACTGTGGTTTCTGAAGTCTTTCACGGTATACTTGTCTCAATGAGGTATTATGTAATAAATATTAAACAAATACTCCAACCCATGTTGAATTCTGAATTAAGTAAGGTATGTTTTGCGCATCCACATACTAGAACATTATAAAGCTACATACACACACTTTCAATTCAGGCCAAGACGAAACTGACCTATCAACAAAGGAAGATATACCGGCTGAAGCTTTGAGGTTAAACTGGAATAAATTGTTCTTTTACCTTGTTCCTAAGGTCTGCACAGACAACTGGAAACTGTTTGCTATTAATCTTCTTGGTATGTTTCCGTTTGACTAAGTCTGCCTTTGCCACTTCGATTCCCTCAATCTCAGTTTCATGAATTTAATCCGTGGTGTTTAATACTAAATGTGTGCATCCGTGTTGAACTTATCTATCCGATTGTCTGTATTTATCTGTCAGTCTTTCTATCTTAGCCTTTCGGTATTTCTGTCTTAAGCTACCAATAATTTTGTCTTTAATTATCCTTGTTTCTATCCTTATCTATCCGTCTCCTGTCTTAAGCTACCAATATTTGTGTATTTAGTTATCCGTTTTTCTATCCTTATCTATCCGTCTCCTGTCTTAAGCTACCAATATTTGTGTCTTTAGTTATCCTTACTTCTATCCTTATCTATCCGTCTCCTGTATTAAGCTACCAATATTTGTGTCTTTAGTTATCCGTGTTTCTATCCTTATCTATCTAGCTCCTGTCTTAAGCTACCAATATTTGTGTCTTAAGTTATCCGTTTTTCTATCCTTATCTATCCGTCTCCTGTCTTAAGCTACCAGTATTTGTGTCTTTAGTTATCCGTTTTTCTATCCTTATCTATCTGTCTCCTGTCTTAAGCTACCAATATAGGTGTCTTTAGTTATCCTTGTTTCTATCCTTATCTATCCGTCTCCTGTCTTAAGCTACCAATATTTGTGTCTTTAGTTATCCGTGTTTCTATCCTTATCTATCCAGCTCCAGTCTTAAGCTACCAATATTTGTGTCTTTAGTTATCCGTTTTCTATCCTTATCTATCCGTCTCCTGTCTTAAGCTACCAATATGTGTGTCTTTAGCTATCCTTGTTTCTATCCTTATCTATCCGTCTCCTGTCTTAAGCTACCAATATTTGTGTCTTTAGTTATCCGTGTTTATATCCTTATCTATCCAGCTCCTGTCTTAAGCTACCAATATTTGTGTCTTTATTTATCCGTTTTTCTATCCTTATGTGTCCGTCTCCTGTCTTAAGCTACTAATATTTGTGTCTTTAGCTATCCGTGTTTCTATCCTTATCTATCTGTCTCCTCTCTTAAGCTACCACTATTTTTGCCTTTACCAATCCGTCTTTCTATCTTTACCAATACGTCTTTCTATCTTAAACTATCCGTGTTTCTATCTTAAGCTATCAATAATTATGTCTTAAGCTATCAATATTTATGCCTTTAGCTTTCCGTGTTTCTCTTCGTCTTCTGTCTTAAGCTACCAATATTTGTGTCTTTCGTTATCCGTGATTCTATCCTTATCTATCCGTCTCCTGTCTTAAGCTCCCGATATGTGTGTCTTTAGTTATCCGTGTTTCTATCCTTATCTATCCGTCTCCTGTCTTAAGCTAACAATATTTGTGTCTTTAGTTATCCGTGTTTCTTTTAGCTTCCAATATTTGTGTCTTTAGCTTACCGTGTTTCTATCCTTATCTATTCGTCTTCTGTCTTAAGCTACCACTATTTGTGTCTTTACCAATCCGTGTTTCTATCTTTACCAATCCGTTTTTCTATCCTTATCTATCTGGCTTTATCTACCCGTCTTATCCGTGTTTCTATCCTTATCTATCCGTCTCCTGTCTCAAGCTACCACTATTGCCTATTGTGCCTTTACCAATCCGTCTTTCTATCTTTACCAATCCGTCTTTCTATCTTAAACTATCCGTGTTTCTATCTTAAGCTATCAATAATTATGTCTTAAGCTACCAATATTTGTGTCTTTAGCTATCCGTGTTTCTATCCTTATCTATCCGTCTCCTGTCTTAAGCTACCACTAGTTGTGTCTTTACAAATCCGTGTTTCTATCTTTACCAATCTGTCTTTCTTTCCTTATCTATCTGTCTTTATCTACCCGTCTTATCGCCTTTAAGTCTTCGGCTATTCGATTATCTATCTTTAGCTATTTTCGTTTCGCGTTCGGATAGTCGTTTCCTGTATGTTGATTACAATGATCACCTTTGTTCAATACATTAACTTACAGCTTAAAAAATACTTAACTAGCCCCAGAGAAAACTGAAAGAAAAAGCTTCATTCTTGTAAAGTGATTCATCTCTTGACACAATGATGCCTGACTAAGACGTTAATCATTTTACCAGGATCACAATTACCCCATGGACAGAGCGCCTGCACGACGCTTTGCCAAATTGAAAATCGATCAAAGACTCAAGCCGGTGGGGAGAAGATAGAATGCATTCTCTTCAATGTATTGTGGCACTGGAAAAACCTCACGAAGACCGCGCAGCTAACCGATATAGAGACGGCGTTGAAATGGTCCAGTCATCAAGATGTTATTCATGATCTCAAAAACGATGTCGGGTAAGTCAAAGTACCCCTTTCCGTATTGATATTGTGTTGATGCTATTTAGATTTTGATAATTGGGCACTTAAGGCTAATTTATATGCATTATTGAAAAGAGGAGACTGTTAGAAAATCCCTCTTTTGTCGACCAATTGTTAAATGTTTCTTTTGAATTGTCATACAAAAACAAATGTACCCAATGGAATTAGAACAATAACATTACATCATAATAAAGAAAGCGTTTTCTAAATGTTGTATAATTATGAGTTTGCCCAAATTTTGCTTAAATCAAATCTAGCACATAATATGGAGTTGAATAGGATAAAGACGAGGAAGAGGAAGACGAGGGAGAAGAAGAAGAAGAAGAAGAAGAAGGAGAAGAAAAAGAAGAAGAAGAAAAGGAGGAAGAGGAAGAGGAGGAGGAGGAAACAGAAGAAGAATGAGGGGGAGAAGAAGAAGAAGAAAAAAAAGGAAGAAGAAGTAGAATTGGAAGGAGGGGGAGAACAAGAAGAAGACCTAAAGCAAGAACAAGAACACTTGTTAAACTTATTTTGCAAAATAAACAATAAAACCATCTATGGTTTAAAGCAGCAATAGAGAAAACGTTAAGAAGGGTGGATTACTTTTATTTGGACTTCTAGGACTTGTTCTTGTCCGAATATTTCAATTCACCATATTCAAAGTTGTATTGTAATTCTGTTGATGATTGATCTTGTCAACATAGCTACTGAAACTTTTCAAGAGTAGAAATAGAGAATATCGACTTCCTAAAGCTACAATCAATTGAATTACCTTACAAGATAAATTCTTAGAATGGGTTTTATTTACATGTTAACAGAATGTTAAACGGTCCAAACCTTAACATAATCAAATGTCGTAAAAACTTATTCAACATCATCGTTAAGTTTTACACCACTTCTCTCTATATGGGACTGTGCGACTAACATATTCTAAAAGCTGACTTACCTTTCATTCACAGAAAGTTCTACGAGCAAGTTGCTGAACCTGAACACAGTTTAACCCTTAAAAACAAGAGCCTTAATGGGATTCCGGAGCTAGAATACAGAGCTTTAACGAGAGAATCAACCATCATGGCGTATCCCTTATTCGAGGAACCAGCTGAGAGGGTCGGGTCACTTCCTGTGTCTCCGTGTACTGAAGAGCTTATGACGTATAACTATGGTTTTAATGAAATGTCCGGATTTCATTTTCAACAGGGAAAGCGGTTCTACAAAACTAAAAGACAATACAGCTATCCCCCGTTCAATAGGCTCCGTTACAAATATAAATTCCCCGAGCGCGCGAAAGTTCCCCCTCGCAGGCCAACGAAATCGAAACCGAAAGTAGAAAACAGCAATCGGTCTAAGACTGTTCCACTAGATGTTTCCATTCAGTTTACAGAAACGGATACGATGTGTGCAGACCTTTTAAACCGTATACTAGACTTGGACTCATCTAAAAAGTTAAATTCGTTAGAATTCCGAATGCTTACTAAGTACGTTTTGTATAAAGTACACAATTCAACATCTGCCAACACCGAACTTCACGACCTTTTGGAAATAACATTTGACGACTTTACCATGTGCGATCACGTGTCAACTCCTCGTAATGGTACCCTGCATATTTTGAATAGTTGTGAAATCAGGCTATTCCTAATGGATGCTGAATGGGAATTGTTGGAAAGATACGTCTTACGTGCGAGGAATGATGCGATAGAGCGGGCACCAGAGATTGAACACAGATACCTGTTTCTGACATACGACGGGCACCAGGTAAGATTCACACAGGCATAGCTTACCTTAACCCTTTACCAAACGCAAAACTTTCGACTATCCCAAATTGAAAGAATTTGCAGAGGACATTTCAAAATGTAATGAAATTAAAAAATAATCCTCTGGTAGAGCAGAAATCATTGTGGGAAAAGAATAAATTGCTCATTAAGATATATTAAGAATTAAGTATGTCCCTAAACAAAAACTAGAAAATATAGGTTGATATATAAAACCAATTGACCTATTAAACATTTTACTTTAATGCATTGTAGTGAACTTTCTTTTATATGCATAATAACAGATACAAAGTTTGCAACCTTACGGATAACGACATTATTATTATTCAACATGCGACTATAGAAAGAAAAAATAGTAGTCTGTGGTCTAGAAGTAATGTTATAGAGAATAGATGGTTGGTGTCGTGAATCGGAAATGTTATCAGGCAAGGCTTAGGAATATTATCCGGTGAGCCGAAGGCGAAACGGATAATATTCCGATGCCGAGCCCGATAACTTTTCCCATTCAAAGACACCAACCATCTATTCTATTTATCCTGTTACTTTTATGTTTTCTTTTAAACAAAAGATATGTTAATAAAACACGAGAAGAAAGGAAAAGACAAGTAGAGAATGATGTAAACATGACGTCATGTCCTTTATATGACGTCATGATTCGTCACGTGCATGTGTTATATGGTTAGTGCCGGATATCACAAATGTTATACGGCACCTAGTTATCGGTCCCAAAATTACACTAGTGTCAGGATAAAACCAAATATCAGCCTCAAGACGTTACGACATCGCATCTACCTGAGGTCCTGACCCTTGCGTAAACCACGCGTTAGGCTAGTGCGAGGTATACGCACGGGTCTGAACCCCAGGCTAATGCAGGAGAGGTATTATTGATTAAAGAGTTATCTAATGGTGGAGTAAAGAGTTATCTAATGGTGGAGTAAAGAGTTATCTAATGATGGAGTAAAAAGTTATCTAATGATGGAGTAAAGAGTTGTCTAATGATGGAGTAAAGAGTTATCTAATGATGGAGTAAAGAGTTATCTAATGATGGAGTAAAGAGTTATCTAATGATGGAGTAAAGAGTTATCTAATGATGGAGTAAAGAGTTATCTAATGATGGAGTAAAGAGTTGTCTAATGATGGAGTAAAGAGTTATCTAATGGTGGAGTAAAGAGTTATCTAATGATGGAGTAAAGAGTTATCTAATGATGGAGTAAAGAGTTATCTAATGATGGAGTAAATAGTTATCTAATGGTTAAGTAAAGAGTTATCTAATGATGGAGTAAAGAGTTATCTGATGGTGGAGTAAAGAGTTATCTAATGGTGGAGTAAAGAGTTATCTAATGATGGAGTAAAGAGTTATCTAATGATGGAGTAAAGAGTTATCTAATGGTGGAGTAAAGAGTTATCTAATGATGGACTAAAGAGTTATCTAATGATGGAGTAAAGAGTTATCTAATGATTGTAAATTTCGTTCATCTATTACCAGGTCACAACCGAGTATTTAAGCGCGAACAACGGAGGCACATCGGACACAAATGTTGTGAAGGAACAATCACAGCTGACCGAGGATCTAACTGTCCCAATGGCTACGGATAGCAATAGAGGGCGTCCGAATGCTGCGCATGCGCATAAGACAGGGGCTAAATTCGACTTCAAACTTAAGGTCCCGGTGTCCCGGAGATCTAATTTCGACAGATGTGCTGAAAAGGTTTGGGACTTCTTTTCCTTCTTGCCATTTCATTAAGAATTAAAAACAAGCATGTTTTTTTTACATGAAGCGTTTCTTTAAAAGCATACTAGCGCTCAGAAAAACTGCAACTAGGTTATATGAGTTATAAATTATGATAGAATATGTTGAAACATAGCGAAAAACCACAGGATTATGACAATATAACGCCTGCACTATTCATTATCTATTTGTCAAAGTGCCATTTTCACAAATTTGTCCACCAATTTACTTCATTACTTTCATTCGAGTAACATCCAAATTAGAAAGGAGCGCTCGGATTAATCAGTGGCGATCGCCTGGTTAGATAAATCCTGTGAAACACATAAAGATACTGTCATTTATCCAATGTTATGAATGTGAACATTCAAAAAGAAGTTTTTCTTGTGTTTTATTGGTTCCGTCCGTCTCTCGGCTGACCTTGTTTTATTGCTAATTGTAAACAAACCTTATATTATTCACTCTTTTAAAAGCATCATGTGAAGGTGTTACAGTCTCAATTCCTCTGTTAAAACGGAAGTACTTAACAGTTTATTTTCAATTATTCTAGAACTTTCACAATTCAAGAAATAGCATTCTCTTGAATGCAATGAACTCTTCTTCCTCGTTATTTGTATTAAGAATTAGAAGCGGTTTATGTGTGTTTGAAAAATGAAGATTTGATCATGAATTGCCAATAAGACTAGACTTCCTATGTCATAATAAATCATTGCGTATAATCGCTCAACTTGTCAACAAATATATCCGAAAACCATTCGGGCACCTTTGCTGTGTTCATGTGCGATTGCATGTCAAAGATATTGCGTAACCAGTGCACGCCTGCCCTACTATAACACAGCCGGTCAATTGTTTTCTTCCTTTATTCATAGCGGCAAACAGACAGTAACAGACCTTTACAGCATGGGAGAAGATTTTTTTGTGAGAAACAAACAACCACCATAGAAGCCGTATTTAAAGACGAGATACTCCAAGGGTTCGTGAAAGAGAGTGCGATTTTGAACCGATTTCTGAATAGTGCGGTTTTACGCGAGGCATTTGGTGTTAACCCGAATGAGGTTACCAAAATACTCGTGAAAAAGGTTGCCGACAGGGTTCGCTGTTTTATTCGCAAAAGGAAGGCCTAGGATCGGGAGAGATTTAGACTTTGATTTAAAGACATATTTGTTGCTTTTTTTGAAAAATTCAAACAACATTGATTTCATGATATGCAATATGTATGCACTGATTTCAAATTCGTTCGCTTTTTATTTGACAAAGGTAGGATTGATTAAACAAACAGGTGAGCTCGGTAACGTGACATCGTCAAAGTAGCTGGCCTGTTATCTAACCTGTTTGCTACTCTGAGTATGTTTTCTCATCAAAATTAAGCATATGTGTAAGGTTTTGGAAAGAAGACGACATAAAAATCTATTTTCAGAAAATTACCCAGCATTTTAAGGGTTAGTCAGTCGGGAAGAGGGAAACACCTGGATCAATAGTTATCCTCGGGTAAATACTATAATATGTGATATACGTTTAGTATATTACATAGTTTTGACCCCAGGATAACTAAAGACCCCTGTAATACACCGTTGATGCGAAGAATGACAATAACAATGAACATATTTAACCCTTTCCTAAACAACAACGACATTTGACCACTTTGTTGCAGACGTCTTTAGAAAACATTATGGAAAAAGGAGAAATTGCTCGTAACGAGCAATTTTTCCTTTTACCACAAGTTTTTCTGCTCTATCTGAAGAATATTTTTCAATTTCATCACATTTTGAAATGTCGTCTGCAAACTCTTTCAATTTGGGACTGTCGAAAATTTGTTGTTTGGGAAAGGGTTAAAGAAAACTTGTATGCTTCTCTTCATTATCTTACAATGTCTCTTTACTTCATTAATTGCTATGAACCCCCCCCCCCCCCACCCACACACAAACGGTCACATTATCATAATACTTGAAGGCTTGAAGGGTCGGACTGCAAATCACAATTTGAGACTATTGTGGGGAAAGGAGATATTGTTGTTCATCTTAGCATCTTTTGGGTGGGGGGGTCGATGAAAAAAATGCTTTTTACTTCTATTTCGCTTTATAATGCTGTATGGAATGTTTTATAATAAAATCTGTTTTTGTAAATAAATTAAAATGTCATTATCATACCAATAAAGTGTTCTGTCGATTAATCTAATTTTATTTACTAAATTGTCTTCTTCACCAGCAACGAACAATACATTTTGTGTAGTATTGAATCATTAGTACAAATATTTCTCATTCTTCCTAAAACTAACCTATATCCCATAAGACGATAGTTTTTATTTTTAATCAATGTCGTGCGGTTAACCATTTACCAAACGCCAAATCTTTGGCGGTCCCAAATTCAAATAGTTTGCACACGACATTTCAAATTTGATTAAATTGAAAAAGTATTCTTCTGATTGGGCAGAAAACATCGTAGGAAATGGAGAAATTGTCAATGGGTTATAAGTTACATGGTTACATAAACTATCAAAACATAACTGATCCACCATAGCTTGTACTAATGGTGACTACATGATCAAAGTATTGCGAGACAAATGAACACGTTTTTGGTTTATCCAAATCTCGTTTGCTGAGTACTGGAACTTATAAACATACCGTCCTAGACCAGAAACTGACAACTTCACCTAAACATGCCATTGTGTATTAGGTTTGTTGGAAGTAATCCAGTGAATAACTGACTGTGTTACTGCGGTTCTTTAGACATTTTGTGCTGAACTAGAAAATCTTAACCAAAATTACAGACATGTGTTCACGATGTGTTTCATTTCGGGCACCAATCTGAACTGATCGCGTTTATCAAATGAAACTTCTCTGACATGATATGAAAGCCGCCATTTTGATTACTGCAAGACTACTTTCGTTTTAAAATGTCTCAACAGTCAATTTGATTTAGGAACCAACAATACATCAGGCACATCAGTCCCTACTAAGCTATCGAGACTCGGCTGCTAATGTGGAACAGTGTTTACGATTCTAGCCGAGTAACGGTTCCACATCATATCGGATGCATGTTAGCTGACAAAGCTTCCGCATGTATGCAACAATCAATTCTGACGTAGCTGCAAACTTCGGGATGTAATCTATGTTCAAAATGCTGCGCAATAATAACACGTGAATTATTTTTATGCAGGTATACAGTACATGCCTTATATGTTAAAAGATTGCCAAAGCTTTTAATTTTGGCAAAATTACATGATGCGATTTTCCTGGGAAAAAAACAGTTGTGTCTTGTTTGCCTTTAGCTCTATTGCATTAAGGTTTTACATCGCTTCAATGGTTTTTGATAACTTTGTATTTCCAGATAGTGACATTCATTACACAGCTACAACCATACAAACACTTTCGATTTAAATATCGGATATAGAAATATTAATACATCACTGAGGCACGGAACAGATTTTGCATAATTATTGTTTCGTATCCAGCAATATGTAGCTAGACATGCACTGTTAATCGACACATCAATCTTGTAAAGATAAAAAAAAATGCGCCACTATTTCATCTACCTCTTCTTTAACCCATTACCAAACAATAACGACATTTAACCACTTTGTTCCAGACGACTCGCAACGAGCAATTTCTCATTTTCCCAATGTTATCTACCCTATCAGAAAAGTATTTTCCAATTACTTCACCATTTGAAATGTCGTCTGCAATCTCTTTCAATTTGGGACAGTCTATAATTTGGCGTTTGGGAAAGGGTTAAGCAGACAGACTTCATCACAACGTTAGTAAGGTAATTGCTCATTAGTTGCATTGTTTTACGTTATCTGACGATAATCTTTGCACTTTGATTGGAGGTCAAACCGGAAACCACAGAACGCGTGAGCTTGTTTATTCTACGGCAGCCTAAATGAAGTGCGAACGTGCTGCTATTGTCGCGTCTTTGATTATGTATCGTATCCCTTTACTAAAAGGAAGTTGATGATACCTATACGTACCAGTCATCTTTTCTAATGAACAAATCGTTATGGATAATTTCAATCTTATGAACCGAACTTCTATCTATGACTGAGACCACCAGCCAGTAACAGTTAGACTCCTGATATAAATGGTAAATAAGCGTATTTTGTAATTCTAAAAAAGCATTATGGCAAAAGTTTCCTCCTTTGAAACAATACTCTTAAACGTTGAAAAGACGTGAGTGACTTTACAACAAATGGCTTATCATATGGAGAATATGAACATAAATATTCGTTTACTCACCATTTTGTTAATCCGATAATTGCAAACGATTAGGAAACTATGAAAACATTATTGTTTTGATAAATTCACAGCTTATTTTTGATGATTTATATAACTTTTTGGTATCATCGCTCTTTTGCGATTGCCGTGAAATTCTACAAATCATATTTGGAGAAATAAAGTCACATTCGGTTTAGGACCGTAACACTCGTCTCCAAATCCTGAAAAGTTAAAACGTTTCAAACGCCAATGGATTTAGAGAGAGAACTCTGAATTGACATACAGTATTGTTAATAGTAGTTAAAGCTATGGTGAACTTGTGTTTGCTGAATAAAATTTGAATAGTTGCACTGAATGGACACAACTTATCTAGTTGGATAACGATTCTTGCAAAAAAGGAGGGAGGAGAGATTAAGTGAATTCTCATTTTGAATTAACCATTTAAACATTCGTTGGCAACCTTCGAGTACAACTTTGTGTCTATTAAGACAAGGATTTCGCAACGTTGAGAGTGTGGGTGGACGCCAAGTTGTTGCTTCAAGTCCTCAAGCCTGTCCCCACTCCGTCTGGCGATTCCGCAGAGTACACTTACCGGAGAGCGACTTGACAGTGCACCAGACGTTTATTTCTTTTCTGTTTTGGAAAGCAGACGCCATCAAAATCTTTTTTTAGAAAATTACCCAGCATTTTAAGGGTTAATGCACGACTTCAGCAACTCTTTCAATTTTGGACAGTCGAAAATTTGTTGTTTGGGAAAGGGTTAACAGCATTCTCCCACTTTTATCAAGTTGTCTGCTGATGTACTCAGTTTTGGTAACTCTCATAAATTCGTTCGAGGTAATGGGTTTTAAGGTCACGGGTTCGCTGTAAGGTTTTACCAAAAAAATGCCCCCTCCGACATTTAAATCAAATTTATACAAAATACGTTATGACAATATTGACATATAATTGACTTGGGTATGTAAGAGCGAGCAGTAGTAGAAATAGGGCCGTTTTTCTTCGTATGAGGCCCAGCCCTCATAGTTGACGCTTTGCCTTGTCAGCATAGAAAGCCATATTTGCATTTGACCAGTTTTTCACAGACATCTCTGGAAAACATTATGGGAAAAGGAGAAATTGCTCGTAACGAGAAATTTCTCCTTTTTCCACAATGTTTTATGCCCTTTCAGAAGATTATTTTTCAATTTCATCACATTACGAAACGTTGTCAGCAAACTCTTTCAGTTTGTTACAGTCGAAAATTTGGCGTTTGATAAAGGGTTAAGCGACAACCTAAGCAACACTTATACAGTTGAGTAAGTTCTAATTTTGTCATTATATTTGTAGCTCATTTTTGCAAACCGTGTTTGTGTGTATTGATACGATCTCACACTGTCCCATATATCGAGATGGGTAAAAGAAGTGCTTCCGTGTGTTCACAATCGTCTGTCCGCTCTCCGGTCGAGCGCTTGGTGTGTTCGGATTATAGACACCTTGTAACCCCGCCTACCGATAGGGCAGCTGTAGTCCTGGGTTGGGCGCCATGTAAACTTGAACGAGGCGAATGATAATTTTTTGCAAGGGAAAAAACGCGCAACGCTAATGATTATAAATGATTTTCTTTTATTTTGGTTTTTCATTTCGACGTTAAGTTCTCGAGTGTGTCGGTGCGTTTGGTAGAAAACTAAATGAAATGATTTGACATTTCTATTCGAGACATACAAAAAGTCACAATCAAATCAAAATGATTATTTGGACTGCAATTCAAAGATAAGGTATTGTACGGATTTAATTAATTTTGTCCATTTCTCTCTGACTCACTCTCTGGTATGTGTAGGTTAATGTCCCTCCCTCCGTGCCTTCCACCTTCACTCACTCAATTTCTCAATACCTCACTACCTCATTCTCTCGCTCCCTCGCTCCCTGACTCATTCCCTCACTCCATTCCTCATTACCTCATTTCCTCACTCATTCTCTCCCTCGCTCCCTTACTTCGTCCCTCATTCTTTCCATTCCTCACTTCCTCATTTTCTCACCCGTCTCTCCCTCACTCCGTCCCTCACTGTTTCCATTCCTCACTACCTCATTTTCTCACCCCGTCTCTCCCTCGCATCCTCGCTCCCTCACTCTGTCCCTCACTCACTCCATCCCTCACTACCTCATTTTCTCAACCCGTCTCTCCCTCGCTCCCTCACTCTGTCCCTAACTCACTCCATTCCTCACTACCTCATTTTCTTACCCCGTCTCTTCCTTGCATCCTCGCTCCCTCACTCTGTCCCTCACCCATTCCATTCCCCACTACCTCATTTTCTCACTCCGTCTCTCCCTCGCATCATCGCTCCCTCAATCCGTCCCTCACTCTAACCATTCCTCACTACCTCATTTTTTCACTCCGTCTCTCCCTCGCTCCCTGACGCTGTCCCTCACACTTTCCCTTCCTCACTACATCAGTTTCTCTCTCCGTCCCTCCCTAGCTCCCTCACTCCGTCCTTCTATGTTTCCATTCCTCAATACCTCATTTTCTCATTCCGTCTCTCCCTCGCTTCCTCACTCTGTCCCACACTCTCTCCATTCCTCACTACTTCATTTTATGACTCCGTCCCTCACTCTTTCCATTCCTCACTACCTCATTTTCTCTCTCCGACCCTCCCTAGCTCCCTCGCTCCGTCCTTCACTCTTTCAAATTTCTCACTACCCCATTTTCTCACTCTGGCTCTCCCTCGCTCCCTCACTCTTTCCCTCACTCACTACATTCCGCACTACCTCATTTTCTCTCTCCGACCCTCCCTATCTCCCTCGCTCCGTCCTTCACTCTTTCAAATTTCTCACTACCCCATTTTCTCACACTGGCTCTCCCTCGCTCCCTCACTCTGTCCTTCACTCACTCCATTCCTCACTACCTCATTTTCTCACTCCGTCTCTCCCTAGCTCCCTCACTCCGTCATTAACTATTTTCATTCCCCACTACTTCATTTTCTCACTCCGTCTTTCCCTCGCTCCTCACTCTGTTCCTCACTAGCTCTATTCCTCACTACCTCATTTTCTCATTCCGTCTCTCCCTCACTCTCTCACTCTGTCGCTCACTCACTCCATCCCTCACTACCTAATTTTCTCACTCCATTCTTCCCTAGCTCCATCATTCCGTCATTTACTCTTTCCATTCCTCACTACCTCTTTCCCTAGATCGGTCCCCCCCTCGCTCCCTCACTCAGCCTCTCTCTCTCACTCCATTCCTCACTACCTCATTCCCTCATTCCGTCCCTTCCTAGCCTCCCAATCCGTCCCTTCCTAGCCTCTCACTCCGTCCCTTTCTAGCCTCTCACTCCGTCCCCCACTCACTCCATTCCTCACTTCCTCATTCCCTCACTCCGTCCCTCCCTATATCCCTCACTCCGTCCCTCACTTTTTCCATTCCTCACTACCTCATTCCCTCACTCCGTCCCACCTAGCTCCCTCACTCCGTCCCTCACTCACTCCTTTACTCCGTCCCTCAATTTTTCCATTCCTCACTCTTTCGATTCCCTTACTCTGTCCCTTCCTAGCTCCCTCACTCCGTCGATCACTCACTGCCTCACTTCGCCCATCACTTTTTCCATTCCGTACTCTTTCCATTCACTTAACCGCCCTCCCTAGCTCCCTCACTCCGTCCCTCCCTAGCTCCCTCACTCCGTCCCTCCCTAGCTCCCTCAATGGCTTCCTTTAATTACTCACTCAACTCCTCTCTTCCTTCATTCATCACACACTTATTCCCCTCTTCGCTCCCTCACTTAATATTTCCCTGACTTACTCAATTTCTCCACTTCCTTACACCATCACTCCCCATCACATTCTCTCTATTCCTCACTTTTTCCCTCGCCAATTTCACACAAAGGCTTTGCCAAATCGATTACTTTGATTTGTTAACATATCCTTATGACGTAAGCATTATCAAATCGACGAAATATGTAAACGGTTAAGGGTTTAGATTTTTGTATAACCCACAAAGTTTACAAACAGAATACGTTAATGTAACGAAATTAGTCGATATCTGATATTTTCATATGATACACTTTCTACCCATTGAAAATCAAGGCCATGTGGTATAACTAATAATTCGCCACACATAAAAGAAACTCCAGGTATATTATTTGATTGTAAGGATCGTTTTCCCTATTGACATGTTTAGTGACAATATTTGGATTATATCTCACTCTGGCTATTTGGTTATTTTTCCTTTGGTGCACTATGTTTCGTTGATTGAAACCCGATTAATAGCCATTAAAATTACGAAATTAAAACCTCGTAAAAGGAACGACCGTTAAATATGTTAAAGGAAGCACTGTTATGAACTAATGTTACTCATTGATTCAAAATAAGCCGACGTCAAACAAAAAGCGAGAGCTTGCCGCACCATAGTAAAATCGTATACTGGATTGTTAGTGATTTCCTGCTGCTGATTGCATTTTCTTTTCAATTCATGAAACTACCTTCTAAGAGTGTATCAACAAAAAAAGAAAGTGTCTGTTATGATTCATGATTTATGGATGGATGAATGGATGGATGGATGGATTGATGGATGGATGGATGGATGGATGGATGGATGGATGGATGGATGGATGGATGGATGGATGGATGGATGGATGGATGGATGGATGGATGGATGGATGGATG